>CAOKZL010002710.1:0-165638 GCA_948472985.1 Iguana delicatissima | reverse complement strand
AATAGTAATAGTAGTGATATAATTACACTGTTCATGTTGAGTTATAAATGTTTGAATGGTGGATAGATAGATAGATAGATAGATAGATAGATAGATAGATAGATAGATAGATAGATAGATAGATATAGTGTTGGTAAGTATGTGTTGAATATTATGCTGAATGGTTGTTTGCAAATCCTCATTGCTTTTGATGACACCTGTTTAGAGGTCTCAGCAATGCAATGAAAGAATAAAGGGGGGAGGTCTGTGAAGAACCTGATGGGAGGGGGTCTTGACAACAGAGCCTCCTTGGAAACTGAGAGTGTTTAAGCTGATTGGATGGTGAAATGGAACCTTGGATAGCCCAGGGGAGGGGCTGGTGGAAAGAGGAAAGAGGAAAAATAACAGTTTTTAACTGTCTGGTGTGTGTTTGAAGAGGAATGTGATTTGTGGTGTGTTTGGGAGAGGCTGGAGATTTGAAGAGCTCTGTGGGAGAGAGAACTGAGAAACTGGGTGTACAAGAGATAGCGAATGAATTGAAAGAGAGAGAGAAGAATGGTGTGCTGTTTATAAACATTTAGATACAAAACACATTTAAAGCAACAGTGTTACAATAAATGTTAGAAGTTCTGTGTTCTTTAAAACAGTGTTACAGAGTCTTATTTTGAATCCTGGAATATACACGCTTCCAATAATATCATCTTGACCTTAGTGCCAACAATACCACAGTCTTGGAAAATATAAATCACTGCTGATCCTTACATCTGGGAGAAGGGCAGTTTCAGGGAAGGCAGTAAAGGGGGAGAGTCCTTAAAGAAAGAAGCAAGGGGGGACAAGAGTGAGGAAGGGACTGCGTTCTCAGAAAGGGAGAACTGAGGCAGACCCGTTTGTCCTTGCCCTGGCTTGATTCAGAGATCTCTCTGGCTGTTCAGGTCTGATCACAGAGAGGTATCGGGCTGGGCAGGCCTTGAGTGTGAGGCTTGGGTGAACCTTGGGTGCACCTTTCACACTCAGCTGCACTGACGGGCGGTGGTTTTTTCCCATGCGTTACAGGCACTTCTTTGGAAACTGACAAACTGTTGATCACAGTGAATCATACTACTGAAATAGTGTGTCCAAATACTCTTCTGAATGAAATACTTTCAAGCAAGCGGCAGACAAAAATACTACCAATCTATGTAAATCCTCTTTATCATTGTCACGAGTTATAAATATGGTAGTACCCTCTTCTATGACCCTTCCAAAAAGTCATGAGGTATTATTAGTTCACTGCTTCTAATTATATGCCAGTCTGTTAGCTGATGCCTTACGATTTCTGCTCTGCCAAGTAAGCATCAAAGAGAAGAAAGGGAAAATGGGGGGATGCAGGCCTGTGGAACTGGACTATTTGGAATAGAAAAGGGCTTAGAACTCCCAATTCCTCACTTCTCCCTTTGGCATGACGTCCTAAGTCAAACATTTCCAGCTTGCTAAAAGGCTTAGAGGTTTTTGAAATTTTTGGACAAAATCATCAAAACCAGAGCTCATCACAGAGAAAAGAGTTTGCTGCCTGTTGAAGTGATATTCAAACCATTCAAAGTTGTTCTTGATACAATTAATTTAGACTATAGAAAAAGGGAGAGTTTTTATTTTCGTTTGAAAACCTACTGTCTTTCAAAGTTTTCTACAAATCCAGAGTCAGTGGAAATGAAGTTTGCCCAAGGACTTAAACACATTAGCGATAACTAGTAATTTCACCTGGCATCTGTCACTCAGTCCTCAGGTTATGACCAATCATCATGAAATCATCTTTAGACTCACCCCCTTCAGCTTGTTGTGAATACGTATGTGTGTTCTGTTAACTTCCTCAGTAAAACCAAAGCTGCTTTTATCCACAGGACAGTGACTGAGCATATTCGTTTTCTGTTGCAAATGGCTAAGACTACAGAGCTCAGATGTCAAGCACTGCCAGACAGAGCATATATCTTCTACTACAGATGAAAACAGCTGTCATTCTCTGACATTTCCTCTATTTAATTGAAAATCTACAGCAGGGAAATATCATCATAGGGTAACAACCGCAACCCTTGCCCTCTACTTCCTCTTTCTTTATATAACACCAATTTTATATCTCACTGAAAGGCAATAAAGCATACTATAAATAGACTTCACGCAACAAGCATAGTTACAGGGTAATTCAAAAGAAAGAACACCTCTGAGCAGGGCATAACACCAGAGATTATTTGAAGCTCTAGAAGGTGGATGACTCATGCTATCATTGTAATATCCCAAGGAGAACTTATGCGACAGAGACATAAAAGCCACTTATTTTCATAAAGCTTACACATCATCTCCCTGATGCAAGTTGTATTTTGTGTATTACTGTGCACCCACAAATGGCAGGATTGCAGGGCCCTAGCACATCCATATGACAACAAGTCTTCTGCTAACAGCCCAAATCATTCTGAGTCAGACTGGAGTATTCCCAGATTACGTGTGTATGACTTCAAACTCCCTGTCAACTTATGGTGACCCCATTAATTCCATGGGGTTTTATTAGGCAGTGAATACTAAGAGGTAGTTTTGCCAATTCCTTCCCCTGAAATATACCTTACAGCACCTAGTACTAGCCAGAGCTGACCCTCCTTAGCTTCCATCATCAGATGGGATCCGGTTCTTTGAAGGAGAAACCCCATCAGCTTTGCTATAGCAATCCCCCTTTTATTATTTCTTTATTATAATAAACACACTGCATCATCTTTTTTTACTTTCCCCCTAAGTTCTACATGCTGCAACTTCTTTCTTTACCTCCCTTTCTGCCAAAATGTGAATTTCATATTTTCTTGTACCTGATAAAAGCTTGTGTCCAAGAAGAGCCATCATAGTCACAAGTATAACAAGCAATGCTACTAGATATAGGATACTGAAGGAATTTTCATAAATCTCTTCACCATGAGTAGAAGCGGCTGTAGGGAAAAAGTCCTCTTTTAGTATTCAAAAATGTATCTGAGACTAAGCATTCCTGTGATATCTGGGTTCCTTCTATTAAATCATTAAGTGTAGTGATTTTCTTGTATCATGGGAATACCAGATACAATAGGTGAGAACAGAAATACAGGCCAACAGTTTTAATTACTGAACAGAGCTTGCATCAGCATCTGACACCCCAAGTCATCTGCACCCTAGCACATCCCAACGTGAGTGCTGGCCCACCCACATGGGACACTTGGGTTTGTGAGCTTCTCACTATTTTATTTACCCAAAATGCTCCAAGATGCCATGACACTGGCGTTGGCAGGTGGCTACATAAAAATAGCAGACAACTTGTAACTCTCCCCCACCGTCTCCAAAACGGAAACACAATTGCCAGCATGAAAACCCATCAGTGAGAAAGTGAGATCAGTGAGATCAGCAATACATGAAGAGGTTCAACAGAGAAACTCTCTTAAATTTTTACTTCTTCCTATCAGCAAATATCATGTTATATCCCTTGTTTTCTCCCCTCACTTTTTTTTTTCAAGTGTCCAGAAGACTTTCTACTCCCTCAGTTATAGAGTGGGAGACCGGATGGTAAAAATAATCATCGTATGAGTCTTGAGCCAAACCTGCCTGCCAAGGCTCCTCTGCACTTGCAAGCAATTTTTATTCTTTTTGCCTTTAGTTCAACTAGTTGATAAATCAGATGTCATGTGACAATACCGTGATCCTCTACAAGCCAGAGGGAGAGGCTCAGGGACTGTAATTCACATCACAGTAGTACAATTTGTTTGCTTTCCTGAGTTCTTTATTTCTTCATTCCCAGCAAGCAGTTGGCATTTCCAAGTGACAGAGGGCTGCATGGATTTCCTTTGGTCATTCTTGGGCCTGCTCCATATTTGTGACCAGGCCATGCTTGCTTATGCGCAGATGCTATTTGTTTGAGCCAGTCCCTCTTCCTACGTGGTATATACCAGGTAACTGAGATGTTCATGATGACAGAAATAATCTTCATGTTAGTGCCATTGTGAAAATCTCAGCAGCAGCATACATACTACTCATGGAGCCACAAGCTGATGGAACATTTCAGTTGTGATCCATCACACTTTGGGTGAAAACATGTTGAAGCCCCCATCTTACACCTACATTTAGATGTAAAGTCTAAATCTTCAGACAAAAGGATGATCAAAATACTACACTGGCCTCCAAAATCCCTTCTGTTTACCCAATTACTCCTTTATATGTTTCTAGGATACAGATGTATGTCATCAGTACTTACTGCAAGGCAAATCGCAGATGTATGAAGGGACAGAATAGTCCACATCTGTTCTCCGTCCCTTGTTAAAAAAAAGAAAAGTAAATTTTATTGGCCTTTGAAACAACTGTTACAGAATAGTTAACGGAGGCTTGTTTTAAGCTCATATCCAAAGATTTTTTTTAAAAAAAAGCACAGCTTGTTAGGAAATGATCTGTTTAAATGCTTTATATTTATATTTGTGTCAGGAACAGTAATCTGCAAGGCTTAGACTTTTTAATCAAATTTGTGTGTTTTTGCCTCAGGTTTTCTCTGTCCTTTTTCAATAGTATACAATAGTTTTAAGCCAATCCTAGGAAATAATATTCTCTGGGACTGGTTTTAATTGCAGATAATTCAACTGATTTTCATGTGATTTGGGAACAAACAGCACTAGCCTGCCATATCTACTCAGAAGTTAGTCTTATTGACTTTACCAGGACTTACTCCTAGGTAGGCACGTATCAGATTGAAGCACAAATCAGCAAGATTAGCAGGACATTTGTTTTTATATTACCATAGATAATAAAGACATACACTGAAGGAATTTGACCATAAAAGGAAATGTATAAATACTTAAAACAGATAAATAAGACTGTGAAACGGGCAGATAGTAAGTTCAATGACTAGCCTGCAGTGTATCTAGATTGAACAGCATGTAGGGCAAGTGTAGAAGTTACACCCCTATGTTCTTATCCCTATCCCACCCGCCACTTCTATATGCACAGCCTTTCTGCACCCCCCTGGCAATGGCACCCAGGGCACATCCCCTACTTGCCCAACCCTAGATACACTTCTGCTAGCTCTTGTTATTTTCAGAACATTTGCTTCATTTTTGTTTCTGGCCAAAGAAACCAAGATCTGCTACAAGTCCAAAGAATGTGAACCACACTATAAACAACAAACATGCAACTGGATGCCATATCCGTCTTCAAAGACTTTTCATCTGGACACTTGCACTGCCTGATTCTCAAGGGCCATAAACACTGTTCACACACCTCAGGCATTTTCTCCTAAACTGTGGCACCATCAAAAAGATTTCAGACATCTCCTGTTTGCTCTTAACAGCACTAGATTCTGGCAGAAAGTTTTTCACACTGTACACAAGATGAAATAGTAAGGGCATTCTTTTGAATACTCCTAACATGTTGACAGAAGGAGATGGGTCACACAAAGCTGCACTTGCTTCTACTGCAACTGCACACACTGGCAGTGGTCACATACATACATACATTTGGCCAGTGTGCGAGGAGTGTTTCTGTGGACATACCATCGTATGTCCATCTTCCATATGCTACTCGGTGCCCATTTCTTACTTCTCTTCAGTTGCATTTTAGGATTCTCGGGATTAGGATTAGAACTTTTTAGATCAGCATAGACATTTTTAGAATTAGGATAAATGATGAGGCCTAAATACAACTGGTAGCCCCAACTAGAGCTGACAGACTGAATCGGTGGAACTTACATAAATGTTGACATACCATCTTCCAGTTGATTCCATGAGCCTTTTCTAGCTGCAACTAACAACTGCATTTAGGCCTGAATATTCAAAAGTGAAAAGGAGTGCCTTTTCCTTTTACATAAAAAAGGAATTTTAATAGAAAAAGATAGCATTTCATATAAAATAAAAGCAGCCATGCAAAGACAGTGGTGTAGTGGAGCTGGAATTCTCACAGCAAAAACAGTAGGAGTTTGGGTTGGCAGGAACAATGATGTCATCTACCACCTCCTCTCAGAAGTTACTGTGCCCTCTGAATTTCACTGCAATCTTTACAATGTATTGTTATAACCCCTTGCTTTTGTAATGCAAAGTATTTTTGAGTCATTTGGCCTTCAATGAGCAATTAAGACCAGAGTTGGAAGATGGTTTCAAAACCTAATGTTATTAGCAATAGTATCTACTTTAAACCAATTTAATTTATCAGTGTTAATGTAAGTTGTTATTTTATGAGTAACACATAAGTTATGCTAATGATAAAATTTTTGATTTTTAGAAAGCTTTAAAAATAAAACAACAGCCAAAACAATCTCTTCCCTGCCCCTCATGAGCTTATAAAGTTTGGAGGTGTACGAATACACCCAGGAAATGTTGGTTTTGGTTTTTTTAAAAAATGAGAGAGAAGAATGGCCAGTATTCTGTATCAGCTACACTTAGAGATTAACTAAGCAGCCTCTCCTGTCCCAACTCCCTGCCAAACACAACAGGAATGCCATTCATCCATGTTCCAGTCACAAGCAGAATGAATATCCTTCTCCCCATACAGCTGATGTCTGGTAAAGGAGAGCGGGGGAGGCTACAGTTATGGCAAAAGTGTCACAATTGTGACTAAGTAGGAATTGTTATAGACAAGTAAATCTAGACAAATGTTTGGTATTCACAATTGCTACTTAGTGATGAGTATGACACTTGCCATGATCATACCCACCCACCCCAACATTACCAGGCATTCTGCTGGTGACTGGAACTTGGCTAAATGACATTGCTGTGAACTTTGGGGAGGGGTCAGGCCAGGAGAGGTTATTTAGTTAAGTATACATATCTAAGTGGTTGATAAAAAATACTGACCAATATCATTAACTCCTAATTATCCCCACAAGTAACACATTGTGGGTAATGTTCACGCTCTAAAGATTAGAAAGGAGACAGCATCACCTTAATTTCTTGCAATGCTGCATGAGCTAACTAGAGTGACAATTAAACATGTAATGACTACCCATATATTCTGTGTTCTGATGGTTGCTCTCTTTGAAGTTCTCTGGCTTGTTCAGCATCCATCAACTTAAGTTTCAACACTTTTTGATAGCTGAAATGGCCTTTTCTGTCTCTTTCAAACTGCAGTTATTTGATGATGGGATTATAAAAGCTTGTAATGTTTAGCACTCACGGATTGTTTGCTAGGTAATATCTGATTAGGACCACAGTTATGAAATGCACGGTTTGGATAAATGGTAGCACTTTTAAACAACTCATGCTGCTGCTTGGAGATTCCTGCTGTACCACAGTCAGAGGCAATAGGGAAGGAGGGAAACCTGCTGGTTTTTATTTGCAGTTTGCCGCAAGGTAAATCCGAAAAACAGAAGATGTACCTGAATGCAGAAGTTGGAGCCACATGTTTTCCCTGAAATGTTGACAGACATTGACCTTAGGCTACCCTAGAAATGTCAAAATGAGAAACAGGTCAGCCTCAAGGCAGCAGAGATGCCAGGAAATTTTGTATTTTCCTTTTTTGACTATGATGTTCATACCACTGTCTCACAAAACACAATGGTTTATGTTAGTGGAAATTTCCCTTTTCCATGAAGCAGCTTCAACACTGCAGTGCACAATAGGAATAAAAGGGTCTCTGTGAAAAGCAAGTACATTTTTATTTCTTATGGAATGTTGGTTGTGTTGATCAGGCAGGTGCTATTAATGCTGTGACTGTCTTTTGTTATCATTCATCAGTTGTACCTCACAGTTCATTAGAAGAGTTTGAGGTGGCTATGTTTTAAGCCACATGGACTATCAGAAGGCAGGAACAGATTAAAGTACCCACCTAGTTAGGGGACATGGTTCAAGAGCCATCTCGTCTCTTAGACTGATCTAAAGCCCAGTTCCCATGTACATGCACATCACTTGACCACTTGTGACTGCATTACAAATTCTATTTTTTTCTCATATTCTAAAGCTAATCTTGCAATTTCTTTAACCTATTAAGTGGCCACATTGACACTAAAGTATACTATACAATAATTGTTAACAGCCTTCCCCAACCCAGTGTCCTCCAGATGTATTGGAATACAATCTTTATCCTTCCCTACTCTATGCTGGCTGAGATGATACCTACTGTAGTCCAATAAAACATCTAAAGGAAGCCCACATGATGAAAGGTCTTCTAGACTTTCCCAAGAAAGATAAGAGGGAACACAATCTTCTATGAAAGATTTGATTGACAGACATATTGTTATTTTGATTTTCTCCTTCTCACAGTTAAGGAGGGTTCTTTTGTTTTTGTTTTTTTTAATCTATATAACTGACAAAAATTTAGTAGTAAATCAGTTTTATATAAAACAATGTGAAGTCAGGACCCAACATGTTCTGCACTTCTCTTTAAAACCAAGGGAAGAATCATTTGGCCCTTCGGACACTCTTGAGATGCACCTCCTGACACTCCTCACCACTGGCTATACTGGTTTCAGCTGCTGGAACTTGTGGTGAAACAACCTCTCAAAAACCACAAGATTATTATTGTTGTTATATGCCTTCAGGTCAATTCATATTTATAGTGAGCCTATCCTTGGGTTTTCTTTGGCAAGACTTACTCACAGGAGGTTTCTCTTGAGACTGGAAAAGTGTGACTTGCTCAAGGTCACCCAGTGGATTTCCATGGCTGAGCAGGGATCTGAGCCCTTGTATCCCACTATCCTAGTCAATCCATCATTCACCCTCACTACATCATTCCCATCCTACTTTAAAACTACATTGAAAATCTGTGTGTAACAATCTCTAGACAGTCAAGCTTTCAAGGAGAAATATGGGTGTGTATTTTTGAAAAATAAAACTTCACCAGCGATATTGTACAAAACGTGTTCCTCCTTAGAACTGTTTATAAAAACAATTGTTCACTATTAAGTCACAGTGAGAAAATGTGGAAAAAGCTGCTTAAACATCAAAGATAGGAAGCTCAAAATGTACATGGTTTTCCAAGATAATGTAGCTGTACAGAACATATCAGTTCTATAATGTCACATGGGGGTTTTGTTCTTTAATTTGATGTTCTGTTTCACAGAAAAGCCTAGCTATAATGTGATTTAGTTGTTCCTTATTGAGGGAGGAGGAGGAGCGACTACTAATAAACTTTGACCTTTAAAAAGTTGTTTCCTCAGATTTGGATATATCCATACAGAGCAACATGGGAACCATACTGCCTCCCAGACATTGCTGCGTTGCAAATTCAATCAGCCCTAGCTAGCAATGATGAACAGTCCAACAACATCTAGAGGAGTGGTAGGCAAAGTGAGAGCTGTCGGCTGCAAACCAGCCAAGAGATCACACTTTTGTGGTCCTTGAAGCCCCCTATCAGTTTTCCAAAGTCTCCCAATTCCCTCCCCCAATTTAAATTTTTTAGTATAAGAAGCTGCACAAACCACTGAAATGGGGTGATGTATTCCAGTAGAGTTGCATGACGATGACTCAGTCCTGTGACATACAAGAACTGAAAACTGTGCTTCAGTGTCTGACACAAAGGAAACTTCTATGTATTCTTCCATCACAGCAAGTCTCATTTTCCAAGCTGAAACAGGATGAGGATATTGATTTATGTAATTGAGACCTGATCCTAATTCAACAGGCAATACTTCTATTATCATGCTTTAATACTTTTTGGATCCATAGACACCCTCATCATTGCTCCTCAAAGCTGATAACAAAATGTCTGTACTCCTAACAATGCAGATCCTTATTACTATTTTCAGACATAAAAGGGAAACGGCATACTTGTACAAAATTGTTGCATCAATCTGTAGGACTCGAACACACACCTTTCAGTTCTAAACTCAGCACTCAATTTCATGTCCAGCCAAATATCTTCACCCCAAAATCCTTACATTTCCAATAGCTATCCTTCACAGCTTCTTTTATAACTGAAAAACAACCAGTGAAAGCTTATTGCAAATATCACACTGGAACTGATGGAAGATGAGTGCAGACAAAAATAAAAAATCCTTCCAGTCATGAACATGTTATGCTTGTACTCAAAATCTGGCATTTTAATCAATCAAAAAAACAATTGCCTAAAAAAATTTGCCAAATATTGCCAAAGGATCACACAATTCACCTTTCCTAATGGCCCTTTCTTTCACCTTTCTCCAATCCTCCTTCTTTGGTAGCTCAACTCTCAGCTCAGGCTTAAGAGTGTCAATGTTCAGTTCTCCTAAGAAATAAGTAATATAACCCTTTGTGAATTATTGCTTTGGTCCAGTGGGCAGGGAAACCATAAAAATAGGGGATGTTCTTACTAACTGAATTAAAAAAAAAATGAGGGGGAGTTAGAGGAGTTGGAGCTGCAGTTACCAAAAATAAGGATTAGGTCTTTTCACTTTAAATAAAGTAGCAGGATTTTCAACCAAGTATTTAGGAGGGGACAAAGGAGTAAATTTCTAGGGGAATTTCTGTTGTTCATTTGCACCTGTTGTATGTCTTCTACTCAGGATTTTTAAGTTGCAGCCAAAGTTACTATACTACTGAACAACTACTATACTACTGAACAACATATATATAGAAGGATCCACTGTTCCTTGCCCTCCATCTGCTGAATTGGCTTTTGTACAACACAGTATGGCCAATTCCGGATGAGGGCAGAAAATGTTACCCTTGCTCTAAATGGCAAAATACGTTGGTAGAAGTGTTAAAATCAGCTATTGGAGTGGTATTTTTTTCAGTTCTTGAAAACTTTCCTCCCCAAAAAGCACATTTTTAATTTAGTTCAACTATAAAAATCATGCTGTGAGATCAAAACTTCTTCTTCATTGCAGATCATACAATACAGTCATGGTTACTCTACCTGTATTTAAAAATATATCCTTTTTATTCTACGTATGTCCCAGAAATGGGAACCAAAAATTTATCAAGGCTACAATTGGATGAATCCTACCTAAAAAGTTTTCCTTCCCAACTCCTCATACATAGCACCAAAGTCACCAGTTAACTGGAAAATGATCTATACTAGTATTGGACCACACTGTGCCATGATGTTCCATACTTTAACATATAATGTAACTTCTCTCCTTTCTTAAAACTTAAAACAGTGGGATTATTGGCCTGCGCATTGCAACTCTGAAGATCATGCAACCTAAGAGTTTCCAGAAACTGGAGGTACTACACAAACATAAAGAAGACTCCAATTGCCTCAAGCTTGAAAAAATTACTTTTTTGGACTACCATTCCCAGAACCAATATGGAGTTCAAATCTAATTTCTCCTTAACTTTGACTGACAAAGTCATTGGTAACTATGCCAATTGATTCTAGAAGTCATATTTTTGCTTCAAGCGTAACCAGAAACATCCTGACGTGTATTCAGTCACCATGGGTGCTAAATGCAGGAAGGTATGGTCTAACTCTGTCTCATAGATGCTGATCCATATTCCGGCCATGTCCCCACTCCATTTACAATCAGTGTCAGTATGAAGAGGATGATATGCGCACATTCTGGGGCTGGTAGCTTTCATGTCAGTGGTGTGGTGAATCCATTCTGGATTTTCATCCAAACTTAAAAGGAGCTGTCCATGGTACTGAAGCCTGTCCTTAAAATTGTTTCAGCACCTTGGATAGCTTTTGTAAAGTGCAGTAGATTCAGCAGCCTGCTGACTTGGAAGCTCTGGGGGTCTCTGTGTGAGGTGGGAACTCTAACAAAGGTAATTCCCTATGGAGCAGTGGTTCTCAACCTGTGGGTCCCCAGATGTTCGTGGACTTCAGTTCCCAGAAGCCCCAGCCACTATGGTCAATGCTCAGGGCTTCTGGGAGCTGAAGTCCACAAACATCTGGGGACCCACAGGTTGAGAACCACTGCTCCATAGGGAATTAATATGGAGAGAGTTTTATACACATGCATCTATACGTAGATAAGAGTCCCTCATCAGACTGACAGTGATGCTGTGTTGACTGGGGCAGGATCAGCATGAGTCTTATCATCATACATGTAGAACCCACAAAATGTCCAAGAGGTTTTAGATAAGTATCTTATATTGATAAACGAGCTTTGCATTTTTTATTAATTTATTCTTGGAAGGAGAAGGTTTTATGATACACCAAGGAAAATATGGCAGTTCAAGGGATACATTTCCTCATTTTTCATGGTACTTTCAATCTTTTTTTTTTGAAGAAGAAGAAGAAGAAGAAGACACAACCATTATATTATGACAAGCATACAGCAGAAGTGGGCAATTTATGGTCTTTCAGCTGTTACTGGACTACAACTCCCATCAGCTCTAGACAGCACAGCCCATGATGGATGGATGTGCAGTCCAACAACACCCAGAGAGAAAAAAGTTCACACTCCCAGTACAAACTAAATCTGATATACTTAGATCTAATTAATCAATTATGAATGTAAGAGCTTTATAATTTTAAGTGTGCTGTTTTGGAAGTTGATAGTTTCTCTGGGCTTCTGAGGGGAAGGAATGGATTCATATCTAATCTAATAAATAAAAAATAAGGTCATTTATAAACATAAACTGCATTTTACCTTGGAAATTTCCATGGGCAAATGGGCATCTCACCCAGGAACCGTGTTTTGTTGTAAACTAGAAATGATTTTAAAAGAAAAACATGTTTAGGAAACCTGAGTATTTCAAAACAATCTTAATTTCTATTTGCAGTAGAGTAGTGCAAGAATTTTGTTAAACTGCAGCTTTATCTCTGTAAGACTGTCACACCAGGTTTTTTTATCAGAATGCCAGTGATGTACATAGGATCAACTGAACCAATCAAACAAAAAGTTTTGGCTGCACTCCTAATCACAGTACTAGATAGTAAGATCATTGAAGACAAGGAGACTTTGAAACAAAGATACATAAGTTTGTAGTGTGCTTCAGATGTTTAAATGAGTGAACAGTGGGAAAAGAAGGTTAGTGAGATTGAAACAAAACGTTCTACTCCCCTGACCTAAGCATATTCATTGCAATGGGTGGAAATCATATGGCTCTCCAGATATTGTTGAACTGTAAGTCCCAGCAATCCTAGCCAGAACAGCTTGTGGGGAGGAGCACTAGGAGCCATAGTCCAAAAAGGCCTGGCAACCACATAATTCTGGCCCCTGCATCCTGTCTCATCTATAGAAAGACCCACAGACATATAGTTCCTTATGCAGCAGCTCTATTCTGATGACAATTTCCTTCATATAACAAATGGACTATGGCAGTGGTAGAGCTAGTGGCCATCATTCTGTATCCAAGAGTTTTCCTTAGAAAGTTTGAAGAGGGCTTGCTCAGGGCCAAAGTACACAATGTGCAAGTTCTAAACCATTCACATAGCATCGTAGGGGAAGGGTGAAACAGAGCAGGTAGAGAGTGCAAATTTAGTTCTTTCATACTCTGCTCCAATATTGAGGAAAATCCTTCTTTTGCAGCTGGAATTTACATTGGGAAGAAATCCCCTATTGGCACCAATGCAGGCTGGCCCCCCAAAGAAAGTACTAGGGACCCATGCACACTACAGAACTATGACACTATGATGCCCAAATTATATCTGTTAAACATGACTTTTATGTTTAATAAGAATTTCCAAAGGAGAAATAAGAGAGTTGTACTTTACTTAGTGACGGCCGCAAGAGTAGTATTTGCTAGAGCATGGAAGTCTGCGACCACTCCTGAAGTATCACAATGGGCCCAAAAAGTAGCTGAGTTAAAACAATTTGATATTTTTTGGTTGCATTTAAAAGGAAAATCAATTGGTACAATTGGTACAACTGGAAATGGGTGGCAACAGGTGACACAGTACATGTTGGATAAAGGGTATTGGGCCTGAAGGAATTAGTATAAAAGTGTCATTTAGACCGAAGTTAGCAAAAGAGAAGAGGAAATTAAAAAAAATTGTATTCATGAGGTTTTGGATATTGTTAATGTACAATGGAGATAAGACTATTGATAAAGGTGAAGTCAAAACGCTGTTAATGGAAATTGAGAACGTTAAGATAAGCTTTTGGTTAACAGGAATATGTATTTAGGGAGCTTCAAGAAGGTATTTTAGTAAGGAATTTTTTCTGGTTGAGTGGACATGGAAGTCAGGAAATGTGTAAAAACAACATGATAATAAGGACAATAATGAAGTATAAATTACATAAAATACATTTCCATTAACAATGTAAATAGATAAATAATGATATTTGTAATATAACATCACAGAATAATGTGTATGTCACGATTTTATTATATACTGTATTTGTAAAAAGAAAGTATAAAAAAAAAAGAACTATGACACTATGACTCCACTTTAACTGTCATAGTTCTTTTCTACAGGAATTCTACATTTAGAATTCTCAGACAGAGAATTCTACTGCCTCACCCAATATGAGCTCCAGAATTCCATAGGATGGAACCATAGCAGTTACAGTGGAATCTAAGCACTATAATTGTGTAGTGTGAATTGACCCCAGGTTTACCAAAGCTATCTCTTCCTCCAGGAACTCTGCAGGCAGGAAATAGTTAAATTTAATGCTATAAGCCCAATAACTATCCTCTGTTTCATCCACATACTGCTAATTGTATTTTTAAAAGGTGAGAATTAAATGTAAAGATATGTTTAATATCATGTTTCATTTGCCTCAGATACAGGCAGATCAGGGAATAGGGACTCTGCCTGTGCTGGATGGGGTTACAATCCCCCTGAAATCTCAGGCTTGCGGCCTTGATGTTCTCCTGGACTCAGCTCTGAGCCTAAATGCCCAGGTTTCAGCAGTGGCCTGGAGTACATATGCACAGTTAAAACTTGTGCACCAGCTGCACCCATTCCTTGAGATGTCAGATCTGGCTACAAGACACATGCCTTGATTACAATTCGGCTGGATTATTGTAATACACTCTACATGGGGCTGCCTTTGGAAACTGTTTAGAAACTTCAGCAGGTTCAAAACATGGCAGCCACAACGCTGTCCAGAGTACATAACTCCCTTGTTCAAACAGCTCCACTGGCGACATGTTCATTTCTGGGCACAATTCAAAGTGCCGGTCGTGACCTATAAAGCCCTAGACTGTACCTCCCTATAAGGGAATCCCTCTCAGTCTCTCTACCATCTCAGGCTCATCTGGTGGGGACACAGAGAGAGCCTTCTCAGTGACTGCTCCCACCCTCAGGAACTCCTTTCCTCAGGAAGCTCGGTTGGTCCCCTCCTTGCTCTCCTTTCACCAGCAGACAAAAACATTCTTATTTAAGCAGGCTTTCAATAGGTAAGCAGGTAGGTTTTCAATTTATCAAGTAGCTTTTTTTTAAAAAAAATGACGTTTTTATAATTTTATGTTTTTAATGTTTTTAATTGTTCTATTGTTTTTAACTTTTTGGAAGCCACCTTGGGTCCCACTCTGGGAGAAAGGTGTCATATAAATATAATAAATAAATAAATAGAATTCATTTCCTGCCAAGAAGCCTGAAACGAAAACAATTATGAACCAGCTCATATGATGTTGGCTTGAACCACAGCCAATGATAAATTAGAGTATAATCCTTACTCAGAAATAAAGTTGTCTGTTTTCAATGAGACATACTCCCATTTGTCTTTAAAATTGCCACTTTAGGAGTGGATAGATTTTCCCAACAAGCTAAATCATTTAAATGGAATTAATACAGTATAATATTCACAAATTCAATGCTTCTTCAACTTTTCAGACTATATTGTAATGCTTTACTAATTCTGATAGCGCTACTGGTTTAACAGAGCCACTGAAGAGAAAAAGAGAACTGACGTAGAATATATTTTGTCTTTCCACGGTTCACAGCTATTTTTAAAGTTTCTTCATGTTTCTCTTTCTTTCCTTTTTGTTAGCAAACATGTGGTAATGAGAAGGAAACAACAGGGAAGGGTATTCCCTGCCTGTTGCAATTATAAAAAGTCATCTCTCATTTAAATGCCTTTAATAAAACTAATAAATAGGAAAGTTGGATGATTTATTATAAAAGAATATTATACCTTCATGCAAAGTCTTGGATGTGGATCAACTAGAGAATATTTCACCTGATTGGGGAAAGAAATCAGTAGTTAGCTACGGACAAACACTTAAATGATAAACTTCATATAATGCAGTTTTATGAGATTTTGAAAGAGTGGTTATTGAAAGTTTGTGTGTTTCTTATTGGAAGTGACCATTGAATTCAACCAAATTCCAAGTTTGTTTGTCATAAACCAATTGTGTGGAATTGTATGGCTCAGATGTTATAGGACCATAATTCCCAGTGGCCTTATTCAAAATAGTTAATGGTGAAGAATGCTGGGAGTTAATCATCTCTTACCATTAAGAAATCTCTCCTAATGATCAGCCAAAATCAGATTCTGTGTGATTCTCTCCCATTATGGCATAATGCACAGAGCTTGAGAAAATTACTCTGAGATATTCTATCTGAACAACTCTGTGAGCTGTAATCACCCAAAAAGGAACTTTTCCAAGTTCTAGAAACTGTGGCCAGTGATGCTCTCTACTCTGGCCCACAGCACATCCAAAGCTCTGGCACAGTCTGCATAACCATCATAGTGCTCTGGACAGTGAGTGTGAAATCTCTCTTTCCAGTGTATCCTGTGGCTTAGCTGAGGAGCGATGTTCATCCCCTTTACAGTGTATAGGTCAGGGCAGTGGGAGCTAGCTACTTTGGATAGCCAATCTGGGGGCCTATGAAAAGGTAGCAGAGTGGTCAACATGCTATTATTCTGTTTTCACTAAGAGAAATGAGGACAGAGACCCTTGAGAGATTTTCTACCTGAAGTGCTAGAGCAAGTTAATGAGCAATTTTTATTGATTGATTGATTGATTGATTGATTGATTGCATCTTGACCTGGATGAATGAGGAACTGTCTTAAGAAGGAGCCCTTTCAAACAACATAGTTGCACACTACAATTCCACTTTAACTACCATAGCAACATTGTACAGAACCCTGGGATTTGCAGTTTGGCAAGGCACTAGAGGCCTCTGGCTGAGAATTCTAAATACTCCTCCCTAAACTTCCAACCCCAGGATGGAATCATAGTAGTTAAAGTGAAATCACAGTGCTATAAATGTGTCATGTGAAAGGGACCAAGATATTTGTTACTCTGCCTCAGGCAGCTAAATGGGGTGGCTCTGGTTTATTCTCTCGTCTTAGCTCAGCTAAATGTATCAGATGAGGGTGGGGAGGGGAAACGGAGTAAGTGTTCATAACAGAAAAAACTGGAATAGTGTGAGGGTAGGAATAAATGATGTGAACAGAAGGGTTGAAATGTCATTCAAACTCAGGGACCATGCCAATGATGAGACCTATAATGACAGCTAATGGTGTTGTCCAAATTTGATCAAGGAGGGCATCTGCACACTCAGTGAACCCAGGAACAAATACTGCGCCCAGTATATGTTTATTATCTTGAGTACTTACTTTCTCTAAAGCAGTACTGGAAGTGTTCTCGAGATCAACACAGTGTTCATCTGTCTTCATCAGCTGACAAAGGCTGACAGAAACATGAACAGGACAGGCAGCTTCCCATGTCAGTGTTTGTGTGACAGGATTATAATTAATGTTGTCCCACAGGGCTTTAGTATCTAAAAGCAACATATGAAGAGAAGGAAGACAGTTTCAAAACACAATACATTCAAATGCAAACGTTGGCCACGAGTACAAGCCATCACTTGGCCACAAGTACAAGCCATTACAAGTGCAAGCCACAAGGATGGCCCCTCTGTGAGATGAGAAAGAGTCAGAGGCATGTTGAGCATCCCTGACCTCTAGACATGCTGGTTGAGGAAGACAGGAGTTGTAGTTCTACAGCATCCATAGACTGGGGAGGTTGGGCAGACCTGCATGGGGATGGGTGAGTATTTTGTTCAATTTATTCTTTTGAGAAGAACTTTCTAAAATGTGAAAACTTCTTTGCAAAATTCAAGAAAGGAAACTTTTATGGTAGGTAGATACAATATTGTTTTGTCCATGTTGGAAATAGCTGTGCCTATTGAATTTGGCCAGGATAAATGGAGGAGAATTTATTTTGTTTCTGGAAAAAAAATACCAGAATTTGCTAATTTCTTCATATACTTTGGACAGAAAGAACTTGTGGCTGAAAAAAATCAGATGAAGTAAAAGGCAAAACTAACAGATTTTCCCACTCCTAGTCTGATTACATTCACAGCTCTCTGGACTGAAGTTTCCAGGCACGATTTTCCTTTTTTAAAAGAAAGCCAACTTACTGTGATGAAATTATCTACACAGGGGAAAGCCCAATACAACAAGTGTTAAGAAAAGAATCAAAACTTTATTCTTATTCTAAGTAGATTTCAGATCACATACTCCCACGGGCTTTGCTAAGAATTCACAAATTGCATTTTTATGAGTATATATGAAATATTTTGTGTATATCTTTTAAAAGCACAGTGTGTATGTAGCAAATCTATTCCTCAGCATCATTAGCACCAAGACCCTGGAATTAAGTGTTCTCTTCCATAAATAAATGGAAATACAAAAACATAATTGTCCCAAGAAGTATGAAAACATTTGCCTTGCACTATATACACACACATATGTACATACATACATACATACATACATACATAAAGAAGACTCTAATGTAAATTTAATCTGTTGCACTTTTTTAATGCAGGAAGTATACAGTCGCTACATTCACTAGGGTTAGAGGCACAGGACCCCATGAAAGAGGAAAAAACGTGAATAATTCTAGGCCCTCCCAAACCGTATTTAACACACAAAAAAAAGTATGGTCACCATTATTCAACCCACCATGGATTCCTCTGAGGCATCAGGGTTCCTTCATAAGGCAGAAGTGGGTGGCTGGTGGAGCTTACTGCCACCTGCAGTGCTGCTCCACACCATTTTAAAGAGGGACTTGCAAGCCTTGTTCACAGTTTCTCAGTCTCATGAGGTTTGCAGTCCCTATTAAAAATGGCATAGGGGGGCAAGAGAGTTGACAGCAAATAATCTGTGAATAATCAAATCCACAAAAGTGAAACCCACAAATGTGGAGGGCTGGCTGTACACAGAAATCATGGACAGAGGAATGGGAGATGGGGCCAGTGCGTGACATGTTCCTTCCTCTATCAAGGAACAAGATGGTACACCATTCATTTCATGTAAAGACAACATATGTGAATTTTGGTGTAAAACTAGGAAGTCATGGCCCTAGGTTTGCAAGACCAGTTGATGAACAGGGCTCTTGGATGTGTTCCATTGGGTCACTAGAAGTCAAAGTCAACTTGATGGCATATAAAAACAACAAACGTTGTGCTATTTTTCATTTTAATTGTGTAGTTTTATAGTTTATTATGTATTTAAGTTGTTTAAGTTTATTTAAGCTGCCCAAAGAACTTTATGTTATGGGGCTGCACCAAAGTATCATAAGCAAATCAATGATACCTCCCTTTTTACAGAAGCTGAAATTTCTAGACTTTGGATAACTTCTCTTGGCAATTATTCTATTGAATGAATGTATAGTGATAGAATTGAGGACCAGTGGCACGTAAGGGAAGTCAGAATTATTTGCATAGAGTGAATCAACTCTGAACATTTTAACTGTTCTGCCAATATGTATGCATACCTGTGGAAACTTCAGGCAAAAAAAAAAACCTGAGAGATAACCGATATTTTTTAAAAAAATGAACAGTGCCAACCTCTTGTATTATCCTTCCCCCATAGTATACCTTTCTCAAACAGCATAGCAAGCACTCAAAAAGTAGGAAGCACACTTCACTTGCCATTTTTAAATGGGCACATCTGCATTCTTCGTGCATCTGAAACTGCCGGCCATGCCTGTAATCCAAATGTCAAGTTATTAATTCAAAGGACCAGTTACTTATAAACTTAATTGTATGTCAAGTATTATCCATATAACCTTTCTTCACTAAATACTAGACCATCGGGGGGCAATCTTTAAAGCAGGAATGGAGCCGTGATGGCCATTTAGATGTTATTCAACATCTACTCAAAATCAGCCCCACCAGCACAGTTAATGGCCAGGCATGATAGAAGCTCAGTGGTATCTATAGCAGGGTGGCCAGCCACAGAGAGCACACGGAACAAATTTTAACCCACACAACATGCCACATGGCATTATTCTGGGCTGCAAAACTGGCCAAAATCCCAACAGGAAGTCACTTCCGATTGCATCTTCTGAATCTGGTGCAAATGAACAGATGGGGGTCTGTGGGATTCTGTGATGGTTCTGCTGCTACTGGAGGCCTCTGAATGTGATAGGTATCCACCCAAGAGCCTGTTCTTGCGTGAGTGGCTACCATTGTATTTCTACTGGCATGTCAAAAAGTAAAAAAGGAAGATGATGTTTCTATCAGTCTTTCTCATTCTGGTGCTATCAAGCTCCCATCTAGGCTGGGCATCTAGGGAGCTGTGATCTATCAGGTATGGACAGCATCAGATAATTTACATAAACATGTTAAAGAAGAATAGTTGAACTTCTAGATGGTGCACCTTCTCAATCTGGAAGTTCATCCTTCCAGTCCTAGTTGTAAAATAGCAGAAAATGGAAGAACACCAGCCTGCATCCTATCAGTTAATCCCAATTACCGTCGGTTCATTGAATGATGAGTCAACACCTCAGTAAATGTAAATTTATTCATATACTGATTGATCCATTGATTTATTCAGTCTACTCTAATTGGAGCTAATAATAGAATCTAGGCTACTGGGGTATATACAGTTGATCTGAAAAAGTTACAAATTTTATTTTGTACTTGTTCATTATTTTTACTTCTTCTTTTTACCAAGCAAAATTCAGCACAAACTATAAAAAAGCCTAAAAATGTATCCAAAATAAAATAGCTGTGAACACACCATTCAGCAGAAAAAGTACTTTCTAATAGCAGGCACAATTAATATTGCACTTCTCTGGAGAACATGGCAAAAGGAAATGAGAAGAGTAAACTCAATGAAATAATCAAAAACAAACAGAAAGAGTTAGGATATGAATATTGTCTGTGTGGGTGGGTGTAAAGACATACAACAAGTGTAATAAATCTCTAAAATAATCAATTGTTCAAATCAAAACTACACAGTCCAAACTATAAATAGCAATCTGGGAGAAAGTCCATGAGACATAAATCATTTGTCAAAGGAAAATAGATGGTCCAAGGTCTCACCAGATTCATCATACAAATAGAAGCCAGATGTATTTTGACTCATAGTCTTCACTGGTGGCCAATGAAATTCTTATGTTGCCCAATGTTTCCTCCAAACAAAAAGCAACAATAGAATGTAGATTTTTAGAAAATAAAAATGCTGCTTCTTCACTCCCCACAGCCTCACACTTCTCTGGAGGCCATTCCAAATATTCTTTATGATTATCTCACATGATTTGGGCTTCATTTTAATACTGAGATCCAAATCTAGCACAAAATACTCCTTTGGAAATAGTTCTACATAAATGCTGCTCTTTGTGTTAGAAAGCATAACCCTTCAGTGAGCTGCAGTGTTTTGAGCTAGGCTATGCATTGAACCACAATGGAAACATTTACCTCAATACACAGGCAAGGCAGCAGCTGGGTGTACTGGAAAGAAACTGATTTCACCATATCCTTTCCTGGAATCTGAAATTGTAAAACAGCAGGTGGGATATGTCACGCTTGTGTGTCTCTACAAGCATTTTGCTTGCTCTTCAACAGTACAACACTTCAGACCAGCTCCAGATGATTGCTTGAACTTTGCTTTCACAGTATTCTTGTAGCATTATGAGCTTAGAGTTTCAAAAGCCCATGATTGGCTCAGGTTCATTTAAGGGCCATGGCAGAGCAATACAGTCAAACTAGCAAAGTCCTTGGACTGACTTGCAGCAAATGTATTTACATGTGGACTTGAGTGACTAAGTGTGAATTTAGAGAAAGTTGTTATGATGGTGTCACCTTGCGATGTAGGGTGCTTCATGTAGCTTTCACAAGATGTTACATTCAGCTCAACTGCAGATTGGAATTAAGCCAGAATTGTTGAGTGGCATCTTGTAATCTTTGTTTCTTCCTTCTTTTTAAAGCCACTGTGACCCTTTCTGCACCCTGCTTTCTTGCATGGTCCTCCAGTAGCGATCCCAGCAGAGGCTCTGCTGTGGAAGGAAGCGCGATGGACATACCTCATCCCTCCACAGTGCAGCCGGGTACTCTCCTAGGCTGCACTGGGGCAGGAAGCACTGCCATCGCACTTCCCGCCCTTCCACAAGACAGGTAAGTGCCAGATCACGGTGCAATCATGGGTCATTGACAGGAAAAACCCATCAATAATTTAATCTGCAATTATACTGCCTGGGGCTGGGAGAGAAGCGGGACCACAACGACATGGAGAAGCATTGCCATGTTCCTGCTCCTTTCCCATCTCCATGGCAGGATGGGAGACTACTGAGCAAATGGCCTGTGAATTAAAGGTGCCTAGTGGTACCTTTGATCCAATGTAATCTACTATTTTTGAAGGGCAATGTTTTTGAACATGCTATTTTGCTTCCTCCTGGGGAAAGTAAGGGGGCAGTAGAAACACTAGCAAGGCCAGTGATAGCTTTAAAAAGGGGGAATCTGTTCATAAATTTAGAGTTTGCAGATCTGGACCAAGATAAACTAGGGATGGAAAGGATATTTGAAAATGTTTAGAAATGTTTAGAAAACGAATTTTTTTAAAAAAAAAAAGTCTATTGAGTGTTAGAGAAACCCTGATGAGATTAATAACTTAGTGGATGACAATCTTCGCAGATCAGGACTTATTCTGTGAAAAATCTGCATGTAAATTTTGTGTGTGTGCACAGAAAATAGCAATGTTTTCCATGAGAAACAGCAGTTTTTTCCACAGAAAATAATAATTCTGCACATAATGTTACTTTCTATTGAGAAATTACTGTTTCCTGCGCAGAAAATGAAAAAAAAAAAAAAAACCTCCCACATGTGAACTTTATGCAAAGTCCTAAACTGCAAATAGTTTTTGAAAACTGTGCAGTTTTCAAATATGCTCTTGTAGAAGGAGGGAAATTGCTAACATTACTCATTGCTTCCTTCAAGAATGACTTCAGCAAAAATAAACAAACAAATAAAAAATAAAAAATGCTTGCTTAGACAAAACTGCATTTCAAAGTAATGGTCCCATCTATCAGAGCTCAGAGCCTAAACAGCCTTAAGGGCCTTAGAAGAAGGAGGAAGGAGAATTGGCACTTTCCTGTCCAATAGTTATGACCTGTCCCACTGGGACAGGCAAAACATAGCAGAATATAGGCCAAAACAGCAGATATGTGTTTGAAGGTCCATGACAACTGGAATTCCAACTGCACCCCACGTTAGAAAAACTATGACTGGGCAATGCAAGGAGTCCTTCATCAGAAAGAACCTTCCATGTAAAAGAGGACAATGCTTTTGTGGTTGTGTAGAACAGAGAATCTAATCAGATGTAGCCTCAGAGGGTGACAACAGTCACACTCACAGAAATTCTTCCTCCTATATGACTAAGAAAAAGTATGTCTACAGCACCTACTTCCCTTCATTTGAAATGGTTTAAAGAAAAGTAAAGAACAGGCATAGACAGGTATAGTCCAACAATCAACAGGGAACAAGCCAACGTTTATTTATATATATAAAAAATAAAATGACTTCTGCTTAGGGTTGCCAGATCAGAACTATGATAGGCCCTGAGTCCTACAGATGACCTCTTGTGCAGCAGGCCCTGGTGATCTTACAAGATTACTTTTGTAAAGAAGCAGTCTCTGATGATGTCATTAAGCATAAGACGTTAAGTATGAACTGCAATCACATAAAGCAGGGCTTTCCAAACGGTGTGCCATGACACGTTAGTGTGTCGCCTGAAGTGTGTAGGCGTGTCACCTACAATCTTGGAAATGTATAAATCATATATTTTTAAAAAAATATGAGAGGTTTTCATGAGATATGTTGTGTCCCCATACACTTCATTATTACAATTTATGTATATGTCCATATCTCTTATAAGGGGTTAGTTTAATGTTCCATTTGCTAGTAAAACTGAATTACTGTGTCACGAAATGATGTGTGTCTAAAAAGTGTGTCACCAATATGAAAAGTTTGGAAAGCTCTGACATAAAGTATATCATTTAAATTTTAAAAAAACAAGTCTAAAAAATAAGAAAAACATACATCCACATGTCTTTCCAGGCAGTGCTCTCTCCCTGATATCCCTCCATCTCTCCCTTCTCATGGAGAAGAAGAAACAGGCAATGAGATCAAGGCCATACCCTAGTTTTCTTGGGTCAGACCAAAGGCCTGTCTAGACCAGGAGCCTATTCACACTAAACAGTTATAACACTATTATTCCACTTTAACTGACTTGATTCCATCCTAAGGAATCCTGGGATTTGTAGTTTGTTGAGCCACTAGTGCTCTATGGCTAAGAATTTTACATGCCTCTCCTTAAACTGCCAATCTCATGATTCCATAGGACATAGCCATGGCAGAAAAAGTCGAACGTTAGCAGTACAATTCTGTAGTGCGAATGGGCCCCAGGATTTTATTCCAGCAGGCACCAATCCAGTGCCTATGGAAAGTGAACAAGCAGGATATGAGCACCACAATACCTTCACATGTTACCTTGCATCTGTCATTCAAAGATATGCTGTTTCTTATATGAGAGATAACTACAACCATTGTGACTAGTCACTACTGATAGCCTTATCCTGCATTCATTTGTCCACTTCCCTTTTAAAGCTCTCTCTGTGTCAGCAGTTTTCACTACATCTTCTGGTGGAGAATTTCCTAATGTGCTTATGGGCTGTATGAAGATGTAATTCCCTTTGTGTGTTTTGAATCTCCCCCTCCCCATTTATCTGTATTGGATGCCATGTATTTTGAGGGAGGGGAATATCTATTTTCTGCTTATAATGCTATTATTTCTCTTCTTTCTCAATATTTGCTAAGCTGGGCAGTCGTACTCTTGCAACACAGCTTACTCATTAACATTAACTACATGGCACTGACTACAGATTCATTTTCAATGGAATATCTTTTACAATCATGAGTATCAACCACTAATCAACCTTCGGCTATCTGAAGCAGAGAATAAGATACAGTCCCCCAGCCCACATTCCTTATTCAACAATTGAGTGCATTGCCAGTTGAAGCTTCCTTCAATACAGGCAATGCAACAGAGTCTCTGAGAACATTAGACCAGTTTAGAGATGTGGAAGAGACTTAGGCCCTTTCCACACGGGGTAAAAAAAATGGCTTAGGGCGACCTCATCCGGAGGTCGTCCACACCGTGGGGTGCACTAGGGCGGTTTGAAAAGTGGAGGTTCCACACCTCAAACTGCCTTAGAGCGGCCGCAAGGGGTGGCGCGGCGCATTTTTTAAACACCACATTTCATGTGGTGTTTAAAAAATGCGAGCGCGCTAACTCGTTGCAGCGCCCCGTTTGAAACTGCAGGGACGCGCTAGTGCGTCCCTGCAGAGCTGCCCGGGGGCGGGCTTCTGGCTGGCGTGCTGCCCTGATTGGTGGAGCGCCACCGGAAGTCGGCGGCCGCCATTTTGGGCACCGCCGAACGCCACCGAAATTCGCCAGCGTGTGGAGTGGCGAACGTGTGCTCCCCGCAGGGACGGAGCAACCCATTTTCAGGTAAGATCCATCCCTGCGTGCGCTGCCCCGTTTCCCTGTCCCCCGTGTGGAAAGGGCCTATATGGTACCACAGCAGATAAAAAGTCAAAATGCACATTTAAAAAATAAATCTGGATGCTATCACTGCTACCACTAGTAGCAGCTTCTTGAGGCAATCAACCCACTTGCCTAATGGTGAGACCTGCCTTGAGCAGTTTATACCATCATTTGTATTTGGAAGAGGTTTCTTTCCTTTTAGAGTTTTTGAACTATGACCCTCAAGACTAGACCCCCAAAACTGCTGATAGGATTAGAGCAAGGAAAAGAAACAGATGGGAAGATAGAATAAATTCCACATTCTTCTGCCAAGTTAACCATTTTCAAGTTCACCATTTGCAGATTTTGGAAGGAACTTACCAGGACAATTGGCCCTACGTCCTCACACACAAACCACTGATGGCATAAACGAGCATAATAGTCCATGTCTTGAGCAACTTCTGAAATGTTCACCAAAATGCTCTTTTTCACTCTGTCTACATCATAAGCCATTTTGCCAGCTGAAATTTACAAAACAACAACCACAACAAAACTGTATAAAAAAAGACTTCGGCTTCCAATTTGAACAAACAAGGATTATTTTGTTAATATAAACCAATATAATTTAAGATTTGCACTTCCATATTCAAGACGAATGTGGTCTAGGCAGAATATGGGGTTTCAATGATCCTACAATTTTATACAAGGCTGTCTAGTAATATGTCCCATTGAACACAAAGGGATATACTTCTGTATAAATATGCACTGAATTACACTGTCAATTTTCATGGATAGCATTCACAAGGAGATAGATGAAGTGAGATTTACAGCAGTGTTTTACAAGTCTAGCAAATTTTTCTCAATGTGCCGGGGATGAAGAGCATGTTTGTGTCACGTTAGGATCATGTTTGCATAGTTTCCGAGAAACTTACCACAAATCAACAGCCAATAGCTCATACACTGGTACCAGTTTGCTGTTCCACTACTTTGAGTAGCACTGGCTTACAACACAATTCTGTGCATGTCTTCTCAGCAATATTCCTTAGTAAGCATGTTGAGAACTGTGTCCTTACACAGCAGCATGTCTGTGATATTGCTCTGTGAGATGGAGGGCCTTTCCACCCTACACTGTTATAGTGCTATTATTCCACTTTCAACATCCTGTGGAAATCCAGGGTTTGTGGTTTACTGAGGCCAAAGAGCTCTCTGACTGAGAATTCTAAAGGCCCCTCCCTAAACTGCAAACCCCAGGATTCCATAGGATGTTGAAAGTGGAATAATAGCACTCTAACAGTGTAGTGCGGAAAGGCCCCATGTCTTTTCACAGAGCACTTCTAGTACCTTTTTTTGATTAGTTTTCTTTCATAATATAATGTTTGCTATTCAGGATTAAAGAAACAAAAAACTGAAAATATGCAAGCTGTATGTGCTACAGTCTCATCAAAATAGGGACATAAATCTTCTGTTCCATTCTTGCAAGCAAGAACAAAAATTTCAAAAATTTACTCCCCAACGGATGCAGCTGGGGAAATCAGTGATCATTTTTGCTGCCCTTTCACACTTGGGAGGGGGATGCGGAAATTTGCCAAAAAAAAAAAAAAGTGGAAAATTATGTCACACCAAAAAACTTGTTTTATTAAAAAAACTCATTCTATTTATGTAAAAATAATTACTTTTATGCAGCAAAAAATGTGTATTCTGTTTTCTGCACAATTTTTTTTTATGGGGGACATTTTTTCCCATGAAAACAAGTCCTGTATTATCAAAAGGAAAAAAAAAAACTTTACAGTGGACACTTTTCAAAAGGGTGCCTCAATGAGTCATGATACTTTTTCTCATTCAGGATGAGAAAAGATACAATTTGTCTTTATCTCCTAACATCAAACACTTTCAGAGATTTAGGAGAGGAAGTTTTGCCACCTGCATCACCCTCATCTCTGATGTTCCTCCACTTACTTATATGTTCCTACTCAGTCCCCTGATAAAACCCTACAAAAACTCTTAAAGTAAACCAGCTGCATTTATAGTAGTGATGTCCTATGAAGTTTAGAATCCTGGATTCCCAATTTTAAGCTTTTACCCATAGGATTTCATAAGATAGCACTGTTTATGGCCATTTCCACACTATACTGTTAATAGTGCTATTATTCCATCATCTGGAATTCTGGGGTTTGTAGTTTACTGAGGCCAAAGAGCTCTCTGGCTGAAAATTCTAAATGCCCCTCCCTAAACTGCAAATTCCAGGATTCCATAGGATGTTGAAAGTGGAATAATAGCACTATAACAGTATAGTGCAGAAATGACCAATGTGACCACTGTTAGTGGACTGAAAGTGAACAGGAAGAATCATAAAAGAAAGCTTGGCTTCCCCTCCACATTTTCAATTGATATTTGTATGGACCCCAGTCACTGCTACAAAACCAACACATGTACAATCTATGCATGCACACTCTATTTCTGCAAGCAAACAAATATGAACAACAGGGATGGAGAACCAGTGTCCCTCCAGAAGTTGTAGGGCCAGCTCCCATTAGTGTTAACCAACGCTATCAGTGGTCAGGCATCTGACGGGGCAATGTTTTCCCATCTCTGATGTTTAGAGTGGAGCAAGGTTCAGTCCATCAACAAACCATAGTTAAAGATAAGCCACATTTTGTCTGATTTTGACAAAATGGCAAATTGTAGTTAATCTAAAACAGAAACTAATGTTTTAGTAAAACCATAGTTTCATCTAAGCCAGCTCATATGGTACATTTGGATGCATGTTCCATCAGTTTCAATGTGTACATATACATATAGTGCCAAGGGACAAGTTACAGTTTACTGTGAATAGATGAGATTATTCTTTGGACTAAATTTTTTTAATTATGCAGGGAAAACATCTCAGAATGTACCAGGTATACCTGAGTATATATGTATTAATTCACACTAAATAAAATGTTTTCTGACATCTTCTCTCTGGCTACCAGCAGTTTATCAAATGATGCATTTTGTATTTCAAACTAGTTGCAAATTCCAGATAGACACACAATCAGTAGAATTCAGAAACAAAAGATGCATTCTACATGTAGGGCTTGGAGTTTAGACTACTTGAACCTTGGCTTACCGAAACAGACTGGAATATTCCTTGCCACATCATTGTTTCTGCAATCTGTAAAACACAAAACAGGACAGGTTTTTCTTCATCTTGTTTTATTTCCTTGAGATGTGTGTCAGTTTATTCACTTGAGATTTAATTACATGCCAATTGAAATGTAGTCACAGTAAATCAGGTGAGTAGCATTTAGTAGATGAAAATGTGGGAGAAGCATGGGATGCAACAGATGGACTCTCTTCGCACTGAGAACAGATTCACACAATATATGCTTTGCACACTCTCTAATTTGCCCACTACACTTTTTTGAGGGGGCGGGGTGGGTACTGTATAAGCTTGCTCTTACATTCCATGAAGTTTCCTTCTTATGTACACAAAATTGCTATCATTGATGCAGTTCTTTTGTTAGTGGGAATGGCTAGGGGAAGTAGGGAAGGTACGAGAGTGACTGGCTGGTTCTATCTTGCCACATCCCATGCTTTTTTCTCTCCACATTTCTTATATCTCATCATGACTTCACACTGTCTGGCAAATACAGAGAAAAGACACTTATTGCCACCAGGTGGAGCACCACATTGCTGGCTGCTCTGCAGGTATTAGGTGGAATATAAATTATTCTCCCTGAGCAAGTACAAGACTGTGGATTCCATGAAACACAGTGATTGCAATACCTCCACCCTCCTCTTGTGATCTTTTCAGGATTTGCAGAGATGGGATGTAGCCCTTATTTATTTGCACTTGTATAGTGCATTAATGAATCCTGTTCATGTTCTTGTATAAAAAAATCGGATGATGTGTGTGTTTGTGATCTACTGCATGTAGTAGTTTATTTCACACACACCTCTGCCAGTTATGGAGGCTGGAGTTATAACTTACCACGGTCTATGGGGGCAACTCCCATCAGCTGCAGTCCCTTTCAGCAAGGCCATCTCCACACTACACTGTTATAGTGCTATTATTTCACTTTCAACACCCTGTGGAATTCTGGGGTTTGTAGTTTACTGAGGCCAAAGAGCTCTCTGGCTGTGAATTCTAAATGCCCTTCCCTAAACTGCAAACCCAAGATTCCACAGGATGTTGAAAGTGGAATAATAGCATTATAACAGTGCAGTGAAGAAATGGCCCAAGACAACTGGAAGTCATGCAACTAATGCCAGAAGTCTGGCAAGGGGACAGAGTGGAGGAAGGTGTTTCCAAAATGAACTCATAGCCATGCCACTATAACATTGCAATAGGTGTGGGGAGAAACAGTGCATGTTCACGGTATGGCAAAACACACATAAACAGGAAAGTGGATGTAGTTAAATTAAATCTTCCATGAAAAGGATAAAATGCTAAAAACATTGGGAATGGCTAGGAATGGGTACAGCTCATGTCAGTATGTGCATGGTATGAATCAAAAACAAGAAAGCAGGAATAGCCATATACAATCAGCCACCATCAGCGTAATATTCACTCCACCTGAATCTGCCCTAACTGAGAATAAGGAAAGGAATATTCCTTCTAATTCCACCCCCTTTTGATTGTTCCACCCACATCCTAAAGTAGTTCCATACAGCTTTTCTTCATTCCAGCCATATGATTCCAGCCTCTCTTTTCTTCTACCTTTCCTTCCTTTTCTTCTTTAGCAGAGGCACTTTAAATCATATTCTAAAATGCACTTTCCACATTGTTCCACTGATATAACTGTATAACTGTCTCAAGTTTTCATAAAGCACAGCAGGTTCAGGGGAGCCCCATCACCTCAATTCTGGAAGTTTCCCATATCTCTATAGATGTTTTGAGTATGCCTGGAAGGAAGGAAGCTGCAAAGGAGGACAGAATCACCATACACACAGAAGAACATACTTGTTCCATCAGCAGAACAGCCTTACTGAAAATTACCCTCAGTAAAGTTCTAGAAGTGTGGCCCTTTCCGCAATGCATCTTTTCATGGAGCTGGGGTGCAGGGATTGCGCAAGCAGCCTCCAGCGAGAGGCTCTCGCGTCCCGGTTCTTTCAGGTCCGCAGCTGCCTCCTGCTTGAGTGAAAGCCCTGCCTCTTCCTTCCACAGTGCAGCCTGGGACTTCCAAGGCTATGCTAGGGTGGGAACCACGAGCACCGTGGCTCTGGAGCTCCACACACACAGCAAGTGTACACGGGGCCCCGGAGCAATGTGCGATCATGCACCATTTTTGGCTCAAAGTCGAAAATGAAAAAGTGCTCGAGTGGCGCCTGCCAGACCCTGGAGCATCAAGCGATTGTGAGTGCATCATGTGGACCATTCCTCACATTCGCACAACGCTCGAGGGGCCCTTTCGCATGGCAAATGCCATGTGAAAACAGCCTGTGTTTAGGCACAACTGCTTTCATTTGTGGAGAATGTTGCCATAAGTCCTCTCAGTGTTAATCTTCACTTTTGTGTTCACAGTGTAGACCTACTACTCAACATCAACATTTTTCTCAATATATATCTTACCTTCAACATAATATTCTTGACTGAGTTGAATTCCACAGTAATTTGGAATTGTTTTCATAGTCACATAGAGATCCTGCCCTGCACTGACTTCAAAGCAATTAAACTGTACTTTCACCTGTGTTGGAGACAAAATGGAGAAGCCTGTAAATTACCTCCACATTGTTCAGGTGGATTACAAAAGGAGAACAAGGTTAAGTGTTTCTGCTTTGTTGTACTGTTCAAATTTTGCCACCATTAATAATCAAAGAAGTAGGTATTTTCTCAGTACTTCAGGGGAAATTTCCAAGAAAATATTTACTTACATTGGTTCATCCCAAGTACTCTTCCATTTAAAATGCCACTATAAAATCATGGTGTCTACTCTACAGTAGTCAGTAAAAGTGTTGACAAGTGCTCTAATCCAGCAATCCCTAACACCCACCTACATCCGAATTGGGAACAATTTTCAAGATATTGGCCATTTCCGCACGGGTTAAAAAACCGGTGCAGTGCGTGCTCCACGGAGGACGTCCGCACCTTGGAGCGGTCTGGACTACTTAGTGCAGATCTGCACCTCAGTCTGCTCTGGAGCGACCCCAAGTGGTCCTCCAGCATGTTTTTGAAAAACCTGATTTTTCAGGTTTTTCAAATGCCGGCACGCGCCATTGCGTGCCTGCTGTCCAATGCAGATTCACATGCTCGCACCAATGCGAGCCTGCGATCTGCGGAGGGCAGACTTTAGGCTGGTGAGCTTCAGCGGTTGATTGTAACCCACGACCAACCAGAAGCCACCATTTTGGACGCTGGAGCAGTGCGGATCTGTGATCATGCACTGCTCCTCCTCACCCCGGACCGGACCAGACCCAAAGAAGATCCAGTGAGTAGTGGCAGGGAGCAATTCCCTCACCACATGTGGAAATAGCCATTGTTGGACTGCACTTTTTATCACTCCTAGCCAGCATAGCTGATGGTGAAGAAAGCTGAGGATTGCAACCCAAAACCCCCTGGAGAGTTACACATTGTCTGACCTTGAATTCCACAATAGCTTATAATGAGGGAAAAGTTCTTGTCTACATCATCAGTCTCCCTCCCATCACACACTTCATATCTGAGATGTCGATTATTTTCAAGGGTCAGCATGGTATAGTGTTTTATAATGTTGGATCATGACTGGTGAGCCTCAGATTCACTTCCCTATCTGGCCATTCAGCCATTCAGCCATTCACTACATCTCCACCTAAGCCACCACTCCAATGTTGCTTAGAGGAGCATCATGGTGCCGGGCTATTTCCAAGGCCATTTCCGCACTAGTCTGTTATAGTGATCTTATTCCACTTTCAACATCCTATGGGTGTTTAGGGAGCGCATGCCCCTCCCTATACTGCAAACCCCAGGATTCCATGGGATGTTGAAAGTGGAATAACAGCACTATAACAGACTAGAGTGGAAATGGCCCAAGATGCACAGGTGTATTAGCTTCATGTACCACTGCTTTGCAAATTTCTCTCTTGATTGAAGCAACTGTCAAATCTCCAGCTACAATCAGGACAAAGGCGACAGGTTCCCCAAAGAGATGTAGCCATTTCATCAATGCCCTTTCCATAAACATATTTCGCTCAAAATAAAAATAAATAGTTGTGAAATGCACATGGCCAAATCCACATTTCAAGAAATGGAGGAATGGTTGAAACCTCCACTTCTGTAATGAAGGTCATGGTTATATATAAGGGAAGTGTGAAGTGACTTGTATGGGCCATAATTAGTTTTTCATGGACTGTGGTATTTTGTTTTGTTTTCATTTTAACTTATCCTTTTAACTGAAAGCATCTGGGAGGAATGGCATGATATAACCTATGCCCACACAGAGAGAGCAATTAGAGTGGTTTCCTGATGCAAACACAAACCACGATGTCTTTTCAAGACAGGCATTCACCAGTCCATTAATCTGCTAGCAATTAGAATCAAATACTTGTTTGTAGATCATATTTTAATAGTTTCAATCCCTCTTTGGACTTCCAGCTCTTTGCCAGTGTCATTATTACTTTGGCAAACAACCAAAATATGGGGGCTGCCATAGTAGCCAAGGAGCATTCTAGCCCATATATATCTTCCAGAGCCAGGTCTTGCCAACATGCTTCATCTCACTTTTCCCAAAACAGAGTTCAAAAAGAAAACTCACATTAATTGAAATTTTTTCATCAGCTTACTCCACTTATGTCCTGCAAATCTATTCATGAACCTCTGCATATTTCTTTCACTCCCTTATCATCAGTACAGTAAGATTCTTTATTTTCCTTTTTGCTTATTGAATTATATGCCAACAAATGTAAGACGCTAATGAGATACAATTAATTATCTGCCTAGAAATATAACCTGCAAGGCCAAAAATGTGTGTCTTTATAAAATGCACACCAACATATTTTAATCAATGGTATCTAAAAATGCATTCCTTAAGGGAGAAGAATGTGTGTAGAAAGGCAAACACAAGGAAAAGTACAAAACAAAATATCCATAAATTTCCACTGCGGAAATAAAATTCAGTTTTTGCAACCCAATATACAACAAGGATGGAAAGAAACTGCAGATCAGATTTAGGCCCTCTCCGCAGGATGGCTCCCTCCTGACATGAGGACATGAGAGGAGCAGGAGCATGACAACGCTTCTGCACGATGTTGTAGTTCTGCCCTTCTCGTGTTGCCAGCTGGCATGATCGTGGGGTATATCACTGACAGAAAAACTCATCAATGACCCCTGATCCTGCAAGCCTTCCATTACAGCTGGCCACGAAGAAGGGCTGGAAGCACAATCACACGTTTCCTTCCCCACTGCAACATGGGAAGATGGCCAGTTGCAGTGCAGAAGGAAGAGGCATGCCTCTCACTCTCTCTTCCACAGGCAGTCTGTTGGGTGTGGAGGAGAGCGCCGGAGACCTGCTCCCATCCCAGCAGAGGTACTGCCAGGATAGCGACATGATGACACATGAGAGAGTCATCTTGCGGAAAGGGCCTTAGAGAACTAGTATGAAACTAAAGGCCATTCTGCACTGCACTGTTATAGTCTATTATTCCACTTTTCAACATCATGTGGAATTCTGGGGCTTGTAGTTTACTGAGACCAAAGAGCTCTCTGGCGGAGAATTCTAAATGCCCCTCGCTAAACTACAAACCCCAGGATTCCACAGGATGTTGACAGTGGAGTAATAGCACTATAACAGTTAGTGCAGAAATGACCTAAATCTGCAAGGTTTTTACATACATATCCCAAACCATGAATTTGCCAGTTAATAACAAAGGTGATGGATGGGTGCATTTGAACAAAAGAGTCCTCAAGAAGGAAGTAAAGTGACAAACCATCCCACACACACACATATCTCCTCTGCGACTTTCTACTTTCCTCTTTCCTCTGGGGGATGGAGAATAGGAAAAACAACTGAGGGGGGTTAAGGGGAATCCTTGAGAGGGAAATGGTCAAGATGCTTCCAAAATTGTCTTCTGCAAATGTCCCTCAGGATTACAAAGCAAATGGATGTTGTGAACTTCTTGTTTCCTTTGAAACGTAATTCTGTTCAGCCGAAGATTATTTGATTCTGGGTTTCTCATATGCAGACCCTGTATTTACAGCTACCATATCATCCTTTGCTTTGAAAAACTTTCATTGGACTTCAGCTCCCAGGATTATGGAAGATGTAGTTCTAAAACAAAAAATCCCAAGCTCTTTTCCTCATACAACTTTCCTCTAACATCTCAAAACCTTAACAGTTTAGCATTATAAATCATGTAATTATTTCATAACAACAAAATGAAACTTTTACCTTCTTTCCAGCAAGCTTTACAAGTACATTTGTAGAAATCTTCACAGTTACACAGTTGGACTTCTGAGTGTCCAGTGAAAGAGAACATATTTCCATGCCACGGATATTTTCTGAAAATAATTCAGACGTACGTGCTACTCCTCTGCTGTACAGTGATTTTCAAGGAAACAAATATACTGGCATATGAATAAAAAACATCAGCTATATCTAAGATAATACAGTGGAAGTGCTGTGAGAAAATTATTTCTCAAGATAATACTCTGTTTGTGGGGACACAATTTCACCAAATCTCCCCACGGAGGCTAGAAATTCTCCAACAGTTTCTTAGAGCCCATGTTTATCATTAGCAATGGCTGAAGCTCAGCTTCTTATTTTATTGCTAAAGGGTTTTCTTTCTTTTGCTGCCACAGCAGCCAGATTATCGTTGTGCATCCTGCACAATGTGCCACACCTTGTGCTATTCTGGGGCATTGTGTGGAACAGGGAGAGGAAGAGAGGTATCCATCACACATATAGATGGGGATGAAACTGGAGATCCTGCAAAGTGCTCCCAGAAATAGGAGTGTGCAGTATTTGTGGGTAGTTGGGTGCGTGTTAAAGTACTGCATACACTCTGCAGCTTTGTTGGCTGTCTACACTTCCTAAATTATAAAGACCCCATGGTAAGGGTTACCTTTGATCTCTTCCTGGATTTTAACTAAACTGTGGGAACCTTGGAGTTACCAGATAGTTAATTGTACAATAAAAGGCAGGGATTCCGGCACATTCCTTGGCTACCTCACAGGCATAATAAACCCAATAACCTTGAACCCCTCCCCAAACCTTTTTCTTCAAAAGATACTTCTGTTTTATCAAGCTGAATGAAGACAATCCAAAAAGGCAGAAGACATTTTCAGCACAATGCTAGTGAACAGCATACACTCACATCTATTGATTTGGCATGAACAGTTCCAATTAATCCTCTATCATCCCACTTTTTCAACTGTTTTTACAAATATCCCAGTTTTCTTCTCTGCCTCCCACTTTCCTCCTTTGTCATCAGCTTACATGAATTACTGCAGAATAAGTTTAAAATGCAACAATAGTTTTCATTCAGTTAATTCAGCAGGAGATATTGGAGAGGAGGGATATAATCTTGCCATTCTCAGCAGGCTCAGGCAAAAGCAAACTGCAGCACTCTCTCCTAGCTTGTATGTTCTTCCTCATTAATAACTTTTCCCATCCTGACTAGACTTTGAAGCTGTTGGCCACACGTATCCTAGTTTTCATCTGTGAAAAGTTGAAGGGTAAGGAATAGTTTGTCTCAACACAATCTTGTCACACTATGGCCATTTCTGCACTGGTCTGTTATAGTGCTATTATAGTGCCGGCTGGGCCCTCCCTAAACTGCAAACCCCAGGATTCCATAGGATGTTGAAAGTAGAATAATAACACTATAACAGTCCAGTGCAGAAATGGCCTGTGATGACACAGCAGGGTCAGATCTGATAGGTGAGTTATCTCCCCTCCTTCCTATCATCTTCTCACTGATTACACAGTGATTTGCTTTCTGTCTTAACCACACTTTGACCAACCTGCTATTCAGATTTCAATTGAGCTAAGTAGAACACCATGGAGATGAGAAGAAACACACACACATAGTCCTTCCCACAACCAGTTTTACTCCTGAATGTTTATAGGCTTGCAAATGGAAGTTCAGAGCTTTGGGATGCTGCCACCAAAGCCTTGCCCTCATGCCCACAAGTTGCTCAATTGTGGCTCTCCAGGGTTTCAGACAGGCCTTTCTCCCAGCACTGCTTAGTAAGCTGGAGGTTGAACTTGGGGACTTCTGTCTGAGCTCTGGTCCCAGGCTTCAGGTCTTTGTCATTACTCAGATAACACATAGATTGTTCTGACTTACCATCAAGATGCAGTGTTCCTTTAACACTTAAGTGAAGGGAACAGCCATTTTCAGTGGGACAGTTCATGGTGGTCCAGAGCTTCATATTTCTCAGAGTAGTAGGAAGAAGAGAGGCGGGAGCACGGTGGCAGAAACTATTAAAAATACTAGCTGTAAAGATTTTTAAAAAGAAACACATAAAAATGTTTTTAAAAGCTCAAATAGACAGTATTTTAAAGTGCTTAAGGAACATTCAAAAGAATACAGAGTTCCATACAAACATATCTTCTCATATAGATAACGAAAGCAGAGAATTCCCAGTCATCACACACCCCATTGTCAATAAACGCATGCAGTACTCTATCCCATCAGTTGTGCATTTGCTCAGCATATTAAGCAGGCATAGACACATAGGCCTAAATCCTGGTTTTAGTCCTGACTAAAATCAATGGATCTTGCCATTGTGATTCACTGTTCAACAATTGATTGAATGGGTCTACTCAGCTGGGACTAACCAACAGGATGCCAGCCACCGAGACTTCATGTTAGGAGGATTCCTGGGCCAATCAGGAACCCCCATGGGTGAAGTTGCTCTATATGGACAAGATTGGTGTATACTTACAGCCTTTTCATGTTAAGCCAACAGGAGGCATGATTGGTGCAGAGACTGACAGCAGGATGATGGCATGGCCATGCTCCCTCTCTCTCAAAGGTATAAAGGATGCTTGCATGAAAGCATTTTACAGAATCACACAAGTGTCTGTGGCAAGAGTTTGACCAAACACCTTTACATCAGATCTCACAATCATTACTTGGTGAACTACAATTCTCAGAATACCCCTCCCAGAACGGCTGAAGGGCCTCTGAGCCAGTTCTCACCACAAGATGCAACACTGTATTTGTTAAGTAACAAGTGCTTTGAGACATCACAAAATCAGCTCACACTGGAAGACGTGGGCAACTGCTTCTAAGTAGATTTTGGATAACCATGTTATGAGCAAAAGCAACAAATCTAAAAACTTGACACCCAATTTCATTGTTGTTTGCCCATATGCAGTGTGAAATGAAGCAGTTAACTGTAATCATTTGATGGTAAATTGTTCTACTTGAAACAGAAAACATTCTTTCTTCACTAAGACCGTTAACTGTGTTTATTGCAATTACAGTGTGTAATTTTTGCCACCTCTGATCCAGTCCTTTCTTCTGGGTCAATTAAAAAATGTCCCCAGGCAGGCCTAGAAATATCTTGTGGGAAAATTGAATCAGTAGTACACATTGCCATTAGGGGTTCATTCTATGAATATCAGATTCAAAAAATATTTATTAGGGTCCTTTCTAGATTCAGGGTTCTAATTTCCTAAGGGCATGGCTTCTGCAAAGCTGAATAACAGTTTACACCAGCGGGTGCCCCAATCTTCCAAAATGTTCAAATTAGATTTGTGCTAATTATCCTATGTAAACAAATATTTTTGCCCCTCTGTTCCTATTTCACACAGCACTGAATTCTGAGAAGGTTTTCTTTTTTAAAGAAGGCTGAAGCCAGAGCTAGGCAATGTATGGCCTGGGATCACTTTGCAGCCCTTGGGATCCCTAAGTGCAGCCCCCGAATCCCTTCAAAGCCCTCATACACCCACAATTTTGAGATTATTTTTTTGCCCCAAACCAACCAAAAGCCTCCCCCCAAACCAAATGTAGTAGTTTGTTTTCCCAGTTCCTCAGAAACCCTAAAACTCTTCCCAAAAATGAAAAAACAGCCAAAAATCTGCCAAAGTAGCATCTGGAAGTGATATTACATCACTTCTGAGACAGTCCATTGGGCAAGAAAGAGAAGAGAAAAATTCTTCCCACTCCCTCTGTGATTGCCACCCCTGCTAACTCAATACCAAAAGGCTGGCCACCAGGTGACCAGCTGGCCACAGAAACTATGACAACCTTGATGATTTAAGAACAATGAGAAAATCATACTTACTAGCAGATTGAGTTTTGCAAAGAAATCCCTGGGGGGAAGGATAAGAGTTATTAATTAGAATGTTACATTTCTGGAATAAAAGATATGCTTTCCAAAAAGAGTTAGAATTAGCAAACAGTCATCAGGTACCAGCAGTAGGGAGGTTTACACTAGAAGCCCAGATTACTTATTTATATATTAAATTAATACAGAGAAAATCATTTATTTATATATTAAATGTATACAGAGAAGTAAATGTATTTATAATCCTTCAGGCCTGTCATGCCTGAGACACATAGCCCAGTGATCATTTGATAAGATGATGAAATGATCAGTTCTTTTAGGACAATTGAATTCTGTGGTAAGTATCAAAACCACCACTAGGTGTACATCATCACATTAGTTTAAGACCACGCGCCGTTGCATTAGGTTGTATGTGTCTAAGATGGGCAGATAGGCTGGAAGACAGAAGAGTATACTCATAAATGTGAATAGGGAGATGTTTTTCTCCTTCACTCTCTTTGGATGACCTAAGGTCAGTCACTGAAGTTAAATGATGGAAGATTCAAGACATATTCCTGAAGAATGCCAGTGGCCCACAGTCCTGATGGCTATGCGTTGCCACTAGTGCCAGAAGCAGAATACCTTTGAATTTCCATTACCATATATCTTTCATATTCTGCAGGGGTGTAGCTTTATGGAGAGAATGAGAGCATGCCCCCCTCCAATTAAGAATTCTGCTCCCCCAAATAAATTTTCTGTCTCCAAATTTTGATCATTACTGAGTGAAAAACTGAAAATTGTTCAAACCTAGACTCCACATTTTCTTGGTAACGTTGTCTGCCACTTTACTCTGGATGCCTAAACCGTATTTCTAATTTTTTTACAATTGTTTTTATTAAAAGTCGGTTCTTAAAATATTTACATAAGCACCTTTACAGATATACATATAATACATGGCATAGACAAATTTGACAATATACAGTAAACAATATACATTGGGCAAAGAAAAAGAGACAGTTACTTATACCAAGTGACTTGATGAACTAATACCTTGCTAGAGAACTAGTAGAACAAAAGATATAGAAACCAAGGGGAGCAAGAAGAGAAAAGACACATAAAGAGGAAAGGAAAAAGAAAATAGAGAGGAGCCAAAGATATGTACTTCCCCATATGGTGGGTAGATAGGTTTAAATAATTCAAATAAAAATTTTTATGGGAGGGGAAAAAACAAGAAAATAGCATAAGAGGAAGAAAATGAAAATCTCTGCTATTGGAACTGTAAATACGTAACATGTTAACAACTAAGTATTCATTCCCCCACCATCACCTTGCTTTCCTCTAAATCACAGTGGCCATAATCTATATTTCTAAATGTTGAAGGAAGTTTTGAATTAACTAAAATGCTATAAGTTTGGAGATTGAAGGCACTGAGAGACCACAGTTCTTATTTCAATGGGGCGATGCCCTCATTTTGTCCCTCACCATAGAGCTACACCCCAGGCTCCAGTTTAGCCACTACAGGAACAGCGCACTAGGATGTATAGGCCTTGAGTCTGATCCAGCAGGACTCTTCTTGTGCTTTTGTGCAATTTGTTATTTTGACGAGACTAGACAGCTTTCCATTGATATTTGGCAGAACACTATCAGATATTTCCAGAAATGGTCTCCTCTCTCCCTTGACACTGTTTTTGGATATTGCCCAAAATGATCTGAAGTTACAGGTGCTGTTTCTGATGAATGCTTACTTTTCATGTGTACATAATGTAACTTGACCAAAGAATAAAGATGAGTAGGGTGGTTGAATTATTTCTGGCTAAGTTTAGTCTGCTTCTTTTTTCCCTCAATGTACAAAAGTGGATTGCATCAAAGAAAAGTCGAAGAAGCAGAAGTTCCAATTATAGCCTTCCTTCCCTGTCTGCTTTCTAAAAATATGTTATGCATAATGCTTTTTAAAATTAAAAGGACAGATATTTCATAAGCCAAACATTTCTTGTTGAGGAAAAGTGAATGATCCACAAGTAGGGTCAATAAAAGGGCAAATAAATGATTCTTCAACTAATTAAAGATAAAGGCTGTTTTTTTTAACATTTGGAATTGGTGAACTTTATTTAGAATTATGGCAAAACACACACACACACACACACACACAACTTGGATTTCTTCTGAGAAAAACCAAGGATCTCGTGAAAAATAGATGTTCTAGCCAGATCAAAGGAACTATTCTGCTGCACGTACAAGGAGTAGCTGCTGAGGATCATTTATATCCCACTCAAGATGTGACCATTTATTCTGTTAGTGCTGTTGTGGCAACAGTTATTTCAGAACTGTTGTGTCGATTAATTGAGGTAGCATCACTATATACCTTTTGCCTTCTATGTCAGCAATCATTCATTTACTTAGCCCGCCCATCACTGGAGAAAAAGATCTTTGGTTAACTTTCCATTACATCATTGACTGGCATACACGTGTACAGAAGAGAACAAAAGGTTAGTTTAGAAAATGATACAAAATTATGGTAGGGAGTATAGTGCCTCCCTGTAAATTCCCAGACCTTTTGCAAGGCCATTCTATAAAATTTGAGATAAGACAGACATCTGCAATTTACTCAGAGGCACAATTCAATTCGCTTATTTTTCCTATTCAAGTGGTATTGGATTTAACCCCTTCAGTGCTATGCCTCAGAAATGTGTTCACAATTTCAATTTCATCTGAGCTGCCACATTCACTTGGTAAAACCCAGATAACAACTATTGTGTTTCTCTATCTGTTGCACCAATACTGGCTAGTGGCTTCAATGTCATTTGGGTGGGGAATCCATTCCAATTTTATTCCAGACCCTAAACAAGCTGTTTCCAAAACAGGTTCAGCACTTTAGATAGTTCCTTTAAACTTAAGACTAAAACCTGGCATACGTTCACTGTTCCAATGACCCTGAAGCAACCAATCACTATAGACTGGCAGTCATTACCACCTTTCCCACAGCAGCTCCCTGGAATATCCTTATTTTGCCTACCTTGCCACATGTCTGGAAATATTAGGTTAAAATAGCCACACTAACAAAATAAGGCAAACATGTATGCTCTTTAACAACGCCCTATGTATTCATCATACTTAAAACATACTATAACTATTATTGTACCAATATTGTCAGCAAATAAAATATGATTAACCTTCAGGGTCTGTTTATGCTTTACATTATGGATATAGGTAAGGGTCATGCGGCTTTGCTCCAACATCCCCATCCACAGCAGCTCTCAGGGTACAGCTACTCTAGAAATTTGGAAACTGAAGGAAAATTTTCCATTGGGGCAAGATTCTTAACTGGAGGACATTTTGCCTCTCAAATAAGAATTTTGAGCCCAACTGAAATTTTCTTTCAGCTTCCAAATTTCTAGTTTTGCAGTAACTTGGAAAGTTAATTAAGCATTTGGAAATACAAAGAAAACATGCAGGCACATTCACCAAGGGAATGCAAACAAGGCAAAGTTTAGAGTGCTAGGGGTAGAGAGTTTGACACTAGAAATTTGGGGGCAGATGAGAATCTTAGCTGTTTGGGACTCATTCTGCAAATAAAACAAATGGGACCTTCGCACAGGAAATTACTTAATCCATATACAGGAAAGCAAGTTTCCTGCATAGAAAATCTGATTTTTCCACACAGAAAAGCATGTTTTCTGAAAAGAAAACGCAATTAGTAGAGAAAGAAATATGCAGCTATTTTTACTCTTGCCTACAAGAATAAAGAGCTTTGAAAGGTCTTCCTAGCTGAGCTTTTGATGATTTGCAGGCTTTTTGCAAATATTATATTTCAGGGGGGAAAATGTTAGTGATGTAAGTCAAATGTATGCCTGTATATGATTTCTTGTTTGTCACTACAGCGGTTATTATTTTGTTCCTCCCTCCACAATGACCAGGACCACCACTCCAATGTTGGTTGAGCATTTTTAAATACAGTTTAGGCACCCAAAGGAAAGAAGCAGAGACAGTTACCAAGGGAATGCAAACCAAGCAAAGCTGAGAATGCCGAGAAAATTGTGAGATTCCCAGTGGATGTCAGTGGATGATGTAATTAGACTGCTTCTATGGTATGCAGTCAGATGCTTCTCAAATTCCTCCCTCTGCTCTCCATTGGTCATTGAATGGTTGCGAGGGGAAAATGCAGTAGCTAAAGTCCCCAGGCGGCACAATCACACAGTAGATCATTGACAGGTTTTCCCTGTCAATGACCAGCATCCCGCCGCCCGCCCACACTTGGTGTGCGGAGGTCCTGGAAGCACAATGGCTGCACTTCCCACCCCAGTGCAGCGTAGGACAGTACCCGGCTGAGCTGCAGAAGGAAGAGGCAGTGCCGTTGCACTTCCTTCATTTGTGGAGGCAACAGTGCAGCGGGGAACACTCCTGTCATACTCACCTCCTGGCAGAGACAATGCCAAGACCTGCACCAGATGTCTCCGGAACACAGTAAGCTGCAGAAAGGGCCATAACATAGTTTCTCTTGATCTTGCTCTAAGTCTGCATTTAATCATGGATTGCATTAGCAGGTTTGGCCCAGGAACAGACATGTACGGGGGAGATTTCCATTCCTCACTCCATGGGCTATATGATCACTCCCAACAAAACTGGATTAAGCCCAAAGAACAAATGAATTTACACTTTCTTCAGATATTATGGGAGTAGTGGGAAACAAAGGGAACTAAACCACCATGTTTTGTAGTAGATATTCCCCCATTATTTTATTTTGTTCCCCAAAAATGCTGTTTTTTAAAAAGGGGGGGAATTGAGACATCAAAATATCCTGGGGGCTTCAGGGGCTATCAAAGGCAGTCCCAAGGGGCCCATGCCATCCAGGAGCCTCACCTTCTGCAACCTTGCACCAGCAGAAAGCAGATCTTGGGTACAAACCCATATTTCTATTATTTTTCTCCTAATCTGCCTCATTTCAAAGAAAAGAGAACTGGCAGCACAGTTGTGGTGCTCTGGTACAAGAATGCCTTTCCCAAGGATGCTTATTCAGGACTATTGTCCACCCACAGTACTTTACTGCCTGGAGGATCTTTCAGATCCATTCAGCCTTTTGTTTTGTTCAGCCCTTGTTTGAGGTGCTTACTTTTATTACTGGTGCATTTGCTGCTCTTCCTCTATTTTATTATATTGTTACACTCATTCTTTTTATATTTTGACAGTTTTTTAGAATTTCTGTTTGTTTTTGTTTGTTTCTAAGCCCAAAAGGAGTCTTTTGGACTGAAGAGACAAGACTTGGAAAAAGTCCAAATAAATAAATAAATCTGGCTTCTCTCTTTGCTTTCCCCTCCCCCTTCCCCCTTCCCCCTTCCTCCTTCCCCTCTTCTCTTTCTTTCTTTCTTTCTTTCTTGTTCATAGGTGGAAGTTGTAAAGAGAACATTTAAAAAACAGAAATGGCCACATAAGCAGGCATGTGAAAGACTGGTAACGAATTGCAAAAAGGTCAACTGAATCATAAACTGAGCTCCATGTGCTTACTACCTGATTTGCAATGTCGGATTCTTTTTCCTGGTACAGAAAGAAGGAAATTGGTCTGTAATTTTCTTTTACTAGACAATATGTAAGTATTAAAAATATTTGTTATGAGTAAAACAAATTATTTTTGAATTACACATCTTTAAAATGTGTACCTCAAACACCGTATCATTTTTACTTCATATTTATAATGCCTACACACAGGGCCTCTATAGGGGAAGTGTAAACTTTACCAGGACCCAGGGATCCAGAGGGGTGAGAGTGTGGCCTAGGCTGAAATCTCCATCATTATTATCAGGGAAAAACTGAAAATAAAATGTAAATCCTGCCTGAGTTTATTTATAGCAACTTTCTGTTTATGTTTCTATCATCCAGTTCTGATGAGATTTGCTTGAGCCAATGAGAAACAGGAAAAAAAATCTCAAGCAACATTCTGAACTAGTGAGCATACCGGTTCCAGCCCCAGCTTAAGTCTATGCTCAGAGGTGGTGCGCTTTTTGAGTTTACCTAGGACTGTGGCCATTTCCGCACTATACTTTTATAGCACGATTATTGTGCTTTCAATATCCTGTGGAATCCTGGGGTTTGCAGTTTAGAGAGGGGTATTTTGAATTCTCAACCAGAGAGCTCTATGGCCTCAGGAAACTACAAACCCCAGAATTCCACAGGATGTTGAAAGTGGAATAATAGCACTATAACAGTGCAGGGTGGAAAGACTCTGAGTCACATAGCCTATCATATATTTTTTTAAAAAACAAAACACAAAGTTCCTTGTATCTAGGCCTAGGCAGGAAGGAAGGATTAACAACCTATGGCAAGGGCAAAGCACCACAAGACAGTAGGACCAAATGCTGTTGATTCTCCTGACAGGATTTGCAAGTCCCTGAGTAAATGCCAAATTCACATCCAGTCAGAGCTCCTGTACAACTTGGGACACATTGGAGAACATTCAAGCAACTTGTAACATTTCTTTTACATTCCATTCAGCCCTAAAATACGTGAGACCAGAGCCTGAGGAACAGGAGGAAACTTTTAAATGTCTGCTTTGCAAGTATTCTATAGATCTGAGAACTTTTCTTGCAAAAGTGTTGCATCTGGAAATAAAAACACCTTCGAGTTTACTTTTGAAAAAGTATGGAAACCACCCGCACTCGTATAACTGCATCTAATCTACAATAAAGTGTGCATAGCCTTGGTGAATTTTGCACACTGCCAAGAACTTTGGTACGAGCCAAAAGAAATGCGAGTAAGCTAAGCCAACCATCAAAGTTTGCAGGTGTTCTGCAATGGGACAAGATGGGCTAAGTATCTGGTCATCTTGACCATTGAGTGCAGCCTCAGAAATTGAATTGAGATAAATTCATCATTTTACAATGAAAAAGGTCAGAAGAATAATGCTTTACAGTTTAATTGGTCTAACATTTGCAGCTGAAGGCACTGACAATCCCTTTATTAACGACTAAATTTACATAATAATTAGCATAAAGTGACAGACTCTAAGACCAGGAGCTATTAAACAAAAACAGTCAAGGTGTTTTTCTGAAATGTAGACCGTGTAACAGTAATTTCAGAATATAAACTCTTTTCATGGTTTATGAGATTGTACAGATGGGATAAGAGACCGTGGGGTTGACGTAGGAAATGTTAAAAATTCAGACCAGGTCCGATAAAAATAACACTTGAGTGCTGCACCTGCACGCATACGCGCGCACACACACACTTAACTGTCTGCGCTGATTTTTCTTCTTTTTTTCTTTCTTTCTTTCTTTCTTTTTACATGCAAGCCTTCTGCCTGTGTATCTATTTTAACCCACCATTATTTAAACAGATGTTTTCAGCTTTTAGGAGCATCTAAGAGAATCTCTGCTTGGCCATGGAAACCAGCTTGATGACCCTGTGCAAGTCACACTCTCTCAGCTTCAGAAGAAGATAATAGCACACCTCTTTGAACAAATCTTGCCAGTAAAACTCCATGATAGATCACCTTAGGGTCATTGTAAGTCAGAAATGACTTGAAGGTACACAACAACAACAAAGATAGATCTTCATCTACTGGGATATTATCTCTGGGTAGTTTGTAGTAGATCAGTCAAGATTTCTGACTCTCAGCTATTTCACAAAGACAAGTAACAAAACAACCCCCACCTCCACCCTAAATTATTCTGCTAGCATGAAGAAAGTTTAGGGTAACCAGACAGTAGACAGTGACTGGTGAGTGGATGGGGATGAGGGAGACAAGGAGAGAGAGAGATGAGTTGTTGCATTCTCAGAATTAATTTTTGGTCTCAGAATTCTTTAATTTTATGTGCAATTTAATGCTAAGTCTTTCATAGCAGGCTCTAGTTGATAGATATCAGGATTCAAGTTAAAAACAGAGTAGATCCTACAAGTCTGAGGTTTTCCCTCCTAAATAGAGTATGAAATGTGAAAGAAAATTAAAAGCATTTCAGAAGGGGTAATTGTATTAGCTTCTTGAAACAGGAACAAAATCCTGTGGCGCATAAAGAATTTTAAGACTGAAAATGGGATTATGACATAAGCTTCTGTAACCTAGAGTCCACTTTGCTGTTGACAGGACATTCTTACCTAGTTGGCAGTTTTATATACAGCGAGAGCAAAACATTAAAAAAAAACACCAAAATAAAACATAGAGGGCACAAGCAGATATGAATCACTCAGCCAACAGCCGCTGGTCAAAATTAGTCACAGCAAGAAACAACATAACCTAAAATAGGGCAACTGATTTCTATTGTAAGATAGCCAATCCCTGTGCTGAATTAATCTGATATCTACAATATAATGTTTTGGAAGGAATCTTGCAACTTTCCTGAGATAGTGTGTGTAATTATGAAATGGATTGCACAGTGGGCTGTAGAAAGCATTTGTAGAGGAGATGGTCAGTTTTTGGACACAGAAGAATCCAGAGGTGGGTTAAGAGCCAATCAGTGTTCAGATCCAGATAAAGTTCCTCATTATAAGGGCTTAGAGAAATTGCTTTTGAGGTTACAGCTTCCAGAACCCTCAACTGATCATGGCCATAGTTAAAGAAATGCTTCAGCTGGGCTTCCACATAAAGAATCTTCACATGGTCATCTTTTCCTACAGATAGCAATATTAAAATAGTTACGATTAATGAAGTCACACCATACACATACTATACTACGTTCCACTATGAGATCAGCCACTGACATGTGTGCATTGATAGATGAACTTTGAATTTTGCTGATTGGAATAATGAAGGCATACACACAATGAGTCATATTCAGTAGCCTGAACAAAAGTTTTCTGACTCCTTAGTGTGGCTTTATCCACCACTTTTCTGTCTCTCGGTTAACAGTACCAGTGCCGGATCCAGGGGAAAGAAAAGCAAATTGATACATGAACATTATTTTCTTACAGTGCAACGACAGAAGCTTGCATGGATGTTTCTGCTCTGGATTGAAAGAATACTCATCACTATTCATTTCCTGGTCAGAAAGGAAAAAATTGGTTTCCTGAGTCTCTGGGAACCTGGTCAGAAAGAATAATACAGTGGCAAGAATTTTGTGTAGTTTTCACCTTGTATTCATACATTCTAATGTGTTGCAGGAAATTATTCCACAGAATTTTTTTTCTTTTTTTGCATGAACATTTTGGTGTTTTGCACATATTTAAAAATGACCTCTTTCCAGACCACCACATCTGTCATTTGTGCAAGACTGCTGTTTTCTTTTTCTTTTACCAGATTTTGTTGTGCAAGATGTCTCTTTTCTAGGCAAAAACAGCAGTCTTGCACAACAAAAATCTTTCACAAAACCCAGTGATCCTGCATCAAAAACATAGTCAGGTGGTTTGTTATGGAAGTTTGTTTTCTGTGCAAGATTGAAGTTGTGGGGGAGTAGTATAGTAAAAACAACAACAAAAAGTATGTGCCTGTCTGGAAAGTGTTTTTTTGCACATAACGCCCATGCCTCAAAGTTTCTCAAGCAAGAAACCATACTGCACATGATGATTGCCTGAAACACTTGTGGATGTGCAACTACTGAATGAGAATTTCATAGTAATATTTGTCTTTTTTTTCTGCAGGAGGGAGAAAATTATTTACCCTTACTTTGAGAAAATGAAATTGTTAAATATTAACACCCCTATCTCTGTTATCATATTCTTTACCACATACTGAGGTGTTTTAGGTATGAACAATAAATTCACGTTGTATTTGTTTTATATATTCTTTCCTTGAAATTTCTTTCTGACTGGTGGATTGTAGTTCTCAGCACCCAAGCTGACCAAAGGGTAAACCATACCCTATCCCTGGTTCCATACGGCCAATAATCCTATATCAGAAGTGGGATCACGAACTTCTCCAGATGATGTTTGACTGCAGGTCCTATCAATCCTAGCCAGTACAACTAATAGTGAAATGCTGGGAACTGCAGTTCCAACAGCACCTGAAGACTGCATGATTATCATCCTATCCTACAATATAAGAAATAAGTCATACTGAAGTAAATAAATTAAGTGAATTTGCTAATTATTACCTGTAAGGGCCAATAAAATTTTAAAAATTTCATATGGCTCTTAAGTAAGGTTAAAAACCATTTGATGTTATGGTCTGATCCTAGACAGGTTTATTAAAAGTCCAATTAAATCCTGTATTGCAATCTTTGTAGAATCAGGATGATCATTTGATTCAATTACTACTTGGAACTGCCTTTTAGTTCAACCTATTATTATATCAGGTTTTATATATAGCCTTAAGGTAAGTCATATATAGCTAGGTTGATGCTGAATTACAGAAGTGCAGCCTACAAATAAGGAAGAAGCTTAAAAGGAAAAGAAAGCAAAATGTAAGTCTTCCTTATTACCAGTTCTTAAACCACACAAGGAAGTAGTGACTGCAACATTTACGGTAATAAGGATTTTGAAGCTTACGAAAATGTTTTGACCAAAAGATTATTTTCATTTAAAAGAAGAGATTCTAAAAGATAAACCTTGTAAAGCTCACTGGGCCGATCTTCCCATTTCCAGAAGGATATATAAAAGGTCTAAAGCTCTATTCTGGTGTTCAGGGAAGAGGGGTAAAATAAGCATGTGGAGAAAAACAAACACATTAGCTCCATCCTACTTGTTGTCTCTCTTTTCAGATGTGGCCTCTCAACATGATACATGTAGCTTCTCCACATGATCAAAACTCCTTCCTTTTCTAAGTTTTGGAGCATGTGGAAACTCTCCATGCATAGCAAACACTCTCTTTTTCAAACCATCACTCTCCATGCGAAGAGAGTGGCATGAAAGTAGTGAAACCAAGCTGCTTCCCCTTCTCTTGTGTTCAAATTACTCCTTCTCAATGCCTAATAGGGTTTAAATGTTTTACCAGGATTCCAACGTGCTAGATACAGCCTACTATATAATCTCATCCAATTCTTCAATTATCCAGTATGAATCAACACACAAACAAGGGAGCACTCTATCCCTTCGTCTTTCATGGATGCTTTCCTTGTATGGAGAATGACAATCTGAAGAGGAAAGGCTCTGCATCATCTGGCGGCTCACTACACAAATGAAAGCGAGTTCCCAATCATGTGAAGTGCCTACATACATAGAAGAGGCTTTCCTCTTCACACTATTGCTCTACACATAAGGAAAATGATGACTGAGAGAGAAGAGCTAGCACATTTGTCTCTTCAAATCTTCATTTAGAACATGAGTAAGAGAATGCATGAGTAGGATTTATCTCCACAAGCTAACTTAGGAAGCATGCTGGTTTCCCAGACTTAGCCCACACAGTAGATCACTTAGTCCACACAAAGTCTGAAGGGGTGACGTAATCTATACAGGATAAGATTGCTCATTTATGCTGTTTCTTTCACATAATATGTTAGAGTGCCAGTTGGAAATACCAGATCCAGCCCTATTATTAGGCTAAGGGCATTTCCACATGAAGCTGCTATAATGCAGAAGTTGTGCTTCTGTACAACATCGTCGCTATCCAGCTGCTATCCCATCCCCAGGCATCGCCAAATCGCGATATTCTATTTCCAGAAAAAATCTGTCAAGAGCCTCCTATAGTGCTTCAATCCCATCAGCCATTGTAGTGTGGTACCATTATAGCACTTGATAGCACTTCCTGTTATGGCGAAGTCAGCAGTGGGTGGGCTGTGGGAGTGCCCAGCTCTCCCTCTCTCAGCTGCTCCCATGGTGTGGTAATTTCCTATCACCTCTCCCTGTTTATCTTAAAGGTCTCTTTTGAATCAAAACTTTTAATTTTTTTAATATATTTTTAAACAGTATAGAGCAAAAGGGCAATAGTGTACTGGCATGTTATACTGTTACAACATTGCTGTGTTAGTACAGCTTCCAAACAAAACCAAAAGAAAAAAATCACCACCCAGTCAGGGGCAGTGGGGCAGAGTGAAGGCAGATCACGAGAGTGGTCAAGGACTCTATAATGCAGAAGGAAAACCGGTGGCAACACCACTACCCATCCGCTTAAGGGGATGGGTGTGGAAAAGAGTGTCCCTAACCCAACAGCATCGCGCAAATGACAATGCCACCATTATAATGGTATAACGCACTAATGGCCTCTAGTGTGGAAATGGCCTAAGTGGAGCAGGGACCTCAGGAACCACGTGCTGAGGGACAGACCACAAGCCAGCTTGCCGCCCTTAGATGAGGTAGAAGATCTCCCATCAATAGCACAGAAGTAAGATTTAACTATCAATCCAGATAGTATTTGAACACTGAAAGGTACCATATTGTCCCTTGCTTCAGGTGGTTAAATGTGGTGGACCAGCCTTGGAAAAACCTCATTTCAAAGGAAGAGGAAGAGAACATCAACAACAGCAAGGATCTGAGGCAGTTCTCCCAGGTACTCCAAGGGTGAAGTCTTCCAGAGTCCCACAAAGGAGGATGTTCCCCCCAAGCTCTGGCAGTTGCCTCTTCCCTTGCAATTACTAGAAGCAAAGAAGCTCAGTATGTTCACAAGTAAAGTAATCCATTGCCTTGACCACACATCACAGCAACATAGAAGTTATATCAGATAACAACATATAATAGTTTATGTAGCATCAGAAAAAGAAACACAACATAAATTAGCCAGCATAGTGTAGTGGAATGAGGATAGAGTCACAATCCTGGCGATCAGGATTCAATTCCTCTCTCAGCCATGGGAATTTATTGGGTGACCTTAGGAATGTCACACGCTCTCAGCCCAGAAAACCCCATGATAGGATCATGATAGGGTGACCATAAGTAAAAAAAAATGACTTGAAGGAACATAGCAAATAGAAGTCTGCTCATGGAATTCTAGATGAGTCTGATGCAGATTTACCACTGGAAAAATGAGTAGAGGAACTTTTTCTGCCCAGTGGCTGGGGACTTTTCTGTCAGTAAAAGCGGTGACTCTGCTTTGGGTTTCAGTCTGAATTTTAAGTGCTGACCCTCTTTTGGAGATAGGACTCAACACTGTAGATAGCTGCTTTAAAATCAGAACTGAAACCTGGAGCAGCACCATAGCTCCAGTGAGAAGGAAGCCATTGCCTGCCACTGGCCAGATAAAAACTGTCCTAATGTAGAGATTGGGTTCAGTACCTTGGCCAGTTCCTTTTGAGTTAAGGCTAAAGCCTGCCATGGATTCAACATCCCACTGACATAGAAACCACCAGCTCTCTTTTGTGTATACACATAGTACACTTTATGTCAGTCACTAAGATCTCAGGGTTTTTTTGGTTGATTGGAAAAATGTGTTTTCCTGCGTGATATTTTTGGAAAGAAGAGTTTATGCTTTGGTTATGATTGTCCAAATCATTATTTATACTACTTGTTTTGAGATGCATGTCTTACTTATGCACATAACACCCCTTTAGTGCACCATCAGTGGTTCAGCTAGTTAAAGAAATTGTTAGACTGCATCCAGAATGAGGAAGAAGTTGGAGAAAATATTAAGGAAACTTCAACCCATCAGGAGGAAAAAGGGGAAATGAAACCCAGGAGGTTCTCAGCAAACCTGGATGAATTTTGAAGCCTACTTCCTCAATGTTGCTCTAAGAAAAGATAATGACTATATAGACACTTTGTACTGATCAAGATCACTGTGCTGATTCAAATAGCTTGGAAATATGTGGACAAGTAAGGACAAGTCCAAGTAGTCATTCTTTTTTCCAAGACTAGTTGTGACTTAAAAGAGAGCACAGGGCAGAGAAAGTACACATATTTTTCCTTTGAGTTAGACAGTTGTAGGTCATTAGCAATGCTTGACTACAGTAAACATGTGTTAAGGAGCTCAAAGGGATTCTTTAAGGTATGTACCATCTCAAATTATCAATGAGAATGTAAGACCTTCTTCCTCTCCCCGGAGGTCTTCTTAATTACATCTAATAAAGCAAAAGGTCAGGAATGATCATCCCAGAAGTTTTGACCTCACTGGCTTTCCTCTAGAACACAATAAAGATGCAAACAAGATTTCAGACTGGACGTTGGAAAAGATACCAGTTCACTGATGAAGACCACAAATTAATTGCCCTATATCCCACTGTATTGTCACCAGAAAAAGGATAGAGCTTTAACCACAAAGAATGCTTGATTCTGTTTGAAAAGAATAATCCAATGATCAAATAGCCCAGAGCTGTGAAAATGAAGCTGTGGTTTGAAATGTTCTTGATATCCCTATATGCCTTTTTAAAGAAATGGTTTAGACCTTAAAGAATTGAGACCTTATGATATCTTGTTAGCCAGCAGGTCTAAAAAAGTTGGGATGGTCCTCAGATGAAAAGAGAAGGGAAGAAGTGGAGAGACCATCAGTGGTGACTGGTAGCTTCCATGTCAGTGGAATTAGTCCCGACTTCAAAGATGCTGTTCAAAGTGCCACCCTCTCAGATAGCAGAGGTATAAGAGTGTTTTGGAAGAGGCTTGGCACACCTGTAGCTCAGGTGGTGCTGCCTCAGCCATTCTTACTGAACTATCAGCCTGCCCAGATGGCATGCAGCAAACACTTGGCAGCCATTGGAAACAATGTCTGTCACCTCCTCTGTGGAAAGTTAACCAAGCCAGCTCAGAGACTCTGGCCTGCTTCAGGGATCCCTGGAAATGGACCTTGGCTATTCTTTTGCACATCCTTCTGCCTATCTTGGTTGTCTTGGCTATTGACTGATTCCTCAGCTTCTTCACTTTTGGACTGCTAACTACCTATGCAGCTTTTCTGCTCTACCAGTGAATTACAACACTTGTTTTGGGAAAAGTGTTCAGCACCTTAGATAGTTCCATTCAAGTTCAGACTCAATCTCAGAGCAGATTCACTGTCCCCCCGCCCAAGGTGGAAGCCATGAGTTGCCACTGCAGACCACTGGAAAGCATGAGAAGGAGAGAAATCTGTGGGCTATAGACTGGAAAGAGCAAAAATGAGACACAGAAATGTAACTGTCAGAAAGAACAAGGTATTGTGATGGGACAACTGCATGAAAAAGAAGGAAAGCTTTATGAAGAGACATGGATTTTGCTTGTTTTCCACAGACACAAAGAGACACTTGTGTAAACCCTGATTAGGAGACAATGTTATAGCCTATTTCATAGTATCACAATCTCCTCCTGTCCCAGTTACTGACTGCACTTATAGAAAGAGAATGATGCACACCACGCATTGAATTTCTCATAGCTCTTGATAGGCTGCCATGGCAAAAAGCCTGGGATCACAGTTATATAACACTCAACATTTCGTAAAGCAGTTAATGTATGTAAAGAGGGCTGCATGTGAGCAGTTCTCAGATCCATTTCATTTGGATATCATTTGGAATAATCAAAACAAATGTTTTTTTTAAAAAAAAAAAGTTTCCTCTTCCCCTCTCCTCCTTTCTTATGTGTCCAAACGACCATTTGGGTTCTTTAGCACTTTGAAGAACACAAAATACAGTAGTCAGCTATCTTTCCACTATTCACTTCCTCCAATATGTTTTGCCTCAGGCCTAGTGCCTCAACATCTTTCAAAATGAAACAGCAAAACTGTTTGAGCCCATATTGAGTCAGTTTACGGTATCTCAAACATTCAAGCCAGAATCCTAAACTGCTGTATGTTATTACAGCTTCACCCAGTGTTTGTACTGCACAGATTAGAACACAGAGAAGTTTCTAGGGTGAAAGATATAAAAGGTTAATGAGCTAAAGCGTCATCAGATAAGGAGAGAACTCCCTCATGATTCACTGCCTGCTGTTTAATATACTTTCCTTTAATAGGGAAATCCCAGATTGATATGTGACTACTATTTCCTTCTCCTCATACTGACTCAAACATTTCACTGAAAAAGAAAAGGTGAAAAAAGAAATCCATATTTGTGGATATGTATCATTATTATTGAATCCAAAATACCAATGAGCAATGACTCAGTTTCTACCATAGATCAGAATATGGTTGAAACTCTTCATTCTCTGCAGGGCTGATGCAAAAGAGGAGTAAGTTGCGAAATAAGCAGCAAAAGAAGGATATAAGTAGAACAAGGGAATTACCCTGCAGGTTATACTTATGAAAAGCTTTAAGTAACATAGCTGAAGAACAAGTAAGTAAACAGAACTGTGCTGCTCACTGAAAGCCAAAACGCTTCCAAAAGAGCTCAGGTTATTAACCTACAAGGTCATTAAAAAAACAATGGGTGCCAGATTTTGCAGACATTTCATTTTATCACATGAATGACTTCTAGAAACAAAGACTTTGGACAAACAAAAGCAGGAAACAGTTTAATAAAACAAATGAACTTGAAAATAAGGATCTGGCATTGTCCCTTTGCCTGACCTACCTCACAGCGTTGTTGTGAGGATCAAGTGGGAAGGAAGAGAATGGTATACGTATCCTTAAGTTCATTGGAGGAAATGCTGGGATTCATGTAACTACATGAATGTAAAGAACTATTAGATAAACTTAGGATATTATGAATTCGGTAACACATCCAACATCAAAATTACCTCATCATGGCTGTCTTTGAGACTGTAAAATGTCTTGTCTATTCTAAAGAAATTCAAGATGCAAATTGGTGTTGAACAACAAGTTTAAAATACTGGAGATGATTATGGAACAAAGTTAGGGGAAATATGTCAGTGTCTTAATTAGCAGATTAACTATTGCTAGAGACTGAGAATGGGCAACCCAACAAAACTGCCTAATATTCTACTGCCAAATTTAAAGCACTTCTGCATGTCAGTTTATACCCTAGTAACAAACCCCTTTGGATCCTTCTGTTGTTGCTGAACTGCAAATTCCACCCCTCCATTATTACGCTAACTAAGGGTGATGGGAGTTGCAGTCCAGCAGCATCTGAAAAGCCACAGGTAGCTCACTTCTGTATCCAGATACTATGTATTCTTAGGGCACTTTCATACAGACCCAAATCAGAAACTCTCTTCATACATGATCAAATAAAAGAACATGGCATGTTTATTATGTTGGGCCTGCCCCTAGTATCACTGCTAACCCTGCCCCAAACATTCATGTGGTGACACAGACACTGGAACTGAAAAAGGCAACGCAGTAGCACTGTCACTACAAACCAGCATCATTGGCACTTTAAAAATGAAACTTTCATTTTGGCATGAACTTTTACAGCAGAGACAAACAATTGGGGTGGGCTGGGGGTCAGGGCTCTGCCTTGGAGACCTCTCAATGGCAACATAGAGGGCACAACTCTCTCCCCTAATCTACTTCTAATTTTGAAAAGTGGGTACTTTTTGATCTAAAACAGTGCTAGGAAGGAACTACACTAAATGGCAAATTGCAGCTCCAGGAAGCTTGCCCTATAGAATTATAGAAATATGATTCCATTTTAACTACCATGGCTACATCCTATGGAACCCTACAGTTTTCAGTCTAGTGAGGCACTGGACAGTCTGATAGAGAATTCTAAATACCCCTCCCAAAATTGCAAATCCCATAATTCCATGGGATGAAACTATGGCAACTAAATTGGAATTATAGTTCTTTGAGCATTGTGCATAGTGTCCAGCTTCCAGGAGAGACAATTGACACTCTGGCCATTTCTGTGCTACACTGTTATAGTGCTATTATTCCACTTTCAACATCCTATGGAATCCTGGAGTTTGCAGTTTAGGGAGGGACCGTTAAGAGTTCTCAGACAGAGAGCCCTTTGTCCCCAGTAAATAACAAACCCCAGAATTCCACAGGATGTTGAAAGTGGAATAATAGCACTATAACAGTGTAGTGCAGAAACACAGAAAAAGAGTAGTCCAGGGAGCCTGCAGGGTCAAGGACCACAAAAATAGCCTTAGGGAAGTCACATGCAGCCCTAAGATCACACTTGCCCTACCTTTCTTTTGTTGTTGTTGTTGTTGTTGTTGTTGTTGTTGTTGTTGTTGTATGCCTTTAAGTTGTTTCCAACTTGGTGACCCTAAGGCGACCCTATCTTGGGAGTTTCTGGGGCTGAATGTGCATGATGCACACAAGGTGACCCAGTGGGTTTCCATGACCAAACGGGGAATTGAACCCTGTTCTCCAAGGTCATAGTCACACATTCAAATCACTACACCATGCTGGCTCTTCTCTTTGATAGGATAGAGTCTATTTTGTCTGATGTGTGTTGTCTGTCCTTCAGTTGCATACTTTCAAGAGGGAAAAGTACTTTGCATATGTCCAGAGGCACTCTATTTGGGAATTTTGAAATGAGCATCCTACCACTTACAGTGAGAAAAATGCACATACATGAAACAGTTGTGTCCATGAATAGATACTACATGTATTTACAAGTTTTCTGTGTGTAGCAGTGTGTTCTAGTTGACCTTTAACCAAAATAAAAAAACACTTAACATTTTCTTATCAATCTTCTCATAAAAAAATCACCTCAACAACCACGTGCTTTCCTTGATGTGTTGTACATATGAATCAACACAGAGATTTCAACATATTGCTGAAAGTTATCCCAATATGATACATTTCAATGGCAGTAGTTCAGATATTCAGCTGACAAACTCATCAGGTGATGCTGACACAGCTCACCCCATGCATGGGTGTGTGAATTTGCACACTTTGGGGGCAGGGTGACCTGGGGTCCTCAGAGTGCCAGATTAGGTGCACAGACCTTAAGACCCTGATGCCTGAAAATCACATCTTTGAAATATATTCTGTTATCCAACAAGTATAACCAATTCATGTTTAAAATGTTACACCCACATACAGACATACAAATAAATTAACTTATTCCAGACTGTTAGTCATTAGGGGAAATGGAAAAGTATGGGTTTGGAGCAGAGGAGAGTGGGAATGCTCTATTATAGATAGAAGTAATAAATGTCTAGATCCCTGAACAGGAGCAATCCCTCATGATGGAAGGCAACACTTGGTTACAGGTACGTTTTGTTAGCAGTCTCTTAACACTTTGTGGTTTCCAGCTGAAAACTCCACTTTCACAAATCATTCAGCCTTGCTTCAGATGAATCCTATTCTAATTCAGATCATCGACAAGACTGCCCCCAAGTGGAGTTACCTTTACGAACCAACATTCTCAATGAGAGAATGAAATGACAATGTGGTCCGAGTTTCCTTTTTGGCTTGTGTTTTTAATCTTCCTCTAGTACACACAAAGGCCACAGGCCAAGTGAGCAGAGTGCTTAAACCTACTGACATAGATGGCACCTCATCTGTTAGATTGCAACTTGAATTAATTTACTATATAACTATTTGAAACAATTATCAAGTTATCTCCACTCAGTTTATAGACCTTGATAATCAACTAAATTCCAGATTATTTAATATTAATCCAGACAGTATATGAAGTTGTTAAAATATCTAGTGCTCTGTTAAAATGCAGATAATCTCTCATAGTGCTATTAAATAAATTTTTATCAGTTTTGTGGTTTTAAATCAGTTTTATCATTTTTTGAGACAAGATCATCAGCATAAGCATAGCCTTTATTATACCTGTTTCTGTCTCTTTACATATATAGCAATAAACTGGAAATATTATGCTAAGAAGAGGTTCCCACTAAATATAACCAATATAAATTTAACAGCTTCAAACACAACAAGGAGTTATTAGGATGGAGAAACGAGCTGTTTGCAGTCATAAAAATGTATCTTACTGAATCTTTGGAGCACTGTATATGTTTATTTTCCATTTGAAGAGGAAACAACTTTGACAGGTTCTTTATTTCTCTGAATGCAATACAAAATCCAGAAGGAATATGCACTTGTGAAAAGCTGTTCAGTAGCACGTCAGGTGCAATTATTATTACATGCAGCAAATAACAAATTAAATTATAACATACCTGTGAACATGTGACTCCACATTTTTCAATCCTAGGAAGGAGCTGGTAACCATATGTTCCGCAAAACATTGCAAAAATAGACATCTTAAATAGCATCTTTAGTTTGTTTGTTTTTTAAAGCTTTTCTTTTACAGAAAACAATGTTTTATTTTCTGGTCTGTTATTATTTTAAAATAAAACACTTAGACTTTTCCTGTTGTAACAGTTTTTCCTATCTGACAAGTCACCCTTTTGTACTAAAACTTTTAAATATGAGTTAAGTCCCACCCCAGCACTTCTGAAATTAGCTCCTCCTCTTGTCAAGCCCTTTTTTTTTTAAAGTGTGTTGCTTGTCTCAGTCTAGATGACTCATTTAAGACAGCTAAGGTTGTTACAGGAAGCTATATATACAGTACATCACTTTCTTCATGTATTTAATCAAAGTTGCTGAGTCAGAGCAATTGTTCTTGCTTTTTTTTTTACTATGCAAATATAAATATTTTCTCTGGATAAATCTCAAAATTGGTTATCATCCACTGATTCTTATGAGTAACAAGATATGATTGTGCAAGGTTGCTTGTTATGCTACAACAAGAATAACGAAAACATCCATTTGGTGTGCTAATTACTTTCACGTCAAGCATGTTGATGATTAGGAACACCCTAAGATGTATAGACAATAGAAGCCTCGTTCAGAGGTCACACTGGAACCGTTCATGGTGCAAATCTGGGGCTGTTTCTTTTTCCTCTCCACTTCAAAGTTAATTGGTGATTGAATTATCAAGTTATTTATAGTCAGTTTTTCCTCCAGTGAACTCAAGGCAATGTATATGGTCCAACAACAACAACCTCTGCAATTTTATCCTCATTACCACTGACAGGCTGGGCTGAGAGATAAGGGTTGGCTAAGCCCAACCAGTAAGCTCATGGTTGACTGGCAATTTTGAACGTGGGTCTTGTTTTTCTGAAGAGTGGAAGCAGGTGATAACAAAAGTGTGGAAAATAATAAAGAAATCTTTTCTATGTAGATGGCTTCTCTTTACTGGAATTTCTAGACCATTTCCACACTACACTGTTATAGTGCTATTATTCCACTTTCAACATCCTATGGAATCCTGGGGTTTGTAGTTTAGGGACTGGGCATTTAGAATTCTCAGCCAGAGAGCTCTTTGGCCTCAGTAAACTACAAACCCTAAAATTCTATAGGGTATTGAAAGTGGAATAATAGCACTATAATAGTGTAGAGCAGAAATGGCCCTAGTGTGAGACCCATGGCTGGAAGGATCTTGGAATGAGGCCCTCTAGTGTCCATCTTGCAGACAGTTTGTCTTTTGTTCCTACTCCTATTTTGTTCTGTGCTTTCAAGTTGACTCCAGTTTACAGTGATCCTATTATGGAGTTTTCTTGGCAAGTTTTGTTCAGAGAAGGTTTGTCCTTGCCTTCCTCTGAATATAGCCTATAGCAGCTGATATTCCTTGGCAGTCTCTCTTCCATGTACTAACCATGCCTGACTCTGCTTTAGCATCCAAGATCAGATGGGATCTTGTGCCTTCAGGTATTTTATCACTTCCTAAATGCAAAAAAGGTGGATCCGCTAAGAGGAGTGGGAGAAAGTGTCAGTGTTAAATCAGAAGGATACCAGCAGCTGGGGGCTACAGTGATAATCTCATACAAAAACCTACAGTCACGTGACCGCAGACTGCTGTGGGTAATTTCAAAAGCATACATATAGCTTCCATTTGGGGAAAGGCAAAGCAAGAACAAAGGTACATGCACTCAACCAGTTCTAATTCCAAATCAGCCATCTGCCAAAGGTTTGGCTGTGGCTATTTCACTTTCCACACTATTGATCAAAAGTTTAGGATCACAATCTTTTATGGGTTTCAGCTATAATTTAGATTTTATTCTACTTTAGCACTGCCAGCGGTCTCTTTTTCCTTCAGAATGATGGGATACAAATTAATTCATTACTTTACCTAACCATTTCATTCAGTGTACTCCCATAATTCTTTCACATAATTATTTTTCCCACATCTGTAGCTGAAGAGTTATAAATGATCTGCCAGTGGGATTTGGTCCACTTTAGGCCTAAAATAGATGCCCACTTAAAGCAGTTTGTCCACCTAATTCACAAGTAATGTAGACTGATAAATCTGATACAACGTACAGTGGCTCCTGCACTTTCAAAAGGGTTAGGGGAGCAGAACCTTCATTAAAATGGAAAAACTGCAACTCTCCCTGTGATCCCACTCCCATTTCCTCCTGGCGCTCCCCACTTCCATTCCCTTGCCTTTGCATGCTGCAGCCAGAGGCAAGGGAATGGGAGAGGGAGTTCTACAGAGGGGAAGGAAGGCTCACAAGAGCCTTCCTTCAACCCCTTTTCCTTTGCTTTTGCCTTGGCATGAGTTCTCAGTATCAGAGTCAGAGGCAAGGGAATGGGAGGGGAGTTCTGGAAGAGAGAAGGAAGACATGCACATGCCTCCCCCCGTTATTTCCTTGCCTTTTGTCCAGGTGCTTGCCTTCCTTCTCCGCACCCAGAAGGAAAGTGCTTGCCTTCCTTCTCCTCCTCCCATTCCCACAAGAGAAGAGGGAAGGCACACTCGTGCCTCACAAATAATCAAATTCACAAAGGTCAAACCCACAAATGTGGAGGAAGGACTATAATACTGTCATTCACACTGTGAAATCCCAGTACGGGCTTTAAAGTGGAAAACTTGGGGGAGAGAGGGGGAGACAACAAAATGTGTGCTTTGAAGGAAGAGGAGGAGGAGGAAGCTTTATTATTTTAAATATTTTTCACATGCCTGCACAGAAAACTATCATGAGGCTGCATACACAGCCACAATTAGAGTTAGCAAATATCTTTTCCAATTTTAGGTTACTCTTTTCTTTCAGTAACAACATAGCATGTCAGACTTTTTGCTGTAGAACATTTGTACGTATCACTTAATAGCAACAATGGTGTATATAAACACACACACATTATCCTACTTTTTGAGATCAGTACCTGAAGCCTTGCTTCAGATCTCTAATCTCCATTAGATCAGATCAATTTGTACAGCTATTCTGCCCAACTGTGGAATGCTATAATTAGAGTGAAATACGAGCACATAAACTTGCAAAATTTGAGGAAATACTGTAAATGAAGGAGGGCATTTGGACAACTTCAGCTGTTTCTATAATTCTAAGAAAGCTATTATAAGATACTCTGGTAGGATAGGCATCTAAAATCCCTCAGACCATGATAAAATTGAATGGCAGCAAATAAAACATTTTTGATAAAATAAAGATAAATAAACAATCATGTTTTTTTAAAAAAGCAAGAAAACATGGGCAAGATATAAAGATTTAGCAGAGAAAACAGCTTGGTAACAGTGTATGTGTTTTGCATGTAACAATCCGAGTTCAGTCCTTGGTATCTTCAGTTTTGAAATATTTTAGATTCAAGAGCTAGAAAAACCTACTACCTATGTGTTATCACACCATATACCCCCACTCTGTGGGATGTGCTATTTTCATAATTAGACATATTTATGGCTGATACACATGTTCGAAAGAGCTCTGGCCAGTAAGGAGGTTGCCAGGTCAGGGTGACCTCAGACATGATCAAGTCATAAGTTCAGAGAAGATTAGGCAGGAGAACCCAATGCTAATGGGCTTGGGATAATCTTTTCAAAAACTGCAAGCTACAAGTACTCCTGAAGACAATAGAAGACAAAACCGCCCAGGTGAAGCAATCAGGGACCCTACTGTGAGCATATCCTACGGAGACTTTCCCCATTCACGCTACCTGACTAAAACATTAAGAGATTGTCTTAACTCTGGATGACAAAACATTAATGGGAATCCTAACAATCAGCCCTTTCCAGACTCCTTTGTCAACCCTGTGAAAAAGCCATTACCACTTTGTCCATCCACCCTTTTTCAGGGTAGGAAATAAAGTATAAAAACTTTAGCTACAGCTCTAGTAAATTGTAGTACATAGGGCATGTTCCACTGCACATGGTACCCCAGATTCCTGTTCCTCCATGGTTCCCTCAAATGTGCTGAGCCATTCTGCTTTGACCGTCTCCTTCAGGACTGGTAACTATCACCCTTTCCACCCAATTTCTCTGTAGCCAGCCTTTCCTCCCACACTTTCCAATAACCTCATATGGTTCTTGAGAATGTCTGGTTTCCTGTATGCTTGTTAATTCTCCCCAAAATACTCTGTTTAACCTTTTAACTGGAGTCTTTTCTATGGTTAGTACTGGTATACACAGGTGAAAAGATCTTGCCATTACCCTCTTCTCACAGGTCTCCTTTAAACTATAATTCCCCCAGATTCTAAGGAGACGCTGGCATTGTGGTGTGTGTCAAAGTCCCCCACCTTTTAGGGTAACATTTGATTTTGTAATGTTGCTGCCAATCTTGAGGCAAGACTGGTTTAGACTAACCAATGAAACCAAAGTAAAAAAGAATGCTTGTAATCCAGATATGATACATCTGTCTTTGTATCTCAAAAACCTCTGTGAAACTATAAGAAGCTGGAGGGACTCACCAGAGTAGAACTTGCTGATGCACCCAAGGGAAACTGGGGAGATAATAAGACCTTCTGTGTCAGACGGGAAGAACCAATACAACCAGGAAACATTGAAGGCAATTCACCTGCCTGTTGGCTGCAGCTGGGTAACCTGCAACAAATCAGAGAGTATGGCTGTATCAGGCTGCCTTGAAAAAGCTAGCCTGGAGAGTGAGTTAAAAGGGCAGGGGGAGGAGAAAAGCCGAACTGAGAGGAGGAGTCAACTTGGCTACACAGGCAAACTGGCCAGGCTGAGAAATCCAAGGCCTAGCAAACCTAGCTGTGACCACTGTGCCAGAAGCAGCTATAGGTAGTGTGACAGAAGACACAGCAACAAAGGAGGCCCAGGAGTTAGCACTATACCCAGCAAACCCAGAGGTAACAGTCTTGGTGAGCTACTGAGGGGAGCTGAATCATCATCATCATCTAAGAGACTAGGAACTTGGGAGCCCAAGGAATGTTTACTGCAGTGGTTCTTTCCCTTAAGGAAGGAAAGGCCAGAGAGCTGCAAAGGGCCATGACACAATGATGCCTTTGAAAAAGCCTTGCTTGAACACTATTGTCAGCCTAGCAGAAAAATCAGACCATCAAAACACCAAACAAGACACCTGTCAGAGCACAGCTGTGTGAAGCTAGGGCTAATATCTCCTTGATCCACCTCCAGCCTCATGTCCACCATGAATATCCTCAGTCATCAGTACAATGCTGTGACATGGAGTGAATCATAGAATCATAGAATCATAGAAATGTAGAGTTGGAAGAGACCACACGGGCCATCCAGTCCAACCCCCTGCTATGCAGGAACACCCTCAAAGCATTCCCAACAGATGGCCATCTAGCCTCTGCTTAAAAACCTCCAAGGAAGGAGACTCCACTACACTCCGAGGCAGCATATTCCACTGCCGGACAGCCCTGACTGTCAAGAAGTTCTTCCTGAGGCTCAGGTGGAATCTCCTTTTCTGCAGCTTGAATCCATTGCTCCTTGTCCTGGTCTCTGGAGAAGCAGAAAACAAGCCCTCTCCTTCCTCTACATGGCATTCCTTCAAATATTTAAATATAGCTATCATGTCCCCTCTTAACCTTCTCTTCTGCAGACTAAACATACCCAGCTCTCTAAGTCTATCCTCATAGGGCATGGCTTCCAGGCCTCTCACCATTTTGGTCGCCCTTCTCTGGACTTGCTCCAGCTTGACCATGTCCTTCTTGAATTGGGGTGCCCAGAACTGGACACAGTATTCAACATGAGGTCTAACCAAAGCAGAGTAGAGTGGTACCAGTTCCTCCCTCGATCTAGACACCATAGTCCTATTAATGCAGCCGAGAATTGCATTGGCTTTCTTGGCTGCCGATTCACACTGCTGACTCATGTTCAGCTTGTGGTCTATGAAGACTCCTAGATCCCTTTCACATGTACTGCTATCCAGCCACTTGTCCCCCATCCTATATTTCTGTATTCCATTTTTTCTACCTAAGTGTAGGACCTTACACTTCTCTCTGTTGAATTTCATTTTGTTAGCCTTGGCCCAGCTCTCCAATCTGTCAAGGTCATTTTGAATTTTGATCCTGTCCTCTGGCGTATTAGCAACCCCTCCCAATTTGGTATCATCTGCAAATTTGATGAGCATGCCCTCTATTCCTTCATCCCAGTCGTTGATAAAAATATTGAACAGCACTGGGCCCAGGACAGAACCCTGTGGCACCCCACTAGTCACTTCTCTCCAGGATGAAAAGCAGCCATTCATGATCACTCTTTGGGTTCGGTTGGTCAACCAATTACAAATCCAACTAACAGTAGCCCTGTCCAACCCGCATTTTACTAGTTTCTTTGCAAGAATGTCATGGGGAACTTGAAGAAATATTTATTTAAACTGTAGCAGTTTCCTATTTAAAAAGAAATACATCATAAGTTACAGTCCTATGTATACCAAATCTTATTGAATCTACTGCAATATATTTCTAGGTAAACAAAATTTCAGCAAATCTGCATTACTGCAATCCCAAACATACCTGGAAGCAAATCCTGTCAAAAAAGAAAGGTCTGTAGTTTTGTGGAAACTGACATCATTTGCCTGCAGAAGACCTTCATATTCAATCCCTGGCGTCTCAGTGTAGGATCCCCACCACAACTGCCTGAAACACTACAGAGCTGCTTCCAGACACTGTGGATCAGGAGAATCATAGGGCTTATAGGCTACATGTGATCCCCTAGGCCCATTCTGCACTGTATCCCGATCTCCTCCATTGGTGTTTTGTTTTATTTTTGTTTTTGGTTGCTCAGGTTTGCCATCAAGAGCAACCCCTGTACCCACAACCAAATCTTCTCCATCTTCCTCTTTGCTGCATCTCAGCATTGCCTCCTTGTCCCGCTTTGCCACTCCCTTTTCATCTTCTTGCTTTTGTGGAGCACTACCTTTCTCCTGGCAGCATTCAAAGGAAGGGGAGAGGAGGATGAGGAAAATAGCAGCAACTGTAGCAACAGAGATAGTGGTGGTCATAGTCATAGAATCCAACCCCCTGCCATGCAGGAACCCACATCAAAGCACTCCCAATAGATGACCATTCAGCCTCTGCTTAAAAACCTCCAAGGAAGGAGACTCCACCACACTCTAAGGCAGCATATTCCACTGCCAAACAGCTCTGACCATCAGGAAGTTCTTCCTGAGGTTTCAGTGGAATCTCTTTTCCTGCAGTTTGAATCCATTGCTTCTTGTCCTAGTCTCTGGAGCAGCAGAAAACAAGCCCTCTCCCTCCTCGACATGGCATGCCTTCAAATATTTAAACATGGCTTTCATGTCCCCTCTTAACCTTCTCTTCTGCAGACTAAACATACCCAGCTCCCTAAGCCGCTCCTCACAGGGCATGGCTTCCAGACACCTCTGGAAGGTGGCAGCAGCTGTAGTATCTCCCGGTCACCAGAAGTGGAAGGGTCAGGGGAACAGCTATGAGCTGTTGTTTAAATTCCTTTTTTACCTCCTGGACCCCTTGAGGAAAGAGTGCTTGGGAGTGTGACCAAGACAATGTCTATTCACTGAGGGGCCTATCAAAAGCCAGAGGGGAGCACCATTTCTTGTAAACTAGACATGGGAAGGATGTCTGGAAAAGGTCAAAGAAGACATTTCCTGACTGTCAGGAAACCCTGAAGAGGACAAATCTGGACTGACCAAGATCTTCACAGTTCAGGATTTATTCTGTGCAAAACTTGCACAATTTTTTGCCCAGAAAGCAGCATTTTCTGTTCAGGAAGCAGCAATGTTGCAGAGAAAATAATATTTCTGCACAGAAACATTACCTATATGTCTCAAAGGATATTACATGGTGCGTACAGTTTGCTTACAATACTTAAATGTTATATGATACTTCAATCATATATGAAAAGCACTGTGCTCTTATTACTAGGCTGTCTTGTCATAAATATGATTTTATTTTATGACAAATTCCGAAGAATCCACTTGTGAAACTTTCATACATATCACTTGAGAGACCCCATAACATCAGAAGGTGCTTAGCCTGAAAGTATGGCACAGATAACCAGTTATGGGATGAGATAACTTGATTTTTTAAAAAAAGTATTCCATATATATGTAGTTCTCAATGAGGTTTGGTTTAAGACAAATATATGCCAGATTCTTTTAAATGATACAATTGGTTCAGGCAGTTCTCTCCTATAGGCAGACTTTTTGTGCTTTTAGAATGCTATGGGAGTATTGTAATAAATTATTCTGTTTCTGACCCAAAATTCTTTTTTCTCCAAGGAGTGAAGAATAAGTATTATGCCAAAGTTGGCCATTATCTCTTTTCCTAATCACAGTTGATAGTTGGTTAGCAACTGACTTGCTCCTGCTTCTCATTCCAAAGGATTTGCCACAATTGATCTACTCAGGAAATTGCAACCTCATCCAGAATTACAATAGTCCCCAGTGGAATTTTAAATTGCTGCAATTTTCTATCCTTTGTGTAATAATGTGGGATCTTCTACTGCTAAAATCTGTATCATGTGAAAGAATGTAACTAGTTGGTTCATGAAAAACAACCCCTCCCTTAAAAAAAAAAAAAGGGGAGTTCATTGTCCTACCACTACTCTTGGAAAATATGTAAGATATTTAAAAAAAGGAACAAAAACCTATCCCTCTCCCACTAAAAAAAAGAAGAAGAAGAACATTGTTTGTGGGAACTATGGCCTCATTTGGAGTGACTTTGTCTGAAGTTTGTCTCATCTTGCTTTCAATACAAAAACTCTCAATTAGATAAAAGCTTGTCACCAACTTAGACCATTTCAGACGAGAGGGAGGAGCAGTTCATAGCATGTCAAGAGCAGTGCTTTTATACTCCGAATCAGAAACTGTGCTATCTGCACATACCCCATATACATGGTACTACGTCAGAGAAAAGTGGTTGCTGCATCCCCACAACAAGACCCTGGCCACTCCTATTCCCCTCCCTCACCCCGCCCCCCCATCACTGATTGATCTGTTTCTTAAAGAAAAAGAAATATATTTTAAAGGCTGGGTCAAAAAGCAAACATCCCCAAAATCCAGGCTAAACCACATCTACGGTCCAAAATGGGAAGAAAATCAATATCAGTATCCAAAAGATCCGCTGGCAACATCCAAAGAGCAAAGCTGTACAAAACAACTCCAAACTGGTCTTTCAAAGTAAGCTGTCAAATTAAACTGTCAAAATAAATTCGCTATTTCGCAAAGTGAAAGTTAAGGCTGCAGAGTGAAGGCTATTCCTTTGCAAGTGAGGCAGCCTGAAAGAGAAACTAAAAAGAAAAAAAGTTGCTTGAGGATCTTCCTCTAATCAATTAGCTGTCAAATTAAACTGTCAGCCACTTCTGCTCTGTGAATTGATGTTACAATCCTGCACATTAGCAAAATTGAAGTAGAAATGGTTTGGGAGATTTGCATCGGAGTTTTTCCTGTTTTACAATACAGTGGTTTCCTGTCACACTGAACCATGTTAGGAGCGGAAAACATGCAGAACTACAAGGAAAACTATGAAGCTAAACCAGTACAATGTGCAGATGGGAGGGTGAGAATTCGAGGCAACTACAGTGCATTGACCTTGTGTAGAAATGGCCTTAATCTAATTTTGTCACATTCTATCCCAACTGTTCTTCCCAATGTAAGTGTGAAATTCAGGGAACACTTTAACAAGAGCGCCAATAATCCAGGATTTCCAAAGAGTGAAGCTTAGTTCATTTTGCCAGCAAATTCAAGGGAGGTGCAAATTCCTTTTCAATCTCAACATATAATGAAACTGAGCAAGAAGGTTGATTTATAATGTTTTTCAGTATCCTAAATGGAGCAACACACAGGTGGTTGTGTGCTTTCTGCAAGACAAATTGACTGACTGATGAAAGTTCAAGAAATAATCTCTTTCATCTTAGAAAGATACTAGTTTCATGGTATCATTGCATGTGGTGACCCTTTTCTGTTTAAAAAGTGGCACATTGGGTAATACAAGCATAAAATTTAAAATGGTGAAGCTTGTATTAATAGCTGAATTTACATTATGTTCACAGTAGCTGCCACAGAATTCGCAAAAAATAATTGTTAATAAATTGGGCTTTTCAGCATTTTTTTGATTTGTTTTATATATAGATATATGTGTACACAAGGAAGGTGCTCAAGCTCTGTCTTATCTTTAGGGAGCTGGATTTAAAAAAACACTTTCTCAAGGCATTTTGAATAGAGTCAAGGGTATTTTGGAAACCCGTAATATGTGACAGTCAGCCTGTTTTTTCTCATCTTTTCAGGGGGAGAACACGGACTCATAGGTAAGTATGAACCTCCTTGTAATACAGTTGCACAAAAAGAGCTGCAGTGTTTACAGGCTTTCTCTGGCTGGAAACCATCTCCACAAATTAGGCACGGAGTCTTCATGTTCTTGTTCTGTAGACCTTTAAATAAAGAGCAGACAGCCACATTTCATTCCATGGTTTACTAAACAGCTGGACAAAAATTTCATCAGAGGTTCCAGTCTACATACAATGGCCTGAAGGCTTTATATCACATTACATAGGTTGACGAGTTCATCTACACAAGAAAGCCCATTTTACTACTCACATGTTCAATTCCCCATTCAGTTGTGGAAACCCACTGGGTGACGTTGGATGTGTCACACAGTCTCAGCCCCAGAAACCCCCATGATAGGTTTACCATAAATCAGAAATAACTTGAAAGCATACAACAACAACAAAATCTGTCTCATTCATCTACTAAATGTTGTAGCCTTACAACAAGCCCCTGTTCAAGTGAAGCAGGACAGGAGCCAGAATTCTTTTAGGGACATCCATACCTGTACATTTCCCTTACACATGTAGACATCCTTTTTTGGGTGCTGTAGGGGTCAGTGTTCCCTTCCCCTGCAGCACCCAAAGTGCTACCCACCCAACGTACTGAAAAGTTCCTGAAGCTGCTGCAGATAGCCATTCCATATTTCACAGTGAACAGGCAGGCTCAGAAAAACATCTGGCTACATCCCCATATCCAGATGCAAAATGATGACATTAGCAGTGATATCTGCCAGGGTCTCCAGGGGTCTCAGTGCTGTAAATCATTTCACAATTGGTTACAGGGAAGTAGCCAGAGACTCCTTTGATCTTGCCTACTTGCCACAAAGCACAGAATAGGCATGCAGGGTGACCTGACCAGCTTATCAGTAAGTCAAGGGGAGCGTGTTGGTTTGCATGCAGATATTTAAGATATGTTGAAGAGATGTATGATTGAGATAAAGTAAAACTTGCAGGCTTGAAATATGACTGTTACCTCCAAACCTATTCACCTTACAAGGAGACCATTGAAAGTCATGGGGTAAGTTGCCAATCAGTCTAAAAATATAAGTGAGGGTTGCAAATTTAGCTACCCTATAAATAGGCCCATTGAAATTCATTGAGTAAGTTGCTTATCGCTAACTTGAATGCAGTTGATTTCATATTGGAGTCTGCTATAAGTATGACTGAGTCTAGATTTTAATTGATGTTTCTGTCACAAGAAATTTCCAATCCAGGATGCAGGAAGAATGTCCTAAATTAAGGAATAATAAGCATAATAAAACCACAGAAGTGGCAGCACTGAGGTCCAAGACAAATAGTGAACATATGGCAGAGGAAGATGAAGGCCTGTGATGCTGTGGCAAGCTTGAAAGTAACTAAGCAAATTACCTCCAGGGTCAATGAAATAGAGAACTGTTTTACCAGCCATCTTCTCAGCAGCAGATGGTTGAGTAAGTGAATGGGAAAATCATAGAATCACAGAACAGAATAGCTGTGTGACTGAATAGGTAAAGTTTAGAATTGTAAAATTGGATGAGAGCCTTATATCAGCCCATTTATCCCTTTGCTGATGGAGGAAATCCACAACTAATGCATACTTGGCAGCTGGATACAGCCTATGCAAGCAGAAAAATGAAGTGTTAAGACTACTATTGTAGAATCCAGATCATAGTTAAAGTAGTGTTATCCATGTTGCATAGTGAGCCTCTGAGGAGATTTTTCCATGCAAAAAAATTATTGCCTACTTTATTTAATAGAAGGAGGATACTGTATTGTATTTTCTTATAGGTGAAAGACTCAGCCAAAGTAGGAGTGGCTGGAGAAACCCTGCAAATGGATCCTCTCTGCTTTTAAAATAAGTTGAAAGTCACAGGGAAGCCCAAAACATATCAGGGCTGTAGAGACAGGAAAATCCGGTTAACCTTTAATGCACATGGTTTTCCAAATTGGAATTCTCCCCTTGGCAATTGGTCACCTATTTTGACCTACTGAGAGAAACTTAATATTTATATTGTACCATTATTCCCATCCTTGTCACAGGGCAATTAACTATTGAGGGGGCAGGTGTTTAGGTGAAGAAAACTGGTACAAGTGGGTGTTAACCCCTCTCCTCTAATCCTGCTGTTCCATGCAACTGGGAGGAAGTTATAGGTAAAGGTAAACCTTTTTTTAAAAAAAAAAAAAAAAAAACCTCTGGACTTCCATTATTATGGGCCTTTCCCCACTACATTATTATTCCACTTTCAACATCATGTGGAATTCTGGGGTTTGCAGTTTAGAGAGGGGCATTTAGAATTCTCAGCTCTTTGATCTCAGTAAACTCCAAACCCTAGAACTTCACAGGATATTGAAAGTGGAATAATAGCACTATAACAGTGCAGTGAGGAAATGGCCTTAGTCTGGTATTTAAACTAGTTTAACAGTCATTTCTCTTCCAGTGCAACCAAACTTCTTCTGGGAAAGCAGAAATGAGAATTTTCACAACAAGCTCATTTTTAAAAGGTTAGGTGATGAAAAACAAGACAAACTGCCTCAGATCCCAAGTTAGTGGTCACTAGTGGTGTAATGGTCTGAGCAGTGGAATACAACTCTGGAGACTAGGGTTTGAATCCCCTTTCAACCATGGAAACCCACTGGGTGACCTTGGGCAAGTTACAATCCCTCAGCCTCAGAGGAAGGTAAAGGAAAACCCCCTCTGAACAAATCTTACCAAAAAAAAAACCATGATAGGTTCGGCTTTGAATCGCCATAATTTGAAAATAACCTGAGGGCACATGACAGCAATAGGTAATGGGTTATTGTAATGTTGTTTTTATGACTAGGTAGAAAAAAAATATCAAGTTTACATTATATAACATACAAGATGTCAATATTCATTTTACCTGTGTCTTTAGAGGGCTGAAGTAATGCCCAGTCTAAGGCACTTGACTTTGGAAAAGCAGAGACAACTTGACCCCCAATTTGGTGGCTGCTTGGCACTTTTATTGCTTTGGTCTTTTTTTTCTCAAGTGTGGCTGCTGCTTCAGGACCATCAACTATGCGAGGAAAGTCAATGGTTCTGACAGGTTTTTTGTGGTTGCTTTTTACTTTATGGCTTTTGTCTTGCAACTTCTTGAGAGTTTTTGGCAAGGCACATGGAACATTGTGTTCATTTTTCACTTTTACATTTTGCTTATCATTGATAGGTGCCACCAAATCATCTTTATTTTCTTGATTGGCTGCAGGTTGTGTTACATTCACCAGTGGTTCAAGGAAATTAAAATTACTGATGGAAACCATATGCTTTTTCAGTCGCTTAACATTGATTCCCTCCACAAAAAGTTCAGCAGAATTAAGCGGTGAAAGATCCAACAGGGGCTATAGAAGAAGGAAGGGGGAAAAAGTCAGTTTTTTCACATTAGTTTTTTTTCTTACTAAAATGCAAGTTAGGTGAGACATCATTTGTTTTCATAATTATACACCGAAGGGAAAGCTCTCACAAAAATAATTTGGATTTTTTTTTCCTGGATACCCTCTTAGATGTGCAATTTAATACTATACTAGACTTACTTTATTTTTGAAACATTTGGAAAGTTCTCCCCTCACAATATCCCTCATTATTTTTATATAAAGGCCTGAGGGAAACCCACGAGGTGACCTTGGGCATATCACACACTCTCAGCCCCAGAAAATCCTGTGATAGGTTCACTTCAGAGTTGCTGTAAGCCAGAAATGACTTTAAGGCACACAAAAACAACAGCAATGCCTACGGTAGCATGCTATGCTTTATACTAAGACTATGGGCCTTTCTGCATTATATTGTTATAGTGTTATTCTTCCACATTCAACATCCTTTGGAGTCCTGGGGTTTGCAGTTTAGGGAGAGGCATTTAGTATTCTCAGCCAAAGAACACTTTGGCCTCAGCAAACTACAAACACCAGAATTCCACAGGATGTTGAAAATGGAATAATAGCACTATAACAGTGTAGTGCAGAAAGGCCCTATGTCAGTGTGGTTAAAAGAGCTAGGCAACTACCACCACCACCATTTTGTAAATTCAAGAGCCCTTTCACACTATACAGTTACATTGGTATGATTCCACTTTAACAGACATTCTGGTTTATAGAGACCCTATTTTTCTTGGCAAAATTTCATCAGCTGAGGTGTTCCACTACCTTGCTTTAAGGCTGAGAGAGTGTGACTTCTCCAAGATCACCCAGTGGATTTTCTTAGTTGATAAAGCATTCAGCTACTGGTCTCCTAGAATTCTAGTTCAATACTCAAACTACCATGCTGGCTCTTCCAATTTGCAGTTCAGGGAGGAATGTTTAGAATTCTCAACCAGAGAGATCCAACACCTCACTAAACAACAAACCCCAGCATTTCATAGGGTGCTACAGTGGCAGGTAAAGTCCAACGATAGAACTATAACTGTGTAATGGGAAGGGCCTGGAGGTAGTCCTTCTATTATGTCTATTGTAAGCCACCTTGGGAGAAATGGATACTAAGTAAAGAAATAAAGTAATATAGCACAATATAATAACTATTCGTTCCAAATTTCCATTTCAAACTCAGCATCCAAATATATTAAATTGAATATGTAAATATTTAGAATCCTATCCAATTTAAGAACAAAATTAAATATTTCTTACCTGTCTCCAGAGAAGTTCAAAATTTCCAGTGTCACAATTTCTGTCAAGCTTCCTGTCAATAACAACTTTGATTGTGTCTTCTTGAACCTGAGCACATAGATCAGATGTAATTGGAGTAGAAGGATACATAGTTGGACTACTATTGATTTCAATCAGCCACGGTTTGTAGTCATTCCCAAGAATGAAATCTGCTCCGTAGAGTTCAAAACTGCTCCTCCGTGGTTCCACTTGGTCCTGGGCCATCTTCATGGTATAAATTAAAATTCTTTTCATGGATGGGTAGATCACATTCCGCCAGACATGACCAAGGCCCCTCTTTTGCAGATAGTCTTGGAATTTGCTGCTTGTCCACATATTGTGATAGGGCAGCTGAGAACTACGGTCTGGAGCATTCTTATAATTTTTCTGGATGGAATTATTACAAAGATGAATGGAGCTGTGAACATAAGATGCAAGGATTACTACTGAAAAAAGGGGGCACTGGAATGTACAATGCTAATTTTTGGAGAAAAAAATACAAGTAAAAGCTGTTAGGATGATGCCTTTTGCTTATACTGTCCTCCATCTACATTCGCAGGTTTGACCGTCATGAATTTGATTATTTGTGAGGTGCCTGCTTGCTTCCTGCTCCTATTCCCTTGCCTTTTTCCCAGGCGCACTGCCTTCCTTCTTTAGGCCCTGGCAAAAGGCAAGCAAATGAGAAGGGCAAAGGTTTGTACATTCACTTGTCTTTCACCCAGGCACACAGAAAGAAGGCAGGGTACCTGAGCAATGAGCAAGAGTACAAGGGGGGGAAGGTGCTTTCTCCAACCAAGGGGCTGCCACTTCCATTTGCTTTCCTTTTGCCTTGGTGCAGAGAAGGAAGGCATACCTGCCGAGACAAAAAGCAAGAGAATGGAACATTGGAGACCTGGGAGAGAATGCAAGGAGTGCTCACTTGAATGGAGGGAGTTATTCATGGTGTTGTTGTTTTTTTACTTTTGTGAGAGTTCTGTGCCCCAAACTCTAGCAAAACTTAAGGGTCCACTGTATAATATATACTTCTTTTACTGACAGTTTTTGAGATGATAGTTATACACCAGATAAAGCATTGCTGAACCTCATTGAAGCGTCCATAAATGTTTCAAAATTGCTATGTAATACAAACTAAAAAGACGAGGGGAGGATTGCACCTGATGAGCCTATGGAATGCCTGTCTTCCATTCTTAGCACTTGCATTGATTCCTTACGGCTTTTCCTATTTGCTTATGCCCAGCAAAGTTTCCCTCCAAAGCTTTTTGCAACTTTCACTGTCCTTTGTAGAAATATTTGGCATTGTTGCTAGCATGAGCTCCATGGACTAGAGCAGAAGTGATAATCATGTGGCCCTCCAGATGCTGGTGGGCTGCAGCTTCCAGCATTCCTCACCCTTGACTCATTAGGCTAGGGCTGCTGGGATCTGCAGTCCAACAACAATGGGAGGACTTTCCCCACCCACCACCTTAGTACAGTGAGCCTACAGCTAAACAGAAGTAATTACTCTGGATGTTTGTAGCAAGGAAAAATAAAACCTTAAGTTTATTGTTTCTGGAAACCTGTATAAGAAAGAGCAGGTGAGAAGTTACACAAGCCCCTAATGGTGGCTTCTATGCAGGGTGTAGGTTGACATCCATTACGGAAGACCTCACATAAGACAATTCCTTCTTAACAAAAGACTGACTTCCCTGAAGAAGGGATGAGTGACCAAAGAGTAGCAATTTATGTATCAAACAACGGGATGATAAAGAGATGACCGGATGCCCAAGCCACCTACTTTTCTAACTCTTTTTACACACACACACACACACACACACACACACACACAGAGTCTGCTTCTTACGAGGTTGTTGCATTTCATGTATACAGTATTTCTCATTATGGCCCTTTCCGCACAAAGCGCGTGAAGCGGTTCATGCTGTTTTTTATCGGATTCAAATATCGGATCCCTCATTTGCTTCCACACAGCTCCTCCGTATGTTTCCTTTTGATTTGGAGAAGTGCAGCTTCATGCATCCGCACTACTTTGGCAGTGACCACTCCCACTACTCCCCTCACCCCACCCCAGAGGCTGTGATTGGCTTTTTTTTTCTCTTTTGGGTTGGTATGTTTGTATGTACCTATGTAGGTACATATTTGCTGGTGTATAAGAGGCAGTTTCCCTGCCAAAATGCCTTCTGAAAATGAAATGCCAATATGATAACTCCCCCCACTCAGGCAGATCACCTGGCAAAGCAAAGTTGGGAGAGCAATCTCACGCTCCCCCTTCATCTCCACCCCACCGTTGGCATGATCCTGCCCCAGGAATGAGGGGAAGGAGCTTCTTACACACATACACATGCACACGCACGCTCCCTCCCTCCCTCCTTCTCGAACCTCAGCAGGAAAGTTTCCTCGTGAGGAGGAGAGGAATGGGAGGAAGCAGCCTCTTACACACACACACACACACACACACACACAGAGAGAGAGAGAGAGAGAGAGCCTCTTCTTTCTGCCTGGGCAGGGAGGTCCCCCCCACCCAAGCAGATAGGACAGGAACCGGGAACAGAGTACTAAAATATTTTTTCCTAAATAATATAGTCCAAAAATAGGGTGCTCTTACAGGACAGTGTGTCTAATGCCAGCAAATATAGTAAAACATTTGTAAAATAGAAAATAGCTCTCTCCTTTTAACGCGTCTGTGCTGCATTTTGTCCGGTTACTCCATTTTCTAAAGTTTGATGAACAAAACAAAAAATGGCACCTGCCTGTCCTTTGGTGGACAGGGACAGCTGGAGAAGGTGGGTACACCCACAGTACACCCTCCGCTGCCCACCAATTCACACTGGTGCGAATGTGAGTATCTGCACCACTGCGAAAATCCGAATCTGCTCAATCTTAAAAATTTGTTTTGAATTTTCTCCGGTTTTCAAATAGCATGCTTCCCCACCACATGGGGAGCATTAATTTGGGATTACGTGTGGAACAATGGTAAATGAAGCAAACCTAGTTCATTCTCACATGCAGAACAGCTCCATGCCAAAACACATTGACCCACATTAATAACCCCATGCGGAAAGGGCCTATGTGTTGGCTTGGGGTCATGGGAGCTGTAGGCAAAAAAAGTTAGTCACCACACTGTAAATGTTTTTCCTTAGAGCGTGAGTAAGAGGATGGGCTCATGTGAGCAAGACAAGACCTACTGTTAGAATGAAATGGCTACCACAAACATCTGATACAGAGGGTCAGGAAAGGACAGCAAATTCTTAGTTAATTTAATATTTTACTGCAGGGATGAAGAGATCTGCCTGCAGATTTTTCTGCTTCACTTTTCAAAATAACTTAGCATGGCAAATTTGTTACCTGTGCAGATTATCTAAGGAGAAACGCTGAGTAGAAAATCTCAGATAGCTTTCTTTGTAGAACCATAGTGTCAAAGGGTTCCAGTCTGTCACAAGAAACCATTGTCTAATATCAAACTTTGTATTATAAATCAGCAATGGTGTCTCAATGTACTTTTGGACAACCCACTTGTGATCTTTTATTGGAAACTGATCTGTTGGTTCAACCAGTTTTAATATTTCATCCAGTCGGTTCTTGCATACTATTTCTGAAAAAGAGAACATGAGAATTAGGCCATTTCTGCACTACGCTGTTATAGTGCTATTATTCCACTTTCAACATCCTATGGAATCCTGGGGCTTGCAGTTTAGGGAGGGGTATTTAGAATTCTCAGCCAGAGAGCTCTTTGGCCTCAATAAACTGCAAACCCCAGAATTCCACAGGAGGTTGAAAGTGGAATAGTAGCACTATAATAATGTAGTGTGGAAATGGCCTAACAATAATTAAAGTCATTAGCTGCATTTGGACATAACCACAAACCAGCACTGCTGAAAATTCTGACTTATCATTCATGAGTAGCATGCTTGTATATCCTATCCAGTCATCCATGCAAAGTAGTTAAAACCAACCAGCAACTAACAAGAAAACCAAAAAAAAATCTCCAATCCAGATCTTGACTTGTTTTTCCCCAGCCGAATAAGAATGAGAAAGCAATTTCAAGCTTCAAGCAGAGCTTCAAGCTCTGATTTGTTAGCAGTGTGACAAAGCAGGAATTTTGTAATTTCTTGGCATTAGCTCTTGCATTATTCTCACACAGGCATAAAAGCCCCAACATTATCCTATCAGAATGATTTCAGTGATGGGGGAAAGCTATATTGACCTTTTGGAGGCAACAACATTATCAGTTTGAAATTTGTTAAAAGAGTTAAACAACCTGTATCTCTGTTTTCTGAAAGAAACAGGAAACTGAGATAGTATTGTATGGAAAGTATAGACGGAGGTCTTCACTCATGACAATGGAACTAGATAAAATCTAAAGCTTGAGGATCAGTAATCACAGGCCCTTTTCACACGACATTTGTCATGCGAAAGGGCCTCCAGAGAGTCGCACAATTGCAAGGACTGTTCCACATGATGCCCTCTCAATCGCATGACGCCGCCGGGGCCAGCAGGCACCGATTGCACAATATATCATTTTTGGCTTCTTGACAGAGCTTTATAAAATTATGCACAACAGGGAAAAGAGTATTTAGGAGAAGCTCTTTCCCCTTTGTCATAATACTAGAACCTGGAGTTCTCTTCTGAAGCAAAATGGTGGGGGACTGAAGCAGAAAAAAGGAAGTATTGCAGCAAAACCCTGAGTCCTAAGAGGGCTTTGATGGTTGTGTAGAGTGAAAGAAAATACCAACCTTCTCAATGACCAAAACAGAGATACACAGGTATAAGGTGGACCTAGGCTTGTATGAGTCACTAACAGAATCCCAGCCAGTGTATAATTAAACTCTAGAACTGATTACCACAAGATATAGTTACAACTGTCAACTTGGGTGCCTTTAAAAGGGAACTGAATAAATGTATAGAGCATGGGGCCATCAATAGCAACTAGTCAAGATGGCTATATATCACCTGAAGTATCACAGGTAATGTGCCTTTCTGTTAGAGTTGGTGGGAAGAAAAAGATGGAGGCTGCTGCTGTATTGATGGCAGGGTTTCCATAAGCAACACTTTTGTCACTGTCAGAACACATGCCCAGTCCAACATGGCTCTTCTTATATTTTTCGTCATTGTCATTTGTTTTGCATGTGTTTAGTACATATTTTTAAAAGGGGCAAGCTTCCTCAAATTTACCATATGGGACACTGGTTATAGGTATTTATCAAAGGACATTAGTCCTACCTCTGCCACGGGATTTTGCTCCAGGTTTAATAATCCAGATGTTGTGGAGACCATTGATATCTTGCTGCGGGTCTGCTAGCTTAATTTTGTGCAAAATGTTTTGACACTGAAGAAAATAACTGTCTGCATTACAAATCACTGCATCCTCACTGCAAATAACAACACATTTTAAGAATATAACCAATATTTTACAAACATTTCTTGCAAGTATAATAAGAGGTAACAAGACTTTTTGAAAGAGTTTTATCGAATTATCCTAGGCCAGGCCTCATACACAGAATGGACACTACAGCCATACCATTGGAAAATAAATGGCATGGAGGTTGAAGATACTAGAGTCTAGGTTCTTTTTGCATTCTGCCCACCCAACTCCGCTTTTTCCTTTGCTAGGAGGAGTCAAGTGACCTCGGATGTATCCACCCTACATAATCATAGCAATCTAATAGCACTTTTACTGCCAACCAACAGAATCCAACCTGAAGGCTCACAACAACAACAGAATGATGCTTAGCTGCAATATTCAGTCAACAGAGTTAAAAGTGAATACTTACTGAATGAGGGTGTAGTACTGTTCGATCAATTGACTCCATTCTTTTTCTGATAGCACAGGTGCACTGTCGATGGCCATGTCAATGTCATTATGCTCAATTTGCTCAAGGTAAGTTTCACACACTTTGCATGCCATTTCTACTATTTCTCCAGGAAGCTTCTTCACTTGCTTTACGTTGGGATCTATGAAATCCAACACAACGTACTTTCAGTATGATACATTCTTTACCGCACATAAAAATTTCTCTAATCAAGATTCTTTCCTAAGTGCCTTATTTGGGGAACTACAACTCTCCTTAACAGGGATGTGCAATACAACCCCCAAAAAGATGTGTGCTGGCTTCTGTTCCCAGATAAACAAATATAAGTGTCACACATGTACATCCTACAGTTTTAAATGGTAACATGTCTTATGTTATACTAGGCAAGGCTGTGTCAAAACTGCTCTTACCGTTTTGGCTCTTTTTCATTTTTTTCTGAAACTTGCGCCGCCTTTTTGATCTTTTGGGCACCCGTTTTCGAATAGGTTGGATGTGTTTTGCTGTTTTAAAAAGATGTGATGCAATGAAGTCACCACACAGAAGCAACAGCTGCAGCAATAGGAAAAATGCCTTCACAGCAACAGGAGGAGAGGCACAACGTGAACAACATCCCAGAAGCATTTTTGTGGGAATTTTGCAAGAAAGCACAGAATGTGAGGGACAAGAGAGGAGGGAGCATGAATTGTAGTGTTTGTGGAGAGCACTGAAGCACACACTGAGTATTTAGACTTGTACTTGGAGTGTAATCTTACCAAACAGGGAAAGAGCACTTGAGCAACAACTTGAGAACAGAAGAGGACAAGAATGCTAGCTTTTGTGGTCAGTGAACACTAAAGAATGCAAACTAGATAAATGGCACTCAACTGATTTTTAAACTGTAAAAACAGACAGACAATGTTTCCAGCAAAAATGTATTTTCCTTTAAAACCAGCACTTTGATACTAGCAAAAACTGAACAAACGTTACTCTACGGTTTCAAGAGTGCACACTGCATTCAGGAAAAGGGTAGAAAAATATTTATGAGGACTAAAGCACTGTTCAAAACAGCCATTTGTATTATTTGTATTTTTTAAAAAACCTCACTACTGGACTGACATTTTAAAGCACTTTGATGCCATTTAAGTCCCCTGGCTCTAGACTATGGAATCCTGATTTCATGACGAGCCTGGAATTCTGTGCCAGAGAGCTCTCGGGTCTCATTAAACTGCAAATCTCAGGATTCTATAGGAATCAGCCATGGCAATTCACATGGTATCCAAGTGCTATATTTAGGTAGTGTTACAAAGACCATAGTATTTTTCACTGGCATGTCTCCCACACTGTATGAAGCAAGTATGAAGCATTACTTGACAAATTTAACAATCAGAGCAAGTGTTAACATGAACTGTTTAAATACCATACCAAGGCTGAAAGAAAATATTACTGCAATTCCCAAATACAAAGATGGTAGAGTTGGGTGACATTTCAGTGGAGCTAAAGTTGTGAGAAACAAATTTCATCACTATCTCCCAGGGTTCCTAACAGCAGTCACTGGCTACTAGCCACAATCATACTTTCTCAAAATCCCCACAGAGTGGGTCTATATGATGACTATGCTGTATTGTTCCTACAGGTTGCAATGAAGGGGCAGAACATCTACCAGGAGAAACCCTGGGTTTCCTTTCCCCGGATTTCATAATTCTCTCCATCTGGATTATATTAGATGTTAAGGGCCTGAGACCATCCCACCCACCCCCCTTGACTTCACAGTTCTAAACTTGAGTTCCTAGTTTGCTAAAAAGACTTCAAGATTGTCAGCATTTTCTGTCAAGGGTTTCTGTTTAATCAAAATCTCTTATTTAAGCAAAGTTAAATGTTGCATCCCACCAAGACTGGCTCTGTAATTAGGCAAAGTGAGGCAACTGCCTCAAGCAGAAGTAATAGTTGTTAGCTGGCTGTTCCTCCTGAGCTTCCCAGCTGTCACTGCCAATTGGAGGATAGGACTGTGTCTGCCACAAAACCTGTCCTGATCACTTAAACAGGTCTTTAGCCAGTAAACTCCAACTGGAAATCCAAACAGATATTGTGTGAGAGAGTGGAGGCATTATCTTGTCCTCTGCTTCTGGCAACAAAATGTCCTGGACCCATTCTGCATCCCCACAGACACTGTTCTACTGTCTGCCAAAGAGCCAAGGTTTGTTGTCTGCTATAGAGATAGGTTTGGAACAGTGATTTGAAGATAGCATTTCTAGTTTAAGAAAATTCATGAAAGAATACGTGAATGAAAGCTCATTTGTTTCCAAATGTGCTGTGAACTCAAGGACAAATAAATTATAAGGAATTCAGAAGTTAGTAGATCTGTGTTGCCTTATCATACTACCAGCAGTCTATCATTCCATCCACAGACCATGAGCAGTTATGATGGACCCATCTCTGGCTTAACTCCCTTTTGCCTGCAGGCGTTCATTAACCTAAAGCTGTCTTTTCTTTGAGAAAAATGCCCATAACATTGATGTGGTGAAGTATCACCAGGTACTCATTATGGTAGACCCCATAGCCGCATGCTGCCATGGGTATGGAGGAATATATGGCACCAAGGAGAAATGCCTCAATCCATTCAAGCTACTGAGAATTGCAGCTAAGAGCACAGCAAATGGAGAAGTCTGATTGGAAGACAGATAAGCATCAACAATCATAGAGTCCCAGCATTTCAGTCTCATAAACTCTGGCTTCATTACACCACTGATCTGAAAATATCTGTTCTCCTTCACTGACTACTGCCCTTAGCTCCAGACAATCTATAGCAATATTTAAACTTGAATTCCAACTTGCCTAGTTGGGAGCTCAGGCAGTCTATAAGAGAGAAAAAGCTTCATCTGCATACAGTGTTTCAGCACCTATGTGTAAATATCTTCTTTAGGTTACAGACAAAATGTATTAAAATGACATGCATTCAGTTTTCAGCTTCCTGTTCAGATATGTGTTTGTGTTTTCCTTTCTGGTTGATGTAACCTAACATGTAGCACAACCACTAACAGCTAGTAGGGGAAAGAGAAACTCTGTATATGTTTAATGCATGCGTTAATCGTCTCAAATTCAAGAGAGGGCCTTCATGTTTGCATGCTTGTGTAGCATTCTTGCTTCAGTCCAGTCCTGATCTGTTATATCAGTTTCACATCCTTTGAATGGTTATGGTTCTATTGTACAGAATCCTGGGATTTGTAGTTTGATGAGTTATGCAGTTATGCAATTTGATGAGGTATGCCAAACTGAGAACCCTAAGTACTTCTCCAACATTCCACAGCAACAAAGAATCCAACATTCCACAGGATAGAGCTTTGATGGTTAAAAGTAGAGGGAAACTCATATAACTCTGTAATAATGATACAACCAATTTTAACCTCCACAGAAGGGAATGGAGAGGCTCAATCTATCAGGAATATATGTCGGTCTTTCACTCAGGGACCATAGGAATTGATTTAGTGTACATACCACCTTTCTGAAAAAATACTCAAGAGGATTTATTATTTTAAAGTATTAAAACAAATGAATCTATTTTATTAAATTTTTATTATTTAAAATTGATAACTGATAAATTGGTTTAAAAGGTACAGAAAAGAGAAAAGTTGACAGTAACAATATAGCAGATATATTCAGAAAACCTGATAAACAATCACGCGAATGTTCTCAAATCTGCCGCACAACTAAGATTTCTGGACTTCTGCCTTCCTTTTAGACACAGAGGTTTTAAGTAGCCCAAGGAAAGGTGGCAGGGAGAAAAAAATACACTGATTCAGTCAGCTTCCACTCCCTCCCATACTTTCCCTGATTAGTTTGGTCAGTGGTTTGCATGACATTTCCAACTGTTGGAACTCAAATTGCTTCCAGGAGGGAAACCATTTCCATCTCTATTTTCTATTTTCCATTTCTATTTTCAACAGATATAGATCCTCCAAAAAAGGGGAGCAAGCACTGGACTGCAACATCCAGAATTCTTCACTATTGGCTGTGCTAACTAGGAATAACAGAGTTGGAGTTAAACAACAACTGAAACCCCACATATTGCCCAGCGCTTCTCTAAAATAAAAGCTGAAGTAAGAAAATAGAACTATTTAATCAGCTTCTTCTCTCAGCTTGCCCATAGAATGTCATTTGTAGTTTTTTTTCCAAAATTCAGCCACACATAGATGGACATGTTTAAAAACAAATCAAGTTCTGTAATGTTCACAAATCTGAATAATACCTTTAGTTTCAGTTGTATCTTCTTTATCAGTGCTTGCTGTAGATGTTTGGTTATACTTGTTACCAGAGATATGTAATTCAACAACCCATTTGATTATGGAGGATGCTACTGTTTTCCTGAAGTCATCTGAAACAAATGGCATTTTTTTATTAGCATGCCCATTTGAAAAGGCATATATTAATTGGCAGAACAGTGGTGTGGTGTGGGAGTGTATAAGAATTTGGTAAAACCATCAATAAACATATCAATTCAGTAAATCTAAACTCAGTTGCCCTACTTATTCAAGTTCCAAGAGAAATTCTACATGATTTAGATTTAAATTACATAATAAGCTTGTGACCATTCAAATGTTGGACTATAACTCAGTTTCCCTGACCACAAGTCACACAGCTTAGAGTACGGGGAACTGAAGCTGAACCACATCTGGAAGGCCACAGCTCTCCTGTCCCTGGTTTAGATCAAATTTGACATTATGTGGGGATATGTAAGTGCATGATCACCTTCTGTGACTGTTTGTTAAAAGCAATCATGGGAGCTCCTTTGAATCAAGAATACAATCTATGGAGCTAACCTTTTCCCCCTGTGTGTCCCTGTTCTAATTAACAATCTTTCTTCTAGAGATAGTGTTAACCATGGAGGAGAAAATGTGATGCAGAAAAAAATTAGTTATTTTGCCTTCACTTTCACAATTAATTTTTGGAATAGAAAATTAAAGACTTCCCTTATAAAATCACACTTTCACTCAAACTGAGTTTTATACCAGAAAATGTAAACGTCATAGAATATTTTAGGCCTTAATAAAATAATATAATAGCCTAAATCAGCACCTCTCTAAAGCCCAACCAGCAATGGAGCAGGAATTTCCTCCCTACCATACTACAGCCCTCTGCATCACTTGAAAACCTACTCCAGAGAATTTCCAGTCCTCTGAAGACGTAGAAGTAGCTGTAGGGTAAAGTCATGGTCTCTCTGTTCCGTTGATGGAAGCAACCCTATTGACTGCCACTCAATGTGTCAGTAGGGAAGAATGCAGAAGAAAGGGGATGCAATCAAGAGCCAAGAAATTATTCACAGAGTAAAGGCTTTTTAAATCAATTTCATGTGTTTATGAAAAATGACTGGTAGACAAAGGGAGCTAATGACTTCCATTAAATGGATTACTAAAACCACCATGGGTTTTAGTCCATACTTTAAAGGAGATATGCAAGATTCTGAACCCTAGGCTCAATATAGATTCAGCACCTTGGATAGTTCCTTAATAGCCCACATTAAAATTCTAGGCATTTTCTCCACTTTATTGACATGGGAGGCACAAGAACCTAGTGGGAGCAGAATATAGTCCTTGGCTATCAGGAAACTGTGGAGGAATCCTTTTATTTTTCTGGACACATGAAGTTGGGGAAAAAAGATGTGTCCAAATGGACACCAACACCACATTCTGAAGTGCCACTTTAGGAATATCCAGTGTATCATACATGTCTATTGAGAAACTTCACATTTTCTCTGTGCATGACAGATCAAGTCATACTATAAACCACTTGGGTACTTCTTACATGTTCAATAGTATGATATCATGCTCAGTGATGGCAGCATTGTTAATTTTTAAAAAATACCATCTGCCTCCACAACTGGCATAGGGCTCATCCAAAAGGGGGGGAAGTCTCTGGATGTATTGAGAGTTACCTGTACTTTTTGTTTAGCTTTACCTACATATTCCCAGCTTTACCTGCATATTCCAAACGCTTTGTTAAAATATCCTGGGTTTCCCTCACTACCCCCCACCCCATCCTTTGTGTTCTTCTTCCTCTCCCTCCAACTGACCATGTGTCATATCTAGATTCAAGGAACATTTCAGAAACTGATTTTCACCAAATTCCACTGAACCTTCTTTATTATTATTCAGTCATTACAGTCAAAGCAATAAAGTGGTTTAACAAAAGAACACTACTTAAACATTAGGTTATTTTTGTTTTGGTGCAGACTTTCCATTTTTCTTGCTTGATTTCTGTTGAATCTGCATTCTGGAAGCAACTGCTATGTTTACTGGTGGTGGCCATTTTTGCCAGTTCTGGCATAATACAAACAGACAGGAAGGCAGACGTACCTTTCATTTTGAAAAATACAGTGCTGGGTTAATTTAAACTGACTGGAAAGTAAGAAGGGGGGTAGTGCAGGGGGCTCCCGGGAAATCCTTCAGGATGAAGAAGGCATCATGCAGATCCAAAATAAAATGTGTTTGTACAGGAATAAAGCTTGAGACTTTCAGAGACTTTTTCTCATCTGGAGAGGCTCATAAAGAGCTAATTTGTATGATTGTAGGAATGTGGGATATAATTTGTGAGCCAAATAATGTCAGGTTAGCCAGAATTTCCATTATCATCACTATCAAAATCACCACAGTTGTTAATCTCTGTGGCTGCTTTTCCATAGCACATTATGCTAACACAATGACCCATATTACTTTAGGGGTGTTGCCTGTTGGGATGGAGTATCAAATATGTCCCTATCAATCGACTTCAGTGAAGTAAGTTCATGTCCCTAAGGGAATGTTTAGTCTTGCAAGCATGTACTCTCTAAAAATTGCTAAATATTTTCCAAAAAGTAAGTGTTGCACTCTTAAACATGAGCACATAAAACATCCTTAATATTCCAACTCAAAATGAAAAGTGGGTCACCCGCAGCACCTTATTAGTATGTCTCTGTGTGTATGTGTTTATCAAGACAACACACAAGGATCCTGACAAAAATTATCTTCCCTGTTTTCTCCATCCTCTCCATGATATATTTGGAAAAGACAACTTACCAAGATGAAAAAGGAAAAAATGTCAAGCAACTCACCTATAAAATCTTCTCTTTCATCATCCATGCAAATGCCATAACACCGAGGAAAGAAAGAATTTGAGTCAGCCGATACATACCATGGCAAACTCCTCATGTGCAAACAAAGGCCAATCTTTAAATAAAATAAACATGTTACCTGTGGTATGCTATTTTAAAATACACATAAATAAATGAAAACTCAAAACAATGGGATTTCATGAAAGTTTGACTTAACATTAAGTTTGACTTCTGATTAATCATTCTCTTTTGGTGCCTGAGAGGGTCCATCTGAGCCTTAGAGTTGTTATTGACCTTCATTCTGTTTCCTGGACCTCAAAAGTTATTCAACTTGACAATTGCAGCTCAATTAATTTTGTTAACAAGCTTCTATCCTTCTTTTCCCACATCTGGATCTTACCAGCATCAAATATACTTAATCTCATTAAAACATCTTCTTCTTGGTGTGCTTTTATAAAGATGAGCTTACTCTGATATTTATGTATCTGATATTTATATATTGTAGAGAAATTTGATCTTTATATATTGTAGTGATTTGAGTGTTGCACTGAGACTTCAGGAAACCAGGGTTCAAATCCCCATTCAGCCATGAAAACCCACTGGATAACCTTGGGCAAGTCACACTCTCTCATCTTCAGAGGAAGGTAATGGAAAACCCCCTTTGAACAAATCTTATTTTTTTAAAAAAAAGAAAATTAAAGAAAAGATCCTCAGCTAGAGTCACCTTAGGGTCACTATAAGTCAAAAACAACTTGAAAGCACACAACACCAACAATGTAAATCTCATATATGGTATAAATTTTATACACACCCGCACTTGCACACATCTTCCACTCAGATGTAATCTTTGATATTTCAAATATGCTTCAGATTTTCTGGAATGCCAAAATGTTTCATTTCCAAAACAACAATGGCTCCTTGGCCTTTAAGTTTGGAGCTGCTTATCTGGGGCTAATGAGGTGAATCCCCATCAAAAAACAATTTATTTGATAAGACAGGAAACCCATAAAATGGAGTCTAGAGAATTTGAGGCAGCAGTAAAGATTAATAGAGAAAACGTTCTAATCATTCCTTAGGGTGATACCGTCATAGCTGGTCTGGCTAAGCTAGTAGAAAGTACCATATAGCACAGGGTAATGCTGCGCATGCAGATTGTTTCAAATTCAGGGCTTTTCCACACTTTGCAGGGGAAACGGGGCAGTCCGTTACTCACCAGACTAGCACGCTCCCCCCGATGATCCACGACAATCCGGAGCAGTGCACACCCGCGCTACACACTCTCCGGAGACGAAAATGGAGGCTTCCAGTTGGTGGAGGCTCTCCACCAACCGGAGAAGCTCGCCAGCCGGAAGCCCGCCCCCCCGGAAGATCTGCAGCCTCACGCTGGCACGAGCCTGCAAATCTACACTTAGGGCAGCAATGGACTGGGGCGCGCTGGGCTATTGAAAGTCCTCTTTTAATTGGTCTTTCAACAGCACGGGGAACCACCAGTTCTGGGCGTTCCGGAGTGGGCTGAAGTCTGGACAAACATTAAGTAGTCCAGACCCAGTTCGCCCTCAAGTGTAAACGTCCTTGCTGGAGGACGTGCTGCCCCGTTTTAAATATAAAATGTGGAAAAGGCCTCAGCCACCACTTTAAAGGATCAGGAGAGAGGTGAGTTGAAAATAGACTCTGAGACACTAAAGAGTTTCTACCAATCATAGCATATAGTACTAGGCTAGATAGATGAATAGTGTAATCAGGTAAAAGGCTGTTTCCTATGTCCCATTGCTCTATTCCTATGTTCTACCACTATCAACCATGACTTCCTTAGCAAACCAGAAACTTGGAAGGACCATGAAGGAAGCACACACATGCACCCAGCTATCACATATGACATGGTGACTAAGGAAGCTAAGTTCAGCAGTCTTCTAATTCTGTATATATGTAAAGGCTAAATAGTGTCCATGCTTGAACTAAGTAAAAAAATGCTGGTGATGATTTTTATTCAACAACAAAATCCAGTTTTGTCAAAGAGTCCAAAATTCTAGTTTTGAACCAACCATTCTGACAATTGTTTTAGGTGTTAATAAATTCACATAGGACTAAATCCTGTTGTTAGGCCTGGCTGGAGCATACCCACTGATACAGTGGGATTTACCTGTCTGTTGATTCGTCATTCAACAATTGATTAACTGTGTCTCAAGATAATCAACAGCATGCCTGCCATAGTTGGGTCACATTTTCCCCCTCTTTTTCACTGGCAGTCCTGTAAGTCATGTAGTCAGAGCCGCTTAGAGTGCCCGAGTGATGTTGCTAAACTGGGAAGCCAGGCCAGAGTTCACAGCTTTAAAGGGTTAAAGTGAGACCCTTCTGGGCTACTTTGTAATTACATCCTTGCTTAAGATACTTGAAATACCACTTTCTGGGAATCTGTTCCAATGATGCAGCAGCATAGCAGAGAGCAAGCCAGCAGCTCCTTCCGTTGGCATTGACAACATCTTGGTAGTATAAGCAACACAACCAGCCCTACTGCTTTAGTTGCAGCACAGCACTCAAATGATCTGTATATGTATCAGAGATACAAGGGGCTTGATCATAATTTTTTATGAAGTCTTCTAACAGAATTTGTACTCTACAGCTAGCTCCCCCTTTTCAGTATGGTGCCTCCTAGCATGGCTCTTCAAGCTGTACTGGGATGGAGTTATGATGATGTCATGGCTAAGGATATGTGCAGTGGCTTGTCATCAGCTGAGGTTTGGAGAGCCTGGTTTACTAAACTGGAAAAGGTGGCATCACTGATGTGCTGATAAATCATCCTCTCCACTATTTACAATACTTACTTTGGTTGTAAAGGAGCCAGTTCTTGCATAATGGTTCAGCATCTGATCAACATGGAGGTTACCGTAGTCTACTGCATCTTTTTTAACAGTCCAATAAAAGGAAGGTTCTTCATTTCTTACAAACCTAGACTGGCCAAAAGAATACTGTATTATGATTCCACCTGGAACATCTGTGTCCTGATATTTTACCTGGTAACATTGCCCTGTGAACTGCAAGTCACATTTTAAATAGGTCTCAGGGAGTCTTGTATGCTATTTGAAAGCACAGAAAGCACAGAATTTCTGGGCCATTCGGACAACTACTATGTCAGACGACACAGAGAGGCCACTGAAATCCATAAACACCTGGACAATTTTAACAGGAAAGAAGAAACTCGGAAAGTAAACAAAAGTTGGCTACCAGTACTGAAAAACACTAAAATCAAGACTCAAAAATATGCCAGTGAAAACCACCCAGACTTAGGAGGTCTCTCTACAGAAAACAATACAACGGATTCCTAACGAGTACTTAAATGCACACACAACTATTATGCATATCCCCTGACTAACAACACAACCCTGGGGGCTAGTCCACTCAACAATGGGCTAGCTGCATCACTAATGCAAATCCCTCCCACCTGGGGATCACACAAGTATATACACTCCATTCCACCTCTGTCTCTCCAGATCTTTTGAAGATGTCAGCCACAGATGCAGGCGAAACGTCAGGAGCAAATACTACTAGAACATGGCCTTACAGCCCAAAAAACCCACAACAAACCATGGATTTTGGCCATGAAAGCCTTCGACTTTACATCAAGTCTTTTACTGTTTTTTACATTTTCCAAAAAAATGTAAACACCAGAAGTTGACTTCTGGTCTCTTGCAGGCTACTTTTGCTTGTTGTTCTACACAAGAGGATCCTAAGATCAGAAAATTGGCCTCTAGGACTGGTCACAGTTTTGCTACAATGTGCTAGTATCCGTAGGCACATTTGCCTCGGAATAAGATCTATTGAATGCGGCAGGCTGTCTGAATTTTTATTAATTGGTTTGCTTGGTTATTAAATTAGTGTTCCACTTTTCCTCAAAATGTCATAAGATTCTGGTGTCAAACAGGGTTTGGGAATCAGTTACTGTCCAGTAAAGGCCCTGTTTAAATATATGTACTTAATCTTTACCTTAGAGAACAAAGCAATAGTGGTACTCAGGAGCATATTCTGGATACGCCCCAAGTTTTTTTCTGCATGGAAGCCCGTGATGTTCTAGACTTCTGTATATGTGTTGTGGAAAGTATATTAGATGATATAAAGTACTGTTAGGTATTATGTGTATATTAGCAATATTAAGGTAAGTGGTCTACTGGGAGAGGGTGAGAGCATGAAATGTTGGAGGTGACTGAGGGCCCATTCACACTACATAATTATACCATTATAATTCTACTTTCACTGCCATGATTAAAATAATGGAAGAATAATTCCTATTCTGAACAGTTTGAATGTCAAAACTAGGCACAATTTAATCACATTATTTTATATCTGTGCCTGGAAATGAACATGTTTCATTCTTGACAAAAAGCAGCTGTCAGGATTCTGATTCAGAGAAGTAGCCTGATGCAAGGGACAGGATTATCATCCTGCCTTTCCATTTTCTAATGTAAAAACTCTCTGGGTGTCCTTTCTCTTATATTTAATTATTTGACTTCATTACAACTGGAGCAAATACCATGTTTATGGACATTTTAAGGGGTCAACTAGCACTTTTCCAAAAATTAGCTTGTTAGAGTTGTTCACTATTTGCTATTTAAAGAATAATTTGCTGCTTCTTAGTTACTTTATTAAAAGAAAATGAATACATTATAAAAATACAATGCTAGCTACAATTCCTTCCAAATTAACATTCTCTACTTTGAGCTCAGTTTGCAGCAAGTTAAATAAGCAGAAGTTGAATGGGAAAGTGGGAGGAGGAGAGAGAAACAGGGACATTTTAAAAGCAACTGAAAGAGGGAGATGACAGAGGATTAATTAGGATTTTCCCTGCCAAACTGGGACAGTGAGAGGATAAGAGTTCATATCATTAAGGGCAAAATGTAAGGTTTTGTTTTGTTTTGTTTTGTTTTGTTTTGTTTTGTTTTGTTTTGTTTGAAAGATGTAAGTAAAACAAAATTGTAATGCATTGCCTCCAACCATTGCATGTCCTGAATCAATGCATCTGAGGCTAAAAAAAATGAACATGTTTAGGTTGGAGATACTGAAGCTAAGGCCATTCCCTGAAGCCTCCCCGTTCCACAGAGAAAAGCCAACTGTTGAATCTTGTTTACTTCAATGTCTGTGAAAGGATCTGGTTCCATTGCACTTGAGGGGAGCAGTCTACCTTAGGAGACTCAGAGACATGTCTCATGGTAATGTAACTGTCCCATAATATCTCCCCGCTCTTCCCCTGACTCCTTCCTCAACATCTGCTGCCCAAGGCAACTGCCTCAGTTTGCTCAATATTACTGCTGTCTCTGTTTGAAGCCAATGATATGGAGGCTAGCTTTTTTCCTAATATAATACCAGACATGGCATGGATATGCCAGCATCCTATATATTTTACCCGTTTCTTAGCCTATAAGAATACACACGGAACAATCATTACCTCTGTAATCTTACCATTATATCATGGATGTCATTTGGATTTGTAAAATGGTTTTCCTCTTCTCGCAAGGCAGTTTTGCTTTCTTCAAAACAATGTGTGCAAAAGAACAGAAGTGGAATAAGTAGATAGCTTTAAAACAACTCAAACCATGGGATTCAAGAGAGGGAGGCAGTACTAAATCTGAACCCCGATTCACCAGGCCTAAAACATTAGAGCTGCCTATCAGAATTCAGTCTTAGATTTTAAACCATCATACACTAGGGCAGAATATTTTAATCCCACAGGGTCACATTTTGTTGCACATCTCCAGTGGCATACCTAGGCTCAACAACGCCTCGGGTAAGTGTTGAAGTTGCTTCTCTAGGTGCTGCTGCTGCCACCCCACACACACACACACACACACACACACATGCTGGAAGGACCTCTGGGGGGGAGAGTGGCAACAGGGCAGGCCTAGGTCGGAAGGTGGGGGGGTTCAGCTTTTTTGAGCCCCCCTGGCACTGGTGCCCCACCCTAGATACACTTCTATGTATGTCCATATATGACTAGACCTATGGCATACGCTTCTGTGACTTTGTTACCTGTTCAGTTTTAAACCCCAGATTTCAGCCACTTACTACATATAGTCCTAACAAATTTATTCATTTTGCCATCAGGGTACTTTTTTGTACCATGTAACACAAGGCATTTGGACTAAAAAGAAAAGAAAAATCCTACGCCATTTTTCAGTAAAGTATGTGCAGTGAAGCACAAGTAAGACACTGGAATTGACTGAGATGAGAAAATACTCATAATACAAGAAGAATATTCTTTATTTCATTTTTATTCCACTATGTGTGGCTTCTGGCATGTGCAAATTCTCCTTTCATACTCCTTCCCTGTGCACAGCAATACACTGGAATTCTCCATGGAATGAAAAATAACTCCACAACTCATACTGCAAGTTTTTCTTTTTATTCTCCCAGCTCCATGAACCTCTTTCTGTCTGGGATGAAAAGGCAGATTTTGCCAATCTGAAGGGTCCGCTTCTAGGCAGACCTTGACACTACTACATATTAAGCAGTGGAGAAAGCTAAACATCCAGCTGAACTCATTGCTATTATACTCCTATAACCAATTAATAGGTGAAAAGGTGAAAATCCTCCCTTTCCACTAATAGCACTGTAAGCCACTATAAGCCTCTTTTGCAGTTGGGTGAAATTAATCTTTCTTTTTCTAGAAAGCTGTACAGATTTTCAGCATTTCGTGGATGATCCTCCTCCACAGCAAGTAGAACCTTTATGAGGGCTCTATGACACTATAGCATTAGTAGCTAAATCTAAGGGAGAATCACAGAAAGGTGACAGCCTTTTAGGGAAAGAGAAACAAGCCAGCAAAAAAGCAAGTAATAAAAATGGAAAGCAAGAAAAGGAGATATAAAGTTTTACCACATTTAAAGGGCTCTTCTTACCTGTTTTGCCAACATTGTCATGCTCTGTTTCGTTCCCTTCATCTTTATGGTCCTGATTATCACTTTTATGGACATGCTTTCTTTCTACCCATCCTCTCTTCCTTAAAGCTGTGCGGATTACTGGATAAGGCCCACAGATAGTAAAAATTCTCTTTTCCTGGAGGAAAAGAAGCCAAATACATTGCTGTGATGAACGAACCAGAATGCAGCAAATATATAAATCCCTATTTGGAATTTGCAGAGAAAAAAGAAAAATTGTGGAAACGAGATAAAAGAGATTTGTTAGACACCATACTAGGTGGAATAGGAACAGGAGTTGGTGTAGCAAATTCTTGGGATATCGAAAAACAAGCAAATAAACTGTCCGCTTTAGGAGGACTACAATGGAAAGTCATACACATGGCTGGGGACGATTTAGTATCAATTTTTAGGCTGCATGACATAGCTGCTAGTTTACAATTAGAGACTTTTGTACATTTAAATAAGACACTATGCGCCCTTAAGGGAAGTGGCCGTCAAACTTTGAAAGCTGTCTCCGATGTTTTGTCATGTTTAATAATACAGACCACTTTGTTGGGTTGGAAGGATCAAATGTTATCGGCTTTATATGGGAACTATAGAAAAATGTTTGTAAAAATAGGAGAACTAGAGCCGTGGATTCATACAAATTTTCAGTCATGGTATAAGATTTTGGATTATAAAGTAGAAGAATCAATGTGGCAGATAAAATTGATGACAGTAGAGAGAGCCCAAAAGATGGAGAAAAATTGGATTTGTGATATTCAATCCTTACCATTTAATATGGAAAAAATTATTGGGAACCTTATTTGCAGTCAAACCATGCAATCTGTATGAACTCAAATATAATAAGAGTGAATGAAACCAAAGATTTAGACCGCTGTGAAAAGTGGGAAACTGGATATGTATGTCCACAAGAAATAAAACAAATTGAACCATGTGCTTTTGAACTGTCAGAAGGAATATGTAGATTACAGAAAATGACTAAGAAAACATTGATTTTTGATAATGGATTGGGATCCATGTGTGGAATATCATTTTACATCTTTTCACATCTTTGGTCAGATGGAGAGTACCAAGGAGATGGGGAAATGAGATGCAAATGTAATGTGACTTATGTACAAAGTGTAAATACAGGAAAATTAGTATATGCTATGGAAACTAGAAATACCGAAGTTACTTTGAGTCTGAATGATATTAAACACAGAGTAAACATAGGGATAGATTGGGAAAAGCTAGATCAATTACTAAAATATAATGAACAAATTAGAAAACATTTACAGGAACATGCATGGAACTCCAAAAAAAAAAAGAGTTTGTAAGGATACAGTATGAAAACGGAGAATTTCAAAGGATTGCAGATGAAGAAAGTAAATTGGCTGAACACCATTGGTATGATATATTTAAAGGATATTCTCCAAAAGCAACTGCATTTTTACATATGATGATTCACCCTATTGTATGGTTAATGGTGATTATGGTATGTATCATTATATGGCTATTATGTTTAATGAAGCGTGTGAAAAGATTTCAAAGGGATTTTGAGAAAATAAAAGAGGAGATGTCAAAGTTTTGAGAACCAGATGAAAGAAAACAGCTCTTTGTTGTTTGAGATGGTTCGTCATTTATGTATTAATTTGCTGCTTTAGATTTGTTTTAGTCCATCAATAATAATCATATCTACTCTTTATATATCCATTCTACTATTCTTTTTTCTTGTAGATATTATATTTGTGATACTCAATTATGAATTAATTAAGTATCAAGAGGGGGTATATGTGATGAACGAATGGGTTCCGGTTGAAAGAAAGGTCCTGAACCAAAGAACCAGAGAAATCATGGCTGCAACGCAGTGCATTACTGAACAATGGCCTTGGACAGTGGAGCAAGAACAGCGAAAGGAATGTTTATTTGGCTGAAGAAGAGAGTTGGCAAAACAGAAAGAAATTTGCACAAACAAGGTGTTCTCCAAAGTTCTCCAAGTGGTACAGAGAGCGAAGATAAGATAAAGAATTGACGTGATACGGGATGTTTTTGACATCAACATTGGTATGTTCTGGAACTATGACGACCAGCAAAACATGTATTTCTCAAGAAGTGAGGAAAGATTGGTATAAAGAAGAGAAGATTTCCAGCCTCACATGTTGGCATGATGGCTTTAGGGCTGGATGGCTTTAGGGCTGGATGGCTTTATGGCTCGATGGCTTGATGGCTCGTTGACTCTGTACCGCGGCACCAGGGTCATCCACCTTTCGGGGACATCTGATCAGTGTTCAGTGGAGGGACCGTGAGTATGTTGAATGAGTGTGTGTGTGGGAGAGCTCTTGAATACTTAAATGTGATTTTTGTAGTTTATGTCTCAATAAATGTTACATGAATAGTGATTAAAACCAGATCTGGTTTCCTAAGTGTCTTTGTTGAAGGGTCCTATAGTCTGGGGACTGAATCTCTCTGGATCAAACGTACCGAAATTCTCGGTGCATGACATTGCAGGACCAAATTACCAATGCAAGAAATCCATTATCAGAATCTTTATTTGTAATCATTGGCCCTTTCCACACGCAGAGGGAGAAACGGGGCAAAGCACGCAGAAACGGAGCTTACCTGAAGCCGGGTAAGTCCGTCGCCGCGAGGAGCAGCGCGGGTTCGTCGCTCTACACTCCTGCAGCATCCGGCGGCATCCAAATGGCAGCTACGACTGGCGGAGGCTCTCCACCAATCGGAGAAGCTCGCCAGCCAGAAGCCTGCCCCCTGGCAGATCTGCAGGCACGCACTTGCGCACACCTGCAAATCTACACTGGGGCGCTGCAACGGGGTGATACGGGGCTGCACGCTTGTGTTTAATAAAAACCACTTGAAAAGTGGTTTTTAAAAAACACACAGCACCATCATTTCCGGCTGCTTCAGGGTGGTTTGAGGTATAGAATCTCAAAATTAAAACCGACCCTGTACACTCCAAGGTGTGGACGACCTCTGGTCGAGGTCGCCCTACACCGTTTTATTAACCCCGTGTGAAAAGGGCCATTGTCTACCTTACACAAAGGGAGCATTCAGCAAGTCTTCCTCCCCACCTCACTATTGACATCATTGTCCTGGTCTCCTTTTTCCAATGCTCTAAGGAGTGCTGGGCAGCTTCCATTGGAATTGCACAGTGCCCTGAAGCAATTTAATGTCACTGAAAGATCTTGGGGGCCCTTATAATTACAGACTCCTGCAATTCATCCAATAGGTTTGGGGGTACTCATGGATTCAGTTCTGAGCCTGGATGCCAAGATTTCAGCAGTGACCAGGAATGCTTTTGCACAATTAAAGCTTGTGTGTCAACTACACCTGTTCCCAGAGAAGCTGGAGCTGACCACTGTGGTACGTGTCTTGGTCACATCCCATTTGGATTACTGTGAAGCACTCTACATGGGTCTGCCTTTGAAAAGTGCTCAGAAACTTCTGTTGACTCAAAGAGCTGCAGCCAGGCTTTTGACTGGGGCTAGCTACAGGGGGCACACAACTCTCTTATTGCAATGGCTCCACTGGCTTCTGATCTGTTTCTGGACACAATTCAAAGTGCTGGTTTTGACCTATAAAGCCCTATACAACTTGGGCCTAAGTTATTTGAAAGACCATATCTCCCTTTAAGAGCCCAGTAGGGCTCTAAGACCATCCAGAGAGGCCCTTCTCTTTGTCCCACCATCCTCTCAGGCTTTTTTTGTGGGAACAAGGTAGAGGTCCTTCTCAGTGGTTGCTTCCAGACTTTGGAACTCCTTCCCTAGATCGCCCCATCCTTGCTCTCTTTCCATTGGCAGGTCAAAAATATTTTTGTGCCATCAGTCTTTTACGAACTGACTAGGCTTGGGCATTTAATGCTGTGCAATTCTCTTCCTAAGGTTTGTATAGTCCTTCAATGTATTTTAATATATTTAATGTGCAATGTTTTTAAATTGATAAATGATTTAATTGTTTTTTTAAATCTTGTATTTATGCTTTTGTAAAAGTTTTGTATTGTTCTTAATTTGTATTGTTTTAAATCTGTTGTTAGCCACCTTGAGTCCCATTATCAGGAAAAAGACAGAATATAAAAGAATAATATGATGACAGTCATGGTGATGATGATGATGATGATGATGATGATGATGATGATGAGTACTATTACCCTAACTGTGACTATCACTACTGCTTCTTCTTTCTCCTTTGCTAGGTTCCATGTTGAATGAAAATAAACAGAGGAAGGACTGCCTACTACATGGGAGAGATGTAATCATAAATTCTGGGGTGCAGCCATTCCTCATGACAGTCTCTCATAGCCACACCTCTCAAGAACACTCCAAAAACATAAGTATCTCTGTTTGTTCACAGAAGAACAGTTCTAGCAGTTTTTATCTCCAATGGGAGCTGTTATTTTGGAATGCTAAGGGCTCTTAATTGACTGTTCAAGATCAAAGCTCAAATGCTTCGTATTCAAAAGGGACAGCTCACAAGAATATAGCAGGTCCTGTGCCAAGATCCCCGTCTTGCCGGGAACTGACTCTGTTTTTGCTAGCACTTTAAGCAGAAGAAAGGCTTAATTATATCCTATGACGTGGTCTTCCTAATATAAATGCCCCTGTCCCCAAATCCTGCTTGACTGGCCATTGGCAGAGGGACTATTTGCCCTCTGAAGCTGAATCGAGAAAACAATACGTGCAAGGAAAAGATTGCCTACCTACTATACAAATGCTATCTTATATCAAGAAACCTCAGGGCTGGGTACAAGCAAGAAAAACAAAACAATCTAAACAATTCAACATAAGTAGGCAGAATAAAACAAGAAGAAAACAAAGCCATAAGCCTTAATCACTGGTCCTCAGGCACTTGGATGAACAGACAGGATTTAACCTGGCAAAGAAATGAGTCCAACGTCTGCCTTGCATTAGTCTGGCCTCCAAAGTAAGGTCACGCCACAACCACAGGAGAGAAGTTCAATTTTATAGAAACCTCTACTGTCCTCCACTCCCCAACACACTCACACAGATCTCTCCCTTTCTTCTTATTTCAACAATAGCTTCATCTTTAGAAGAAGATAGAAATGCAATCAATAGTAGTAGTAATAATAGCGTCACATGTACCCTGATGGCCTTATCCGTTAAAAATCTTGCAAGTTTGTATTTGTCTATTTTCGGCGGAGGAGGCAATTCATCCACAGGTCTTGGAGTTAGCTCTAAAATATAAAGAATAATGTCTTATTATCGAAACTGTAAAATAAAACAAGGGTAATAAAAATGGTTATAAACTGAATAGAAGGCATATTTTGCAGTTCTATGAATATATGCCATAGGCATCCATAATTTGGGTAGTAAGAAAAAAAGTTAATATTTTACCCCACAATTGCATCAACCAGTGTTTCCTAGCTTGTGTGATAGCTATTTAGGTACTCTTTTGCATACAGTACTGTTATTTCTAATTCTTCTACTCCATTCTTCTACAATAAATTGGTTTTGCGAGTGCAACCTACAATATATTAAATGCTACAGACATGAAGTTCCATCAAGCTTGACTTAGACCCAGATTTAGGTATATGTAGAGTAGACCCAAAAATCATGAAGATTTCAATTAGTCATAACTAAGTAAAGTCCCACTGATTTTGGTGGGTTGATTTTATGCTTGCCTAATTCTGGATCTAACCAAAAAAAGAGTGAGCAATTTTGAAAAAGCAAGCTTAAGCTATCCATGATACTAAAGTAGATATGGAGTAGCCTGATGAAGAATATACTTCTAATCCTGCTAGGGGGTTGGAGCCAAATTCACACCCAAAATCACACTTCATGAGCAGCTGTTTCCCCAGCCAGTGTTTTGTTTTTGGTTTTTTTTTTAATCACTCAGTAGATAAGAGGATTTGGTTTTTATTTGGAAACTAGGAAAAAAGGGTACAATAAAAACTTTATGCAGCAAGGATACACTACTGTTTAATCTAGGGAACCATACCAAGAAGTACATTTTTAAATTTGATAGTGCTATATTATTTCATCCCCTATCCCAACACTATTACTTTGTCCTTTTAAGAATTTATTATTTAACCAGATTGAGTACCAAATAAAATAAGAATTAGACTGTTTAACACCACTTAAACTTCGCAGAAACACACAAGCTGCATATTACCCAACAAAGTTATCAACAAATTAGTACGAATCAACAAGTGGACCACACTGGCTTCAATGAGAATATTCCTAGTACCTACTTTCCTTTTAAGCATGTGCCCACATAGAATGAGTCTTTATTGAGCATTTCTTGTCTTGGAATGTTGCCAGGGAAGAAAATTTGGCAACAAATACATTTACAATGGGCAGCATTCCATCCAAGCAGAACCAGATGAGGATCCCGTGTAAGAGCTAGTCCTATTCAGAGAAGGTGAAACACCAGTGGGGAAATTTGGCACCACAATAGTGAATCAACAATCCTTGTGCACACGGACAGAAAACTGTCCCTCCTTCAATTTAAAGTTGTGCCTGCTGATTATTGGATCACCATGGACATAGAGTGAACTGTAAGTTTTAGTTCCCTGAAATGTTAATCTTACTAACAAGTGTTGGCATTATCTAACAGTCTCAAGTTTCCAGGTACCTGCCCACAAGAAGTTTCCTCATAGACCGTGTAAGCTGAAATAACTCTTTAGGTATTTCACTTAACTTTCTAACAAGAAGAGGATTAGTTGCCCATATCTATTATACAGTTATAGTCTCTATAATATAATTGTATGTGTTATAATTGTGTGTGTGTGTGTGTGCGCACACACGCGCACATGCACACATGTGTGTGTTCTCTACCCCATTCTACATCAAAAGATCTCAGGGCAGTACAAGCTAATGCATCCAAGTTAAAACAGCCATGTGGTCCACAAATAAAAACAAAAAATAAAGATGGGTATTAGGCTCAGTAAAATGTTACAAAAGTTATACATAAATGGCACAAGATTTCATCTTCTCCCTCAGGTATGATGGATAACCAATTATCTCCTGATTTTTGTTTTATTTATGTTATTTTACATTCAGGTCTGATGGAAGATTCTAGGAGAACAGCTTTTATCATCAGTCTCTCATTTTTATTTTTATTTAATACAGTTTCTATAACAATTTTCTTCCAAAAGCTTGTATCATTTTCACTTCCTATCTGAACGCATTACAAGTACTGATACATTGGCTCATTTGAACCAAATCCTCCTGCTTGTTTTTCAAATAAATATCCAAGGCTGCAACGCAAGACTCCAAAAACATACCAGGAAACAGTCCCTGGTGGCATGGAACTACAGGAACACAATTATCCATGGCGATTTTCAGGATTTTTTGAGGAGGGAGTTCAGCCTTTGCCAATCCTGCTAGAAGGAAAACAAACACAGAACAGTACAGAACCTAGGAATCCAACCCAGAGTTAAAATGGTGTTTTCTTTTTGTGATATTATGCTGTATTAGTTTATGAGTTTGCCAGCTCATCTACAAGAAAGTCTCCTTAAAACAGAAAGAATATACCCACAGTATCCCCTCCAAAATGTCCTGATAACCCCTCTGTTGTCACACTTTTTCAGCTGCTTTTAAAATGTCCCAGTTTCTCTCTCCACCTTTCCACTTTCCCCCTTTATCCTCAGCTTACTTCAGTTGCTGAGATTGCTGAGTTCAATACACAACAGTAGTTAGCGCTCAACTCAGCTGTCAGTGAGGTCAGGGACGCATCAAATCTTGCCCTTCCCAGTAGGCTCAGCCAAAGCAAACTGCTGTAGCCTTTCCTAGCTTGTCTGTTCTTCCTCATTAATAACTTGCCATCTTCCTAATCAATAACTTGCCATCTTGACCACACTCTGATGTTGCTTGGCCACAAACACCCCGGTTTTCATCTTAGGAACGTTGGAGGGCATGCTACAGAAGAACACAAACTTAATATGACTATTAGTGACTTATGCTCTTTGAATACCTTTTTTAAACCCATAGTACACATTAAAATTTTCAGATGTGGAACTAAGATATTTTTTTGAACTGCAATCCTAATGTTGAGTTAGTGTTTTCAAACATACTTCACAGCTTTTGGGGAAACCTTCACTGTACTAAGTATCTAGAGAGAATTCAGCACTTGGTGATGTACAAATGGGTGTACCAATTGTGTAGGTTAAAAAAAAGCACCAATGCAGGTGCTTTTTTTAACCTATGCAACTCCAGAGTGAGTACAGAAAACATTATTTTAATTCTAAATTGACTTGACATGATACTGTCTGAAGCCAAATCAGAATCAAGGCGATACTTCTTGCACTGATTCTGCTGTCTTCTTGCAGACCTTCATATTGGTCTTTCTCAGGCTCTGGAACTTCCTTCTCAGGGAGGTTAGACTCCCTTCTTGCTGTCATTCTGTAGGTAAGTGAAGACTTCTGCATCTCTGAGAACTTATTGCTCAGAGATAAAGGGACTTTCATAATGTGCTATATTAACTACCGCCATCCGGCGCGGTCGCACAGGGATCACATGAGCAGCCTCTTCCGTGAGGCACTCATGTCCCCTCTGCACCTGCTCCACAGCAGCTCCCTGCTGGCCGGTAGGCAGCATGAGGTCTCTACCTCCTCCTTCCGCAGCGCAGCCGGGTATTTTCCCAGGCTGCGCTGGGGCAGGAAGCACGAGAGCCACAACTCCGGAGGCTCTGCATGGACGGTAAGTGTGTGTCGGACCCCGGAGTGATGTGCAATTGCACACCATTTTTAGCTAAAAGCCAAAAATGATATAGTGCATGATCGGTGCCTGCTGGCCCCAGCAGCATCACGCGATTTCAAAGACATTGTCTGAAATGCTCCTTGCGATTGCACAACACTCCAGAGGCCCTTTCGCATGACAAATGCCATACGAAAAGGGCCTATGTCAATTTTTTCCCATTTTAATGGTTGTGCTTTTAACTATTTTCAATTTTATCTATAGTTTATTTATATTTTTAACTTTAGTCTGTTTAACTGCTTTTGTAAGCCACCTAGAGTCCTGAATTGGGAAAAAGGTGGAACAATAATAATCATCATAATCTCCTCCTGGCTAAAAAAAATGTTGAAATTTTTATTATCAGATTCAGATTTCATCTTGGTTTTACTTTCTGCTGCCTTTAGTCATTGTTTTATTGTATTGTATTTTCTGTTTCGTCTTTAACTGACTGAATACCTAACAAGTAGAACTTGTTGGTTGCTGGTTTAAAAGTATAACTGACCAATAAATATTATGATTCAAACTGGTACCTAGAGACAACTGAAGATAAAATTGCTAATACATAAAGGACTAGGAAACAGGAAAAAGTCAGTGGAGGGATGATCAGGAGAACTCTCCTTTTCTAAGTTTTATAATAGCATATCTCCCATTTACCCTTAAGAATATGAAATGTGATTAGGACAAGCATGTGCATCATACAATTATATACATCAAGGAGACAATACTGAATGTGGTTCCCCACTGAGCGCACATGAATGGAACAAAGGATGTAAGGTTTCCTTTACATTAAACTGTCAGAGTAAGTATGCATAGGACCTATTGTGGTATGGTGGGTTTGGTATAAGACTCTGGGAAACCAGGGTCTGAAACCTTACTCAGCAATGGAAATCCACTGAGTAACCTTTAACCATTCACACTCTCCTAGCCTTACAGGAAGGCAATGGCAAACCTCCTCTGAATAGATCTTTTCAAGAAAACCCTAAGTCACCATAAATTGAAATCAGCTTGAAGGTACAGAATAACAATAAAGATGTATGGCCCTTTCTGCACCACTCTCCCAACCCATCATAGGCATGGGAGAAGGATGGGAACATGATGACAGTTCTGCATGACATCATCGTGGTCCTGTCCTTCTCCTGTTCCCAGGCATCACAGTCACGGAGTAAATCATTGACAGGTTATCCCCATCAATGATTGCCAATCACACCATCATCCAACACTTGCCTGGTCTGTGGAGGGCCCAGAAGTACAATGGCTGTGCTTCCTGCCCCAGCACAGCCTGGGAAAGTACCCGGCTGCGCTGTGGAAAGAAGAGGCAGGACCATCACACTTCCTTCATTGCGGAGGCAGACTGTGCAGAGGGGAGCACTCCCATCACACCCTACTCCCAGCAGAGTTGCTGTCGGGATCCCCCCAGATGCCACCAGGAAAAGGTAAGGTGCAGAAAGGGCCTGTGCGTAGATTCAGCTAACCACCTCTGTGAGAAAGCAGTACAGAAACTAAGTCAATTCCACAGTTTCATCAGTGCATATGAATTGTCTCCCTAATGAAGCAGCAAATAAGATCATGTCATCAGTGGTCCAACTACTATAGGAATTTCTTTTATGAACACCTGCAATTAGGGGCATTTCTTCTCCAGTGATTCCCTTTCTGAGTCAGAGATTTTACAAACCATTTATTGCCTGTATAGTAACTTGTAATAATTAGTCCTGTCATGTTAATCCCTTCTCTTCTCCCTGAAAAAACATTAACAATATGCAAACACTAACGATTGTCTCCTTCATGCTTCACTTCTTCATTTATAGGTACAAGGAATGGTTTTCTGTCTACATGAAACCGGTTCATCCTGTCATCGTTGCTTCACTGCTTTGTAGTAATCCTGCAGATTAAGAACATTATATATTGTTGCATATTAGTGTTACAAATAAATAGCTACCTGTCTAAAACTATGCAGACAGTGAAAACAATTATGATTTCTTATTTTTTACCACAAGGTTAATGTGGTGAATTGAATTGTATTCACCAGAAGGAACAGACAGGATTGTTAAGAAGAATTAAAAGGGTGACAGGATAGAAATACAGGATTATGCCATTGCAGGTAATTGACATCTTAATGTGTCACTTTTAAAAAAAAAAACATTTGCTTTGTATATACAGTATTGTTTCTTTCATAGTAGTGACTTCCTTCTGGCAGGAAGAATCTTTCTTGCTGAACGATGCTTGATAAGATTCAGTAACCCACTGTACAGCCCGATCCTATATATTTTTACAGAGTCTCTCATGTGTTCTTCCCAACTAAAATGGGAATAATTGAAACACAGAAACATTTCTAAGAATACATGGATCCAGCAGGGTTCCCAGTACAATGGTGTTACTCCTATTGTTATCATTATTTAAGATCCTGTGTTTTCGACTATGATATTATAATGTGCTAATAACAATGTTACCCCCAAACATGAGTGACTCAGGGGTCCACCTGCAATGTCAGTACCTCCGTCCAAAGGTGGGGAATTATTAGCTCAAATCAGGAAGCCTGCGAGAGGGGAAGTAATCTAGAGAGTTCTTTCTACCAATGTCTACAGGGTCTCCACAGGGAGAAACCAGCCAAAGACTCAAAAGTAAACTAAAATGTATTTTGTTTGGGGAATTATCACACACAAGAAGCAAGCATCTACAGAATCACACTCACACAATCACACAAGGCTAGTTGTAGGAGAAAGGGAGGAAAATTGTCGATAGTGAGTTTTCAAGGGCGGTGAGGGTGGTATTTACTGATCCAGAGAGCAGAGAGCAAACAGCAATTTGGCTCAGATTCACACCTAAGGACAGTACTCATTTGGAAATCAGAGTGACAGTATGGCTGCCAGCAAGTAAAGTACTGCATCTAACTGCTCAAAACTAGGGGGTTTTACACCCAATTTCTACCTGGAGGGCATAGGTGTGAGTGGCTTTCCAGCCAAGTAAACAATGGAATTCGCAAAGTGGGCAGTGAGGTCTGGAATGGGCTAATGATCTTAATGTTAGGTGACAAAGAGTTAATGGGCATCACGATAGCTCTGCAATGGTTGGACATATGTGGGGATAATGGAACAATTTATAAGTCAGTGGGAAGAAGAGTAGAAGCAATCAGTGGTTTGGTGGGAACTTCTCTTCCGCTATTGTCTGAAAGCAGAGTCATTACAGCTCAGCTTAATGACTCTCTAGAGTTACCTGGTGATTTCCTGACTAAGACTATGCCTAGAGGAGGTCTCTGACCTACTTTGCAGTGCATGTGTTCAGTCAGCATCTTCTTCTTGTCCAGCTTGGCCATACAGTCACATACATTTTATATCAATGCCAATTGATAGATCATGCCAGTTAAATCATATTTCATCAATTAACTCATATCAAAGTGTAGGGGTGTATGGCCCAGTAACAACAACAATGAAAAGAGGATCTTTAAAAAAATGCACAGCTTCCTTTTTCATTGAAAAGCACACATGATATTCTGTTCAGTACTTAAATTCCTATAGGAAGAGATGCCAGAATTAAAATCCAGTCCTTTAACTATCACTAACAAGATAATATAAACTTCAGGTAAGGAAAAATTAATTATCTACTCATTCCAACTTTGAAGTGGAAAACAGGGGAATTAAATATCTGGGAGTCACAATTATGTAGAAAAACAGGCTATTGTTTCAAAATAACTACGAAAAAGTCTGGAAAGAAATTTAAATAGACCCAGAAAAATAGGAAATGTTAAATTTATCTCTTTTGGGGAGAATTGCAATAATAAAAGCAAATGTTTTGCCAAGATTTTTATTTTACTTTCAAACAATTCCCATCATAAGAAATGGAATGCCCTTTTGTACAATGGTAGAAAGAACTTTTGAGATTTGTTTGGTAGGCAAGAAAGCCCAGAATAAAGCTTAAAACATTGCATGATGCTGAAGACAGAGGTCGTCTGCTGATTCCTAATATTAAATTGTATTGTGAGACCAGTTGTCCTGTATGGTTGAAGGCATGGAAAATGTTTACAGATAAGAGACTCTGGGGACTTGAAGGACATGACTGGGTGGTGTGGTTTACTTTGGTATAATAAAGTGAAGGTTCACGCTGAACTTAAAAATCATTGTATTAGAAAGTCTCCTCTATGAGTATGGTTTAAACATAAGCAGCAAGTTTTTCCTTGGATAATATTGGCCATTTCACCACAGGAAGTCTTTTTCAGGAAAGAATGGGTTAAAAATCAGAGATGGCTGCTTTATTATGACGTTTTGTATTGTAAATAAAATAACTGGGAGATTAAATCAAGTGAGATGCTTCTTAAGGAAGGTGGAGATCTTAATTGATTTGCTTGTTTGCAAAGTAACGATAGATTTAACCAAGATAACAGAGCCACAGATCTTGGAGGAAATGCGTTTTGAGTCTGCAACTGTGTAAATATGATGACAAATGACTTTTGAAACTAGGATGAATCTGTCAAAGAGCAAATGATTACGTGGGCTTTTATTTAGAGTTTTATTTAGAACTTTTTTATTTAGAGCTATGTAAAGACAACAACAATGTAATTTAAAAAGTGTATAACTGGCTTATAAAATTAGAAACAGAAGATGAGCCTGCACATTAGATAGGCCCAAAATTTTGGGCACAATGTTCAAATGGAAGAATGGGAAAAATGTTGTCTAAAACACAAAATTTACCTTGTGCAGTAATCTAAAAGAAAATGTGTAGAAGATGATATACAGATGGTACCTAACCCCAAATAAGTGGTCAAAAATACCTAAGAATATTTCAAATCGTTGTTGGGGATGTCAAGATAAGGAAGGCTTTTTTTTCATATGTGCTGGACTTGTAAGGTGAAAAGTTATTAGTCTAAGATTCATATATTAATTCAAAAGAATTAAAGATGGATTTTGTAATGTTTTTGCTGGATATTATGGACAAGAAATTGAGTAGTAAGTATGGACTACTTCCTTATAACAGCTGCAAGAATATTGTTTGCTCAAAACTGGAAACAGACTGAAGTGCTGGCAATGGACCATTGGACTGTTAAGGCTGCTGAGTTAGCCCAAATGGCCAAATTAGCATGGATCTAAAATGATAAGCTAATTGAAGATTTCTTGAAACATTGGAAACTATTTGTGGACTTTTTGAGCAACAAGAAATCTAACAATGCAATAATCTGTGTTTATGGTTACTAGTCATTCTAGTAAGATTGCCTAGTTGGTTCTGTAATGGTAGGATTTTTTTTCCTTTTTAAATCTTCCCTTTCATTACAGTTTTGGTCAGAGGAGGGGTCAGAGTCCTGTTGCATTTTAGTAAGTTAATATTTCAGTTAGTTTAGTGTTTTAGCATTGTGTCCTAATTTTACTTTACTTTGAAAATATCAGTTTCTATGTTATTTTGTGTTAAAATTAATAAATACATTTTTTAAAAAAAATCTAATCCTAATTTAACTAGGAAGTCCATCTCTTTACTCTTAGGGATGGCAAGGCTGGTTGTCATTCTCTAGTGATGAATTCCAGACACAACAGAATTATAGCAAATCAGGTATATATCAAGGAATGCCAGGCAATGTTGCCTTAGTCCCTTCTACTGTTTTTTCCCCCAGTATAATTGTCTTCAGGGATGATTTCTCTGTATAGAAGAAGACAGAATTTCTCATTCTATCTTCTAGTTCAGTGGTTCTCAACCTGTGGGTCCCCAGATGTTTGTGGACTTCAGCTCCCAGAAGCCCTGAGCATGGACCATAGTGGCTGGGGCTTCTGGGAGCTGAAGTCCACAAACATCTGGGGACCCACAGGTTGAGAACCACTGTTCTAGTTAAACTTTGATGTTACCATTATACTGGAATGCAGCAAAAGTCCTCCAGACATGTGCACAGGTCATCTTTTATTACATCATATGGATAAGTGCTAGAGCTGAGTTCAAGCATGGAAGTCCAAGAGTGTCTTGGTTCAGATGAACTTCTGCTCAGGATAATTGAATTAACTAGGTTATCTGGTTGATCATGCCTGATTAACAGAAAGCATGTCAAATTTCTCAAGCACTCCTTGAAACTTGGCTGAAATAGTACAGTATTAAGGAATAGTCCAATCACCGGAAAAAATTCAAGTGACAGTGATAGCAAGGTGAGAAATATGTTGCCTAAATACGCCTTTGGTTTAAAATTTTTCTTTATTCTCCCCTTCTCAACCAGACTAGAGTACTTCTCTAAAGGAAAGAATTTTCAAATAATAATATTACCAAGTGATATTATTCATAGTCCTATGTTGGATTCTTTCATTGCATCTCTCTGTGCACATTGGGATATAGGCTGGGTTTTAAGGAAAGCAATGTTCACGTGTGGAAGACAACGTTTCCTTGTGGAATCAACATGCAACAAAACGCAAAGAACCAAAGTGACAATGTCTGCTGTTATTGCAACAACATAAATGAAACCATGTTTGTGCTTTACACAAATACTTGTATAAATTGACAGTAATTTTTCATGAAAATCTGATCTTCCAAACCAGTGTTAGAGGATATTAAAACATATTATAGGGCTGTGTTAGGAATGAGGAACATGGGGCTTTCTGGATGTTGCTAGACTGCAACTTCTATCATCTATGGGCTTAGTAAACTGTAAAGTAATGTGAGTTGCTTTTCATCAACTTCAGATAGGCTAAACATTTCCCCACTTCAAGTCTACCTAATCCATCTTCTTCTCTCTTCCTTTGATCCACTTACTCTCAGTGTCAAGTATTTGTATTGTACCTGGACATCTTAAACATTTGGTTTGTAGACATTAAAAAGGCTCACCTTGACAATGTTGGCATCCTTGGCTCTTTGCTTCCAAATTCCAGTTTTACCTTCCTGTGAAAAGCAGAGCTCCTCTGCTTGGTGACACTTGAAACTCCTCCCTTAATCCATCACTAACAAAGACCTGTCCATCCTCCCTCCCTAACTACCATTGTGACCTTTGTGGGCAGGCAACCCTGTACATTCTGGGAGCTGTAGCTAAAGCAAGTTTATCTATGTTTACTGCTGCCATCTCATCAGTTTTAAACCAGAATATTTTTTAAAAAAAACTTCTATGATTTGGAACTTGCATACAATTAGTTGCATATTTTGAAATTAATTCTTCTCAGATAGGGAAAATGGGAAGTTAAGACAAAGGCTCCAAGAGGGCTAACAGGCCCTGGTTCAAAAACATGTTGGTTCCTTCCTGTGTTGAAACTAGCCTGCATTATTCTTGCCTCTGTCCTGACATGTTTTCTGGCTGGTCTCTCCTTGTTTGGGTCAGGTCTCTCACTTGCGGTAAGGTACTAGGAATGGTTTCCAACATTGCAGGTGCCATGATGGAATTCTGGAATCTGACTTGAACATTTAATTGGCTTTTTGACTAGAAACTTGTTGAGGAATTTCTGTTTCCATTGGAGAAATCTCTTATTCTTGCAACCATAACTAGAGAAGTTTATGTTCCTTGTGAGCACCCTTAATCCCATCTTCTGCACCAGGATTTGTACATCTTTATTCTTCTCTTTGACAATTTTAATTCAGTTTTCAAAGTTCATTCACTGTAAGAACAAGACTTTTAGGCTGCTTGGATGCACCAGATTATTTTTTACTGTGTGTATATATACATACTGTTGGATTTTGTCTTTTTTCTCTCTCTAAAGGAATTGTCATTTTTGGTATACTGTGTTCATAAATCTAATACATTTTGAAAAATAACTGATATATTCTGTTCAAACATTTCTCTTCTTTATTTTTATGTTTGCACTGTAACAGCCCTTCTGTATCCTTGTTCTATACTTGCAGGCATCATTCATCTTAGTGTTCTTGTTCAGCTTCTGAAATCTATTGCTTTTTGGTTTATTTCTCAGTTGAGAGAGGCCATGACCCTTAGGAATGATGTCTTAGATTATCCATTTCATTAGAATAAATGTAGATTTGGTGCCAAAATGTTTAATAATCTCAGTCAGACGTTATGCCATTAGTCCTTTCTATTTAGCATACAACTACCACTATAGAACATTTTAGCTTCTGCCCAGTCTCATCTGGTGCAGGATGTACACAGCACTAGAGCTACAGTGTTCACATTTTGCAAATTTCAGCCACTTACCTTGTACAGTTTGTGTTTTTTTCACAAAGAAAAAACTAGGACAAATAATGTTTGAACGAATCAATACCACTTTGCCATGCAAGCACCTTTTCTTTCCAGCCAGGGTAACTTATTTAAACCAAAAAAATGGAGGCATGCAGCTTTCTGTTTCTTTGCTTTTGACAAATCATGACGCAGAGAGGCAAAAGTGGTGCCCTCATTGTCATTTGGATAACCCCCATTCAGTGGGGAAATTGTAATTTTTATTGGGCTTGGAAAAGAAAGAGTTATAGGTGAAACCCTAGCCCCAATACTAAGATAAATCCTGATCCTCAATGCATTAAGATTCTTTCTGGAGTGAAAAAATCTCTCAAAATTCATTCAGCACAAGTTTTTGTTGTTTTAATTCTGGAGAATGAATCAATACAGTCTGGTTAATCTCAAGATTCATTTCAGATAATATGATTATTACCTGTGAAGCCCTAGTCATATGGATCTTTTCACATTACACAGTTATAGCATTATAATTCCATTTTATGTACCATGAAAACAACCTATGGAAACCCTGGGTTTGTAGTTTGGTAAGGTACTAGAGTTCTCTGGTTAAGAATTCTAAATACTCCACCCTCAACTGCAGCATGGGCCATTTCCAAATTAGACTGTTATAGTGCTATTACTCCACTTTCAACATCCTATGAAATCCTGGGGTTTGCAGTTTAGGGAGGGGCTTTGAGGTCCCCTGCAAACCCCAGGATTCCATAGCATGTTGAAAGTAGAATAATAGTACTATAACACTTCAGTGCAGAAATGGTCTCAGTGTAGTGGCTTGAGCACTGGACTACGACCTTAGAAAGCATGGTTCAGTTCCCCTCTCAGCCACAGAAACCCACTGGGTGACCTTGGACGTGTCACATACTCTCAGCCCTAGAAAATCCCATAATAAGGTTGTCTTAAGGTTGCCATAATTCAGAAATGACTTGAAGGCACGCAATAACAACAACTGCAAATCCCAGTATTCCACAGGTTGTTGCTATGGCAGTTGAAGCTGAATCAAAGCTCTATGATGATGTGGTTTGAAAGGGCCCATAACTTGGCAAAAAAATATTAGTAAACCATAAACACTACTCAGTTTCTTTGTCATCAGAGGTCTTCCTCTGTCTCATTTTCTTTAGGGTATATTTGGCTGAGATACCAGACATAGCATTTTTTGGTAACATCAGCTATGCCATGGAATTTCCTCTCTCTACAGGTCTGGCTGGTCCTTTTTCTTATGGTATGTAGGCTGTACATACCTAACAGGGTTTTTAAAACTCCCCTCTGCCTTTTATCTGATTTTTTAAGAAACTATATTCACTGCTCAGTCATGTTTTGAAATAACAGTTGACTGAAATGGGTTTTATCTAAAATAGTTCATATTTGGTAAGATTTTATTTAAATGTTTATATTATTTTTGTGTTGATGTACATTGATGACACCCAATTTTATCTCTCCGTTGAATTTGATTCCAAGGAAACCTTTACTGTACTGAACTTGTATCCTCTGTCAGTAATGACTGGATGAGGGTAGACAAAATGAAACTTAATCTAGACAAGACAGTCATAAGGCAGATCAGGGAATAAGGGTTCAGCCTGTGTTGAATGGGGTTGCACTCCCCCTGAAATGTCAGATTTGCAGCTTGGGGGTTCTCTTGGACACAGAACTGAGCCTGGATGCCCAGGTTTCGGCATGAGAATGCATTTCCATTTAAAATTAGTGCGCCATCTTTGCCCATTCCTTGAGAGGTCAGATCTGGCTATGGTGACACATGCCTTAATTATATACCTTTTGGATTACTGTAACATGCTCTACCTGGTACTGCCTTTGGAAACTGTTCACAACATTCAGTGGGTTCAAAATGTGCAGTCAGGCTGGTGGCTAGGGCTGTTTACAAGGATTGTGTGACTCCTGTTGAAACAACTTCACCGGCTGCCAGTTCATTTCTCTGCACAATTCAGAGTGCTGGTTTTGGCCTTTAAAACCTTATATGACTTGGGTCCAGACTGTCTGAAAGACTGTATCTCCTTATACAATCCAGCACAAGCTTTAATATCTGCAGGGGAGGGCTTTCTCTTAGTTCCACCACTTTCACAGACAGGTTTGGTGAGGACACAGAAGAGTGCCTTCTCTGTAGCTGCTTCCAGCCTCTGGAACTCCCGTTCATGGGAAGTCTGATTAGCCCCCTCCCTAGCGGGTGAAGACTTTTTATTCAGATGAGCTGGTGAGTTGTAAATTACAGCAATAGCATACATGAAGTACTGTGCTCTATTTTGTTTTACACCTGCTATTTCTAATTATGTTTTACAGATGTTTTTACCTGTTTTAATCATGATCTTCCCCTCTGAGTACAGAGGGATGTCTGTTTAAAGAATGAGATCTGCCTTCAGAAACGCACACTCAATTGTCATGGGAATTGTGGGTTTTCCGGGCTTTGAGGTCGTGTTCTATTAGTATTTTCTCCTGACGTTTCGCCTACATCTGTGGCTGGCACCTTCAGATCCACAGATGCAGGCAAAACATTAGGAGAAAATATTAATAGAACACAGCCTCAAAATCCGGAAAACCCACAACAACCTGCTGATTCCGGCCGTGAAAGCCTTCGACTTTACGTCATGGGAACTGCTGTAGATGTTTCTGTTTCTGGAACACCATTCCAGTGTGGGAGAAGATGGAAAGGAGCCATGCTGGAGATGTAGCAATAAGCATGCTAGGTAAGGCTGTGTATCTACATACACATACGTAACACAGCAGCAAATCAATATCCCTGTAGATTAGGTCCCTCCAACTAGCTTCAGTGAAAGGCAATTCATAAAAACAAAACTACAGAGGAGAGAAAATAGCAAAAATACTTCTCCTTTCTCACTTCCACCCAGCTCAGCAGAGCTCTGGATTTCAGGAGCTGCCTGAAATGGCATGTAGGATTGCCGTGCTTACAGCCCAGGTATCTGTGCTGCTGCAGCATTCCCAAAACTCCACAATATTCTGGCATCACACCAAGAAACACTAGTCACTGCAAAAACACATAGATAAAGCAGGTCTGGAGAAGCTGTGTCCCACCAGATGTTGTTGAGCTCCCCACTGGCTCTATGTAGGCTGGTCAATGGTGATCGATCATGTCTGTGTCAATCAACATGTGGAGAGTTACTGGTTTCCCTTGAGATAAAGTAAAAGGGCCAAGCAAATGCAAACAATCTTAATTCTCATGTACCCACTTAGGTCTATGATAACAACAGAAATGGGCTGTGGGGGGACTCTGGTCCTTACACTGGACACAAGTGTTAAAAAACAGATTTACTTCTACAGGTATACCTCCTTACTTTTCCTCACATACATGATGGCTGGTATTCACTCTTACAGAGACAATGATGAAGTGCAGCAAAACCATTTCATCTGGCACAAATGATGTGTCCTCCAAGAACAGAACTCCCACTATGGATAACGTTACACTAAGTTCAGATTCTTTGCAAGACACCTATCAGAAATCATGCTCATTTTGTACATCAAAATCAACAAACTTTCAATCTATTTTGTGATAAAAGCTTTTATTTTATACAAAAGTAATAAGACATTCTTAAGAACTTTACAATCTCTATAGAAGTAAGGGAAGTGAAAAGCATCACTGATGGTACGTACGCTACAACTTTGCAAACTTGCTTAATTCTCACCCAGGTATTTTAGTCTCTCAGTCACATTTTTTGTGGAAGAATTCATTGCAGAAGTATACATGTACATTAGGTATTTTATATATAGCAACCTTCAGAGTTGTACACAATACACCCATGTTTCAGCCATATGGCCCATGCTTTTTTCTTTTAACAATCAAAACCAGGTGGGAAAAAATCGTCCCAACAAATCTATTGCATATTGCCATTCAGGGAAATTTTGCCCAATCAGTATAATACATTCTGGGATTCTAAAAAATGGCCCATGTTTGTTTGTGATCAAAACACAATGAGAGAAGCTGGCATGTGTACTTAGATGAGACACACCCTTTCCCTTGTCCTAGCAGAAAAACACTAGGAGACAACTGTGTTCTGAAACCTCATCTACATAAATAACCTACTGTCCAATAAGATATAAAAGTATTCTGTTCATGAAGATGAGAATATGTAATCAATTGTTTTGTAGCCAGGGTAGTACTAGTGTTCTGGATTCCCTGGGAGAGACAGACCTTTCTAGAAACAAAATCTATGACGACTCATGACCAATAAGTGTGACTCGACTTCCAGTAGGCCGGCTTGGCACATGCCTTTCACTGCAGCTTTGCAGTGGGGAGAGCTTTAACAGTAAAGTACTGGCCAAAGGGATCTCTAGCTCAAGTTTTTACCCCATCTTCAGATAAAGGGGAAGAGGATTACCCATTTGGGTCTGGAATTCCTAGTATATGCATTTACTTATTTACATATTCCTATTATATCCATTTACACCAAATGGGAAGAACTCAGGGACTAACATCTTGCCCTTGCTGTGAAAGACAGCTGTTTAGATCATAAGATCTGATGGTTTTACACCAAACTTCAACAAACTTTTATCAGCTGGTCCCGTTTGTTTTGGCAAACTCTAGCCACATTCCAGAGAAGTGAATTACTAACTCCACAAAAGCTGGACTTAATGAAAAATAGAATCTTTCCCAGAGCAGGTAGATGGTCTTCTACAATGGATAACGGAGCACATACGTGAAGATTTTAAATGCATGATTGACTTTATGAAGCAAGAATTCAAGGAATTAAAACAAGAGATAAGAGGGAGAGACACTGATAAAGAGATACAGAGAAAGATATGAAAGTGAACATGGAAGCAAAACAAGACGAGAAAGTAGATAGCCAGACAAGAAGAAACAGAAGCAGAGTTCAGCAGAGTTACTGTTTTAGGGGTGACTTATGACCACAAGGATTTGGCTGATGGAAGGGAGATCAGGCCTCAAGGAGGGGAGAAGGCGAGGTTGAATTTAACTGGGATCTCTATGCAAACTGAACAAAACCTAACCAAAAAACCAAAAACAAAAAAAGGATGCTGTTTCCAGATTGTGATTTTTTGTAGAGTCATATGCGAGGATTGATTTACCCTGTGAAATTGAGAGAGAAGGAAATATGGTTAAAATAAGAGTGCTGACTCAGGATCATGTTTTTAAAATGTTATGCCAGAAGAAATCAGGCAAGGGGCATTTTTCTGTGAAGTGAGGGATCAAATTTAAAATGTAAATTTGGATGAAAAGGTATGTTATGGACTAAGAATGATAAATGGATTTCTCTATGAATTCTGTACTGATCTTTAGAATATAAAATGGTATAGACATATTTAGAATATGGACTAAAGTGTGGAATTAAATTTAAGATGAAAATTTGGATCAATAGGTTAATACATTAACAGATTAAGGATGATAAATGGATTGGTCTGTGAACTCCGTAATGGTCTTTAAAATATAAAATGGTACAGATGTATTTAGGATATGTGGAACTATTAAGTAGTGAAAATATTAAGTCAGTCAGCAATATTAAGAAAAATGGGGAAAACTGCATTATCATTTAGCAATATTAAAGTTATTTACAATGTAGTATTTTTATTATGTAATTATGTTGTCAACAGAATGTAACAGAAGCTGAAAGAAAGAATATGGCTATGGTGTTAGGCATGTTAACAAAAAACAGAAAGTTTATGTTTTCTCTGCTAGAAATAATTAATTGAAGGAGAAGGGAAAGAAACAAGTTTAATTCAATTTTTGAGAGGCTTTGAATGGGGGTTGGCTCTATTCCGTCCAAAGGAAGGGGGAAGTCATTCCTTTCTGTTCCCTCTTCTTGCCTTGCCTTGCCACTCGTTCTCTTTCTCTCTGCTACTTTTTAGTTCCTATGTTAATTCATAGGTCTTTTTGTGTGCTTAGATGTTGTTCTTTTTGGTTTACTTTTTTATATATTCATGCTTTTGTAGTGTTTTGGAAAATATGTTTAAAAAATAACAGTAAGTGTGTTTGCTCAGACTTCAAAATTATTTTGCCTTGTTCTAGAATGGGCAAATGAGGATGACAAACATAACTCCATGTTACTCTTCCTTCATTATCAGGTAGCAGTGGGAGAAGTCAGTTCCTACCGATAGCAGCAGGGATTGGGGGAAGAAGCAATTCACTATACCTGGCCATAGATATTTTTGCATTTCATGTCCCGCAGTCTGGAAGTGCAATGTAATGAAAATGTTGTACCTCAGAGTAAGAGATCCTTTCAGAGTGATCCTGAGAACTATCATTGCATATCTGAAGATGAAGACATTGTGCTATCTGCTGAAATCTACGCAGAATCTGAAAATGATATGCAATCAGAGCATTTCTACAAGCATAGTTGACAATCTGGAATTGTCTCCAGATACATGTGGAAGAGGTAGGCCTCAAGGCCATGGTCATCCAAGGGGCAGAAGACCTATAGGTAGGAGGACAGAAAGTGTGCATACAGTTTCCCTGATCCCCTACAGGAAGAACCAAATGTAGATATTTAAGTCATGAAAGGCAGGAATGGAAGCATCTGGTGTAAACATTTGCAGATATATCTGAACAACATCCAGACCCATCATTTGTCAAGCCTAGGGAAAAAGAAGGATTCAAATGAAGAAACATGATTAAAAACCTTTGAACCACTCCTCACAGAAAAGGTTCTTTATCCCGCAGAGTCCATGAAACAAACAGATCAGTGCAGTGAGTATTCAAGACATAGAATGAGAGGAACCCTACCAAAGCTGAAGTGTGAAAGCACTTTGACATCATTGAGCTAAAGCCTTACATTGGTGTATGGCTCCTGAAGAGAGTGTATGACAGGTGACAAGAAGCCTTGGAGGAACTGTGGTAGGCAGTGTCAGGGTGCTGCCCCTTCAAAGCAATGATGAGCCTAAAGATATTTTATGAATAAGGTGTTTGGAGCTCAATACAAAAACAAGAGTGATGCACAATCACTGGTAAACTGGATGTCTTTTGAAATATAGAGACTACGCTTGTTGAGCAGCTCCAAAAGTATTTCAGACCAGGGAAGGAAATAATCACTGATGAACAGCTGATTGAGTTCAGAGGTAAATGCCCATTCTGGCAATATATCATAAACCAGCAAAATGTGAAATAAAAATGTGGTGGTGTTACAATGCTAAGACATCACATCCTCTGAAAGGAGATATTTACTATAGCAAATAACCTAGTTCACCAGAGGAAATCCATGTTGGTTATATTGTGTGACAACACTGATTAAACAATACTTCTACACTGGATGAAATCTTCTGCCATCCTAGAACTAGAACTTTGGTCTGCCATTCAAAGATCTAATGGATGCTGGCAGAATAAGATATACCACCCCCACCTAGCTGTTACTTTTGCAGTAGGTCAGCAGATACGAAAAGCAGCACATGATGAGTCAAATCTGTGAAATTTGTTTCCAAGGACCACTACAGCATTGAAATTACATGCTTTGGATATCGGTATAGTGGCTGACATAGAGTTAGATTTCGTAAGAGACACTTCCCTAAAGCAGAATTATTTTGTTATTGGAACAGAAAATAATCCCATGCCACTATTAACATCAGGCCTTCTTGAAACTAAATAACACCAATTGTGTTCCTTCAGGGTTTATTTCCAGATGTTGGGCATTCTAGAATATCCTTTATTCTGCATCCACAAACATACAAGTAAATAAAGCACTGTTATACTCTGCAATATATTGGGATTCACATGGGATCAGGAATACTACAGAAGTCAGTCATTCCATTTTTTTTAATCCAACTGGATAAGGATTAAACAATTATACCAACTGAATACTGGCAATTATATTAATATCTTGTGATAAACAAGACCTACCACATAACCACATGTATTTCAGATGGTCTTAATTTCTTATTAACCATGCCACTGCTGTAAAGCCTCTTAGCTCACAAAAATACAACAATTTGATAAACTACAATCAGATACACACTCTACTGGAACAAGCTGCATTACTTTAAAAGAAATATACAATTTATTTATTGCTAATATCCTGTTATTTTCAGATGACTCTGAAGCACTCAGTGGAGATGCTATGAAATGAGTTACTCTGTGACCATGACCACAGCAATCGCAAATGTAAAGGTTAACATGCCCTAATGGAAAAATTTTCTTGGTTCAATTTCTCAAGTCCAGATTACTGAGCCATCTGCACTACAACAGCTTTCCAAGCCTTCTCTTTGTCGAAATCTTTCATGCTGTTACTGGAAACCTAAAATAAAAATGATTTTAAACATTTCAATGGATAAAATACACCAATGGATAATTGCATCAATGTTAGACAAGAAAGAAATATTTTATACTTTTGTATATCTTTAAGGATATAATTTACAAAAGGATTTCTACTCCAATATATTGACCTAAACATCCATTGATAATTATTTAAACAGAAACACCAGGGTAGATATAGCTTACAAAAAAGTGCTCCTGGCTGATATAACTTACAGCCTAACTACAGACAGTATTAGAAGAAGGCAAAAGAGAGGGCGGGGGGGGGGACAATGCTATAACGGGATACACTTCCAAGTTCTGTTGGTTATCCGAAGTAGTGGGTCCAACTTAAAATCTACTATATAAAAGTCAAAGTTTGCGAGTGATCTTGTCTGTTTGTCCGCATCAGGCAGGCAGAGACCTCAAGGCTGTGTGACGTGAGAAGACCTCATATGATTGGCTGGCTATGAAGATTCTACAGAATCCTGGGGTTGGCAGGTTAGGGAGGGGCCTTTAGAATTCTCAGCCTGAGAGCTCTGAATAGGCTGGTTGCTATGGAGAGGAGGCCTAGCAGCAAGTCTTCTCATGAACCCAACCTCTGTATGTTAACAACTCTGAATACAGACTGGGTTGGGGAATATGGGCAAAAGTTCCAGGTACTGAACAACACAGTTTGGCGAATTAGAGACACAGGATCTCAAATCTGTGTATTTTCATCCGCATTTAACTCCTAAGGTAAGGTAAAGTAATTCCTAGAGTATTTCTAACAAGTGCTACCTATGACAAAATAAAATCCTGGGCAACGCCAGGAAAATACGCTAATTGACCTATAAAAGATTAATATGGAAGATCTGTGCCAAAGAGAAGCAGGTCCAGAAACAAAAAGCATATGAACTTAGAAGAAAAAGCCTTTACGTCCTAATGGAGGCCTATGTTAAAGTTTTGACACCTCCCTTTTGTAGTATGCAGCCTTCAAAAAAATTCCAACCAGATGGATTGGTCTGGACAGTACATTTAAGGCTAACAAAAAATCTTTCAGTATAACATTTACTTCTAATATAAAGAATGATATCTTCCACATTTTAAAGAATCATAGTGATAAAGAGATCTAAATTATGGTGATTATTCAAAGTACTTATTTATCACTTTTCTGTTCACCACGCAGATGCATGCAGACACGCTGGGGATGTAATTCTGCTTGAAGGAAACAAGGAGTAATTTTAGTGATTTTCTTCCCACCATGAGAAAGTCTATCAAAAGTGTGAAGTTTGCAAAGACTATTTACAAATCTAGATATATTCTGTACAAAATTTGCATGTTTTTTTTCCTGCAGAAAACAGCATTATTCTGCACACACAAAAAGTGTAGAGTTCATACAGAATAAGTCTTGAATCACAAAGATTCCTTCCAGTCACAGATTCTTCTTGTCAAGCTTCCCCAGAACTTGAGAAACATGTTTTTCAACCATTTTTGAACATTTTGAAATATTCTTTCTATCCCTAATGTACATGCACACATGGATAAAGACTGATCAGAAACATTCATATTTGGACAAATGTTAAAGGGTAAATTATAACTTACCTCTGCTGTTTTGTACCCTTGTTTTTGTGGCACAGCCCACAGCGCATCACACATCTGCATTTTTGCTTTGAAGTTTACACACAGTATAACAGTGCCAGTGGTCAGGAAAGCTTGAATTAACAGCATCAGCATTAGAAGTAGAAGCAACACATCATAAGATTGCTGAAAATCAATGCATACACAGAACAGATTTTAGGTATGTCAGGTCTAATTAATTATATTTTATGAGATATTTATACCCCAACCTATAACTTAAGTTCTCAGGGCACCATACAACAACCAACTAAAAACAAATTTAAAATATACAAAGTCAAAGCAAGACCCTTAGGGCTTTGGCACAGGAGAGAGGTAAATCACATTTATAGCAGGACTAGCATATTTACCTGGCATTGCCCAGGAGTTCATTTTCCTCTTAAGAACTCACCAAACTGTCTTCTCCAGTACCTGTAATGTTTCCCCATGTTTTCCAGTGTAATCTGTATGCAGAATTACTGTCTCCCTCCTTGCTGCTAGGCCTTGTCTCCATAGCAACCGGCCTATTCCAGTACCTGAAGCTTTTCCTCATAGTCCCCAATCCAATCTGTATTTAGAGTTAACATACAGAGGTTGGGTTCCTGAGGGAATACACTGTCCTCCTCATTGCTGCTAGGCATCATCTCCATAGCAACCTGCCTAATGCAGTACCTGTAACTTTTCCCCATAGTCCCCAATCCAATCTGTGTTGTCTGGCGACGTTGATGTACTGGCTTTTGATTTTTTTTTTGCCTTCTGTTGAATTTGTGCAATGGTTTTACGTTCTTCTGGAAGCATTTTTTGTTTTGAATTTCAACCTTAAGACTCCTCATGTATGGAACCCATACAATCTACTGTGTGAGGCAAGACGACCTTGTAACTACGTTGTGTATGTCACTTTAATTTTTCTCACACATGCCTCCCAAACGTTTTCTGGCATCCTTATTGATGGTAGGCCTCATCTCCACAGCAAATGGTCTGAGTCCCAAGAGCTCTCGGCTGAGAATTCTAAAGGCCCCTCCCTAAACTGGCAACCCCAAGCTTCCATAGAATCTTAGCAGCCAGTCAATCATATGAGATCTTCTTGCCTCACATAGCCAATTGTATGAGGTCTTTGCCTGCCTGATGCAGACCAACAAACTCACAGACAAACATTGACTTTTATATAGTATATAATTGTGTCTTTGGAAGGGACTTATCACATTGCCTCATTCTCTTCTGTTGTAGTCCTAGAGGGAGACCATTTGGAAAGAGTTTCTTTTACATTATTGGATTCATTCATTAATTACTTCTTTTGTAAAATACTCCACCTGTAGTGCTGGAAAAGAGTTCTACGGATACCTTGGACTGCTAAAAGGACAAATAAGTGGGTCCCAGAGAAAACCAAACCTGAACTCTCCCTAGAAGCCATGATGGCTAAACTGAGATTGTTGTACTTTGGCCGTATCGTAAGAAGACATGACTCACTAGAAAAGACAATCATGCTTGGTAAGGTAGTAGGAAAAGAGGAAGAGCATATTACAGATGGATGGACTCAATCAAGGAAGTCATGACCCTGAGCCTGCAAGATCTGAGCAGGCCTACTGATGACAGAACGGCTTGGAGGCCTCTCATTCACAGGGTTACCATAAGTCAAAGCTGACTTAGTGGCAGATAACAATAACAACTATGTCTGAATAGTAGCAATACTGCAAGAAATACAAAGAATACCAGTGTATGTGCATTTTCAATCCCTTATTTTAAAGTGATTGAGAAATTTATTTTGGACATCTGTAATCAGATGTACTAGCACATTCAGTTACCACAGCTGGCAAGAAGAAACTTATCATGCTTTACAGTGTGACTTGACTGAAAATATTTCCTGAAAACTGACATCTGTAGCAATAGGCAAATTGGCAAGAAAATGTTTTCACTGTTGAAACATAGAGAGATTCCAATCAACTGATAAACATCTCTAAAACATCCCAAGAATTAGAAATTGCACAAGTGGCACCACTAGCCTTGACCTAGTTTCTATCGTGTTTGTACATATTCTATGTCAAAGCATAAATGTGCAGTCCAAAATTAGCTTAACCGCTCAGAGCAGAGCTTTCCAAACTTTTCATGTTGGTGACACACTTTTTAGACATGCATCATTTTGTGACTAAGCAGGTAATTCAGTAAGTGGAGGCAGCCCCTCCACCCAAGCCTTGCTGGCCGCTACCCCTGCCAGAGTCTTCATTGGCCCAGAACAGCGAGAGAGGCAGCCCCTCCACCTGGGCCTGGCCCGCTGCCACCGCCCTCTCCAAGGTCTTCATCAGCATGGGGTGGCAGCAGCAGCAGCAGCAGCAGGAGAGGCAGCCCCTCCACTCAGGCCTGGCCTGCCACTCCCACTCTTGCATTTTCTTCCTTGGCTTGGGGCAGTGGCGGCAAGAGAGGCAGCCCCTCCAGTCATTATGTTTGTGGAACACATCTATCCACTGCAGCTGACACACTAACTTATCGCAACACACAGTCTGGAAAGCTCTGGCTCAGATCAACATACATTATTCGGCTTTCCCCTTACCTCTTTGATGTTGCTGCTCACAGTTTCTCATCTTCAACCCACAAACCACTCCTCTCTATTTACAACCTAGTGCTCCTATGTTTTTCCATAACTGTTCCAAAGTCAAGCAAATAAAAAAAAAGTACATACTTTAACTGTTGGTGGATAATTTTTAAAGATGTCAACAGTGCGCATTATACTGAAGGACAAGTATCCTGTAGCTGTGAACAATAATGGAGACGTAACACTGCTTACGGCAATCAAGACTTCTACCTAAATTAAAGATAAAATAACAATATAGATTAGATGATAGAGATGCACACTGTTAAGCAAGGTACATGGATCTTTGTGTATCTTCATAAGTTTGTGCAAATGAAGTTTACAATATTTTATTCACAGAGAAAAACACATTCTAACTTTAATCTTCCCATACAGAGAAATGAACACTAAATATGAAATACTAGAGACTCAAATAGATGAATATTTTAACACTGAAATTACTAAGAATATATTATAAAATACATATTAAGTATATATTACAGCACCCAAGGCATTTCAAATATCGAAGCAGACACAGAAGGTTCACTTTAAAATAATGCATACTGAGTTCTATGTGAACACTGGATGATGACAGAAGCCAACAGAAAATAAAAACAGAGAGAGTAAAACCTAGATGTGCCAAGACTGGAACCAAATCTGACAACAGAGTCATCTTGGTTGCAATCCTGGGATTTACTTGTGAGCAGACATGGACAGGATTGCATTGTTAAATGCTTTCCTTACTTCAACCTACATTCATAATATAAAACTGATAGATAACTGGGGAGGTATATTCCAATCTTGTAACAGAACCATGAAACAAAACAAATGAGAACATGAAATCTGGTATTTTTGTGAGTGGATGCCAGCAGAGAATTGTTGTGATCTTTGTAGTCAGTGCAGCTGGCAGTAACATTTTGTATGGAAGGGAGTATACTAAATAAATACCAATGAAATGTTTTAGATACAGAAATACAAAATGGTTTGTCCATTATTATTCTTTACTTAAATAGGTTTTTCAAACAAAAACTGCAAAACCATTTTTTGTGATTATTGTCAGATCAATGTAAACACAGTAGGTAATAACAGCTCCATTATGACACCTTCCTTAAATGTGTGACAATGCCTTCTCTCCCCCCTCCATTGGCTTGAAGAAAAACAGCTGAGGTAGAAGTAAGATAACAGTCTGGTTACTGTTTTGCTTCTATTAAGATCTACTTGATTTATTATCATTATAATAACAAAAACATGCATTGTGATATCAGCCCAGTCAAGTGCTATTAAGAACTGAACATTTTAATAACAGACTTACCAAGCATTTACTCGGGTACTCAGCAGCAACATGGCTTGCAATGGCACTGGGGAAACACTAGAAGAAAACCCAATTTGAGAAAAGGTTCAGATTTAAGGCAGACTATGAGTCTGGATAGAGTGCTTAATACTAGCCGACACGTTCATTTATCAATTGTATTTTCTGTTTGCATATAGTTAATTTACACTGAACTTCTGTACATGTTTTCTCAGAAGTCCTGCTCTCCTCAATGAAACATACTCCTAGCCTTTATGTGGAGATATTATTTCTTCTTTGCACAAGTAATTGTGAATGTTACTGCAATTTATTGTATTTTACATGCTACTTTTATGTATTTAATATCTTACTTTTTTTTCTCTTTGATTTATCGTGCTTTATTCCTATACATTCACACTGTTTCTGAATCCAGAGTTTTGACTACAAAAGAGCAGATAGGAAATGTATTGGGTCCCTTTCCACAAAATTCCTGTACTTTGGGATACAACTATGTCTCCAATATGTCCTGTTTGTGGAGATCACTGCTACTGGAAAGCATATAGATGTGGTTAATAACATTTTTACGTAATTCATAAATAACAACTATAATGTCCAGTTTTTACCTCCTAATGCAGACTTAATCAAGTGGTTTTTTTAAAAAAAATTAAAGTGAACTGAGCATAGTATATTATAAAAAGTTATGTTCATTTTCACAATACTTACTGCCACCAAAATCCAAAAGAAAGTTACTGAAAGAGATGGCCCCGAAACCAACACATCCATATTCAAAGCGATTATTCCACCAAACACAGAAGAGATTCCAATAATTAATTCAATAACCTTTTTTAAAAAGAGAGAATTTATTTGGAATTTAGACATAATAACCAATTTATGAAAGACTTATAGTAATTTACCAAATAAAGACTTCTTACCGAATAGGACTTTAGAATACGTGTTGGAAAACTGATATTATTCAATGTGCTGGTACTATCATATATAGTTGTCTAAAAGGGGAAGAAAATATGACCAAAGTAAGGAAATGTCTTGTCATGTGTTGGCATTTAATCCACAGAAGCTCTCTGTGGATGGAAGTAACTATACTGCACCTTACTAGTTTGTGCCTGCATTCAGAAATGGGAATGCTCATATTTAAACTTATGCCAGTCACTACATACATATATGGTTTACATGAGAAAGCCTCCTAGTCCCTATGTTAGTAACAAATTGTTAACTACTCTGTCATTAAAAAAAATTAATGACAGCATCTGTCTTCTCATCTACATATAGAATCATAGATTTGGAAGAGACCACAGTGGCCATCCAGCCCAACCCCCACCTTGCAGGAACACACATCAAAACACTCCCAACAGATGGCCATCCAGTCTCTGCTTAAAAACCTCCAAAGAGAGAGACTCTATCACACTCTGGGGCAGCATATTCCACTGCCAAACAGCTCTGATGTTCAGGTTTAGGTGAAATTTCTTTTCCTATAGTTTGAATTCATTGCTCCTTGTCTTAGTTTCTGGAGCAGTGGATATGACATTCTATCAAATATTTAAACAAATATCATGTCCCTTCTTAACCTTCCCTTCTGCAGACTAAACATACCCAGTTCTCTAAACCGCTCCTCAAAGGACATGGCTCTCAGACCCCTCGCCACCCTCCTCTGCACACATTCCAGCTTGTCAATATCATTCGTGAAACGAGATGTCCAAAACTAGACACAGTATTCCAGATGAGGTCTGACCAAAACAGAATAGAGTGGTACTACTACTTTCCTCAATCTAGACACCATAATCCTATTGATGCAACCAAAAATCCTGTTGACTTTCTTGGCTGCCACTCACACTGCTGGCTCATGTTCAACTTGTGGTCTACTAAGACTCCTAGATCCCTTTCACACGTACTGTTGTCCAGCCAGGTGTCTCCCATCCTATATTTGTGTATTTCATTCTTTCATTTAGGTGTAGGACCTTACATTTCTCTCTATTGAAATTCATTTCGTTCACTTTGGCCCAGCTCTTCAATCTGTTAAGGTCATTTTTAATTTTGATCCTGTCCTCCAGGGTATTAGCAACCCCTTTCAATTTGTTATCACCTGCAAATTTGATGAGCATGCCCTGTATTCCTTCATCCAAGTCATTGATAAAGATGTTGAATAGCACTGGACCTAGGACAGAAACCTATGGCACCCTACTAGTCACTTCTCTCCTTTGTCTTTTTTGAATTATCAGCCCCAGCTACCTTTGATTGTGCATTCCTGCATGGCAGAGGGTTGAACTCAATTGCCCTTGTGGTCTCTTTCAATTCTAACATTTTATACCTTATCTTCCTTCTCTTTCTTTTTCCTCTTCTGTTGAAGGGGAAATTGCTATAGAATCATAGAATCACAGAAATGTAGAGTTGGAAGAGACCACATGGGCCATCCAGTCCAACCCCCTGCCATGCAGGAACACCCTCAAAGCACTCCCGACAGATGGCCATCTAGCCTCTGCTTAAAAACCTCCAAGGAAGGAGACTCCACTACACTCCGAGGCAGCATATTCCACTGCCGGACAGCCCTGACTGTCAGGAATTTCTTCCTGAGGTTCAGGTGGAATCTCCTTTCCTGCAGCTTGAATCCATTGCTCCTTGTCCTGGTCTCTGGAGCAGCAGAAAACAAGCCCTCTCCTTCCTCTACATGGCATCCCTTCAAATAATTAAACATGGCTATCATGTCCCCTCTTAACCTTCTCCTCTGCAGACTAAACATACCCAGCTCTCTAAGTCTATCCTCATAGGGCATGGCTTCCAGGCCTCTCACCATTTTGGTCACCCTCCTCTGGACTTGCTCCACCTTGACCGTGTCCTTCTTGAATTGGGGTGCCCAGAACTGGACACAGTATTCAACATGAGATCTAACCAAAGCAGAGTAGAGTGGTACCAGCACCTCCCTCGATCTAGACACCATACTCCTATTGATGCAGCTGAGAATTGCACTGGCTTTCTTGGCTGCCGCATCACACTGCTGACACATGTTCAGCTTGTGGTCTACCAAGACTCCTAGATCCCTTTCACATGTACTGCTATCCAGCCACGTGTCCCCCATCCTATATTTCTGTATTCCATTTTTTCTACCTAAGTGTAGGACCTTACACTTCTCTCTGTTGAATTTCATTTTGTTAGCCTTGGCCCAGCTCTCCAATCTGTCAAGGTCATTTTGAATTTTGATCCTGTCCTCTGGCATATTAGCAACCCCTCCCAATTTGGTGTCATCTGTAAATTTGAGGAGCATTCCCTCTATTTCCTCATCCAAGTCGTTGATGAAGATATTGAACAGCACTGGGCCCAGGACAGAACCCTGTGGCACCCCGCTAGCCACTTCTCTCCAGGATGAAAAGCAGCCATTCGTGATCACCCTTTGGGTTAGGTCGATCAACCAATTACAAATCCAACTAACAGTAGCCCTGTCCAGCCCACATTTTACCAGCTTCATTGCAAGAATGTCATGGGGAACTTTGTATTGTACCCTCTATCTCACTTTCAGTTGAGGTTACGAAAATCAGTTTTAATATGCCTTCTTTCTTAATGCCAGAGCCTCACTGGGTAGTGGACATCTGGCTTATATTAATTTTATTTCCTTACACACTCACAATCTGCTGGGTAGCAATCAATGAGTTGGGTTCACTCCCCAAGTTCAGTTGAGTATCTTTTCCCCCTCTATAATGGAATTCACGTGTCCTTTGCCTACTTCATCCTCAGCTACCCTTTCCTTTTTCAAATTTCCCTCCATTTTTAGGAATTAACTAATCTAAATCTTAGTATTAGCTAATGAAAGGAGAAACATAACCATCTGGAAAGGCAGGAAACAAAAATGTTGGTGAAGGGAACGGAGTCAATGGTTACAACAAAAAAGAACTTTGGACTCCTGCCTGGCCAGCTAGTGCTTGGGGAAACTGAGTGTACGGATTACTCTTCCTGACTATCCAGAGAAAGCACATTGCAATATTGTGCAACAGGATGCCTTGAATTATCAGAAGCATACTGCTGACTATGGTTCTTTTTATTTATTCAAAATCTTCTGCTATGGCAGAAAAAGCTTTTCCACTGTCAGAAAAGGCTTCTCACATTACAGAAGGGCCTACACCCTGGGCTACTTAGGTAAAGTAAACAATCTGAGGTTTGTAGCTCTATTTTTCTATTAACCTGAAGAAATTTCATTTCATGCTAGCAGAACTATAAAAAGTGTAGTTTCTTTGTTGTCCTTTCAGTGTAAAACTTGAGATGGAAGTGACACTATTTCATTAGTGTCATGTATCTAAACAAGAGAATATTTAGCACAGGCAAACACAATATTCCACATGTAGACTTTGCACTGTTTAGAGATATAGTTACACAGGACCAGTTTGCACAATTAACAACAAAACTATAAAAACTGAGGCTATGGCCATTTCCACACGGGGCAAGGGACTCGCCCCATGCCGGTACTTACCGGACGTTTGGGCTCGATGCTTGGGTCCAGGCTGGTCCGGAGCAGTGCGTGGCTGCCGCTCCGCACTGCTCCGGGGACGAAAATGGTGGCTTCCGGTTGGTGGAGGCTCTCCACCAACCACTGAAGCTCACCAGCCTAAAGCCCGCCCCCAGCAGATCGCAGGCTCACACTGGTGCGAGCCTGCAAATCTGCACCGGAGTGCGGGAACAGAGTGCCACGCTCCGTGCTTTTGAAAGGCCTCTTTCAAGCGGTCTTTCAAAAGCCGCTGGACAACCACTTCGGGTCGTTCAGAAGCGGGCTGAGGTGCAGATCTACAGTAAGTAGTTCCTACCCAGTCCGCTCCCAGGTGCAGATGTCCTCTCTGAAGGACGCTCTGCACCGTTTCTTTAAGCCCGTGTGGAAATGGCCTATGTTTCTTATTTAGAGAATATAATAACATGGAGAATAATTTTATCCTTTGAAGATGAAATTACATTTGAGAAGGAATAAGACAGATCCTGATCTTACTATTAGTCATTCATCTGTATACAAAGATTTAATGCCCATATAAAATACAGAAATAAGAAAGAAAAGAATTAAGGACATATCCAAATTTATTCCCTGACTGAAATGGGCCACAAGGAACAATATCCAGCAGTGCATAGACTTTGAAGGGGTTGTTGTCATCCTGATGTGGATATGTTCTGGCTGAGGGCCTAAGCGCATATGAAGAAAAACAGAGATTGCTGTTACACGGGAAAAGGGATAAACGATACATGCTGAAACAGTCTTTACAGTATTTTAAAAATAGTAAAGAAAAGAAAGCTTACTTTCTTTCTCTTGCAGCACTCCTCATTTGATCTAGCTGAAATTATTACAGTAGTTGCCATGAAAATTTCCAATAGAATTAGGAGAATTAAGTTGAAATTTATCTGTGTAAAAATTTATGTAATAATTTAGATTGAATATAGATTTGTTTGCAAAAATGTATCAAACAGTCCAATGTCACAGTACTATCCAAAATGAAGCCAAATACTCAGTTTGCAATATCTCACCTAAAACAAAAAACTCACAAATTTCATTTCAATTGGCAAATGAAAAAAATACACACTTAGTAAATATTACTGTGATGCAGTTTCCTGGCAGTGTGCTTAATTTTCACAATTCTAGTACACCCTCCTTTAAACAGATAATTTCCACTGACATATTTAATACTGTCTATATGGCATAGCAAGATTCCCATATGGGATGGAGCCACTCGTGTTCTTGTTTTTTTAATGGCTGTGATGTTGCAAATGTATTTTTAAACCAGGACAACATTAAACTCAGTCACATACTTACATTTACCATCTATAGAGGAGGAATTATCAGCAGAACTTAAAAAAGTTATGAACCCAGCTAGAGGACTGTGGGAGTTGTAGTACAAAAATAACTTTCCCAAGCTCTGTATCTTGAGTGATAAAAAAAAATCAGTATTCCTGATCACTCATGGCTTAAACTCTAAATATATATTAAAACACAAAACAAAACACAGTGCTGAAATAAGCAGAAATGAAATGCTAAAATATGTGATATTTTAAAAATCAGAACTATCTTCTTCCATGTGTCTTCAGTTTGAAACTTGGAGACTGCATACACATACACATACACAATTTCATTCTATATGTTGAAATAATTTTTAATGTTCTGGAGTTCCAAGCAAGAAGAACAAGAACCAAGGATTCTAAAGACTCCTCAAACATAATGCTTTTCAAAGGAGTTTGTAACCTTAAGTTACAAATTACTTGAGTTCTCCTTGTGTCCCATCTCATGTGGAAGGCACAATATTAAATAAATAAAAAAATAAATGATGGATTCTGAGAAATGATGTTATGTTCATATATGTATGAACCAGCCTGAAGATAAAAGAGCAAAACCTTCTGTTTTGCAAAGACATTGATTGCTAGGTGGTAGCTTTGGACTAGATCCAGAGCAAGTTAGTCTTACTTAGCACTAAATGAAGTCAATGTGAAATTTGTTGTAACTATCTGAAGTTCCACTAACTCAAGGAAAACTGTGCTAATAATTTGGTCTCAAAATATCCTAAAGACAAAAATTTTTCTCATACATATTAACAACAATAACAATACATTATGAACTGTTCCAGCAGTGACTGATTAAACCTGATTAACTTGTTTAATGACTGTATGTACACTTTACTAAAGAAGCAAGCTAAGTATCTGTGGGAGTTTTCAACTCACATTTATTGCTGTAGGATTCAGGACAAGTTTACATCCAAACCAAACTAAGCATGTTGTTGTAACTGCAAATGTGGATACAAACAGAATCTGAAAATTGGGTATCTGTAAATAACAATGATAAGAATAGTAACTATAATGTTTTACTGTAGTTAAGCCAATGAAATATTAACAGTTTCCAAATTCAAAGCACTTACCACATTAATTTTGTTTCTGGCTATGGCAAAACTCACAGCTGCTGAGGGAATACACTGAGGAAAAAGTAAAATTAAGAGAACAACTTAAAAACCAGAAATCCAGGAGCATAAGAACATCCCATGAGTATAGCACACAATAGGCCACATCAAGTTAATGGCACAATCTGAGAAAGATCTACTCAATCAGTGGAACTTATGTAAGCGTTAACTTATGAAGTTCCTATTGATTCAACTGGTCTACTCTAGCTGGGACTAATAACTAGATTCAAACCCAACTGTTCTTTTTAAACCTAGTAAGCCACTGTTGAAATCCTGTATTGCTCATGAAACCTGCTGCACGGAATAGGCAAATCCACTAGGTTTCATTCTAAACACAGTTTCTAAACACAATTCTGGAACAAAAAGTAAGATCTGAATAACTACTTTAGATGTTCCCAAGAGTTTCATAGACAGCAGGGAGACTTACACTATTTCCACACAACAACACTCTACCGCGTCATCCTGTTGCAATCCTGGCAGTGCATTTGCTGGGAAGGGAGTGTGACAGGAACACTCCCCTCTGCACCCAACTAGCTCCCTGCAGAAGGAAGCACGAGTGACACTCATCTGCCTTCCCCAGCACAGCTGGGCTGTTTCACATGCTGCTCTGGGAAAGGAAGCACCTTCATCACACTTTCTACCCTTCCACATGGCAGGTAAGTACAGGAGCGTTGTGCGATTGCAGTCACCTTAATGGATTTAATCCTTTAAGCAAATATCCTGCGATTGCAATACATGGCGATCAGATGACAGCACGACTGCAATGTCGCATGAAAGCACGACCTGCAGACCACCATCCCATCCCCATAGCAGGGCTGCAACACCATGCAGAAACGGCCTTAATATTTTGTTCTTTTAACAGATGAGCCTTGACAGCACAAGTTTCTTTTGAGATGTCCCGATTCCATTTCAAAAGTGATCTCCCACAGAGTAAAGTGGGTGTGTATGGCATTTGTGGCCCCTCTAAAAGTCCCTGGTCAGATGCAAATTTCTTTGATCCTGGCTCACTGGAAAGCACAATATATCCTGGGAAATGTTACATATGTTACATACATGAAAAATAATTCTAAAATAAAATTAGAATAGTGTTTTAAAAGCCCCACAAATGTCACTGTTCAGTGCAAAGATGAACACAACACTTACTGAAATAAATGATCTTAAGAATACCTAACTATACAGGTTACGGTCAAAAACACAATTGGTGGAATTAATGTAGGGTGGGAATTTAGAGAGTCAACAATGAACAAAGGAAAACTTCATGAATATAAACATTAGATTTTAAAGTTATCCTTTTGCTGTAAATAGCAAAAAGATAACATGCCTCTGAGACAGATTAAAACCTGATCCTTTGAGTTAGCTGGTCCAGGACAGACAGATCTGTGACAGACAACTGTATCACCCAGTTCAGAATAAACTGGTCTTTAAGTGGCCACAGCTGAGTCCCTCTTGGTGATTTCCTCACTTTCTTGCTACTAAGAGCAGCCGTGTTTCTTTGATTCTGTCCCCTTTCCCACCTAGACCATCAAGACTACCAGTAAAGGCCTCTGACATCTTTATCTACCACTATTCCAGGGCAAATTGGAAGGGTACCTTGGAGCCCTTTCTGAACCTTTAAATCTTCCCTAGCCACTATCACTGTTGGACCTGGATAATGGAAAGAGTCCTCAATGGCCAATTCCACTTATATCCATTATCTTGGATTTAGCCTATGTGGCTCTAGACCTCTATCTTCTCCTTGCCAAGATGGTCTGCTGCTTAGATGGCATGGATGGCCTATTCTCTATTCTTAGATGGCCTATTCTCTCTGCTTTGTTAGAGAATTTACTTTCATTCTAACTAAAGCCATCTTCCTCTAAGCCTCATTGTAACTGATAAAACAAGGTAGTCACAACGAATTCAAGGTCCCCTGAAGTAAATGCAACCTAGTCATAACCAACATAATTGGAGTAAGGCCTTTCGGTTATGGGTTCACACGCAAACTCAAAGATCAGTAAGCAAATTACACTAGCCCAACATACAAAATGCATGATCAGATTCATCTTTCCCTTTACCCATTTGTCAGGAGAAAACATTTACAGGATTATCTCCCCCCCTCTGAAATTTGTTTATATGGCATTTCACTGCAGAGTTTATTTGAAAATAAACAGCATACAAAAATGTATCATTGGTTCCATACTTAGTCCTACTTAGAGTAGACTTACTGAAATCAACAGTACATACGTTTACTTATGACCATGTCTGGATCCAGTATTACATCTTCCACTGCAATTACTTTCAGTGAAGAAGGACACAAAACATTTCAAAGAACAGGATTGAACTGTGCTTTTATGGTGTTAGAAGCATTTTTGTCAGCTGAAAAGGAGAGGGTAAGCACCTCTTCCCTATCACATAACCTCAAAAATTACTCCAAAAGCCTAAGAAAGCCCCTGGAACAGATTTCTGAGTAGCACAGAGGGCTGCAGGACAGAGGTGAACAGAAAATCCCCACTGCATTAGTAAAAGTATGCTGCTACAATGTTGGATTTGATCCATAAGTGTTTGAATAGGAAAATACCACCAATTATACTTTCTGGAAAAAAAATGTAATCAACAGCAAAAAAAAATTACATAGAGAAAGCATTTCTATGTTGGTAGTTAAGTTTAGTTTATTGCAGTCCATAGACCCATCAGTACAATCAGAAAAGATATTTTTACACTATTAGATGAAAATAGCAAGAAAGGTAACATAGAATAAGCACAATAAACAGTCATATTAATTGTGGACATTCTAAATACTCTAACCATATGAAGGAGTGGCCTTCTCTCCTATCTTAATCACCAGCGACAGAAACTTGGCAACCAACAAGTTTGCATTGGTCCACTAACAGAACTTTAACATAAAATTTATCTGATCGACCAGGTAAATTTCTAGTAATGGATGAACCAACTGTTCGCATACCTGATCATAAAAAGCACAAGACAATAAAATCTATGACAGCTTTAATCTCCTGCAGGCCACTGGGACAAAGTCTCAAAGAAAGGGGAAAGCTAGCATATCTGCTATGTTGCTAGTTTAATTATGACTATACTGATAGATTTGAAACAAGACTTTTGAAGCATAGCAAATATGAACTATTTCACAGCAATAAAATACAATGCTTACTGAACCTGCTGCACAGCGCAAGTAATCCATTTCAGATGGAAAAACATTCCCCAAATAAAGAGAAAATCCAGAAGTAACAAGTATGCAAGTCTGAAACAGAAATTTGACAGAAGGTGAAATACTGGCAAAACTTATATAACTCAACAACTGTAAAATTTTGCAGGGTTTTTTAAAGAACATACGGACCCTTTAATAATGGCTTTTCAGTATTAATAATAATGAAATCAAAAGTTAAAAAAATGTGTTGTTGCTTCCAAGTCTTAAAGCTATTATGCAATGACTTGACAACAATAGAACAGAACAACAACTTTGGAAGTATTCTTATGTAACGAAAGAAATGTCGGTGTCGCCAAGCAGACTGAGATAGTGAGGAAGTTCACACAAACAACTCATTGTCTCTTCCATGTGGGACTGTGTTTTCAGGTGTACAATCATGGTGGGGAATTTAAGTAGAAATTTCCTTATTTTCATCACAATTGTGTATATATGTGTATATATGGAAAACATATACAAACATTTCTCTTACAGCTAATTACTACTCTTTAAAGGGTACACATACACATATTAAAAAAATGTCCAACAGCTGCTTTTGCTAACTAAAGAAAACAAGCTTCCTTTCTGGCATGCACATTTAACCAAAGACAGACAGTATGTCTACATCTTGTGGTTACCCAGTGGTGCATTCCAAAGGTTTTTACAAGAATTTTTGGTTAATAAGGTACTGAGGGGAAAAAAATCAATAGACACAGTTATTACTTCTCCTTTATCTTGTGGCAAGTATGCTGGAAGGTCCAGTGACCAAAAACACCTGTGAATAGGTATTTTACATTCTTCAAAAGGATTAAAGTCACATTTATAGTACAAAACAGTTCTAAACAACAGCAAAATATTTAGCAATACAGACAAACTGCAATATCTTTTTAACAGATTGTGGGACTTACTGGGATAGGTTTTGAGCCTCAGTGCTAAATCAGGACAGGCTGGAGAAATTCTAACAAATAATAATCTCAGTCTCTTTTGCTAATTTTACTACTTATACTCTACTTGATCATTCAGGATGTAGAAGGCATAGATCTAAACAAGCTGTTTACCTTTCTGAATGATTCTTAACAACAGGCTCACAAAGATGGTGAGATGAAAATAACCATGAACAAATTGTAGCTAGCTTTTATTACAGAACTTGGAATTGCAGATAGCATGATGATATTTCCATGAAAAACTTAATGAATAAATCTAGTTTTTATTACTAATTTTTATTAGTTTTATTTTATTACTGGGCATAATTCACGAACATGATCTGGTGTCACTGCAACAGAGCGAGTGGGCTTTATGTCTGGTGGATCCAAGCTACTATCAAAAGGTTGCCAGAATATTGTTACTGCACCTCTTTCTGCATCATCTATAGATCAACATATACAGAACTTCCTGTCTCAAGGGTGAAGGCACCAGCTCACCAGAGGAAGTTTTCTCTGCATGCCACTTTCACCTCACCCAAAGTTCTTGCAAATGGCCTCCAGTGGTGTTAGCACTGTTTTATTTGTAGATAAAATTTTTGTAATTGATAAGGTACATTGTCTACATGACCAGTTATTTTAGTTAATAGTTTTGAGTACTAGAGAGCTTAGCCTATTTAGTGGCAAACATCAATTTATCACAGCAATCAATTAGCATATGTCCTTATTCAAAAGTTGGGAATTTTATTTTAATTTATTCTCTGTCTAGATAGTAATCTTGGCCTAAAATTGAAATCTTATACCTTGACCAAAAAGGGACTTACTTCTGAGCAGATATGCACAGCACACTGCTGCAAGTCACCTAAAGGAACAATATTATTCTGATATTTTCAGAATCTTTTGTCAGAACACTGAGCAACTGTTTTGAAAACATGGAAAAACTCTGCTGAGTAAGGTAAAAAAAAAGGCAACAGAAAAGTTAGCTAATGGTGACTAGTGCATCTAAAATCAGTGGAGTTGTGAATGTGTCTTGGGTTATAATCTAAATTTTCAAGGAGTTATCCAAGTTGTTGAACCTATTTTGGAAATAAGGTTCAACAAAGCAACTTCATATGACCTGCTGTCTTTTATATCCCACCTTTCTTCCAGCATGGAACCCAAGGCAGATTACAACAAGGTTAAAATTAGTTAAAGTTTAAAACCTGATTTAAATTATCTTAAAACAATATAAAATCATATTTATCTGAGTTTTGTTGGAAGCTTCCCAGCAAATAGCATTATGCACCATGTACAACATTTACCAAATAAATATATTTGGTAGCTTTGACCTAATCTCCCTTTATGGATTTTAGACTTAAAATATTCTGTGTAACAAAAAACTACTTTTGTTGTTGCTCTTGCTTTCAAGCAAAAACAAACAAACTTTTTTGCAGTCCACCTAGTTGGCCAAAAAATAACAGCCCCTAAATTTGCAAGGTCTGGCTACTTTTGGTGGGGGGGGGTCAGGGGCTGCATGTAGCCCATAGAATAGTTATTCTGCACACCTGGTTTAGCTGGTGTGCGGTGGGAACAACACTGTCTAGTCCAGTAACCAATAGAGTCAGTGGCACTAATCATTTATTTTGTCCATTTGGCCCACATTCCTTATAACTGATAAATGCAAGAGAAACAAAGTACTAATGAGATCCTTCACAGCTTCCAAAAGTTAACATAAATTTCTCTGAATCTGGACATTTTAACCTTTTCCTGGATTAAATTCTTTTTTCGGTTGTGACAGAATAGCAAAGAGACATTTCTTGTTTTGTTTTATATCCTACTTTCTCTCAAATATGGGATTCTACATGATTTTCAGAAACCCCTAAGAAATTGACAACATTTGAGATATCTGTGCTGTCTGTGACACCCTAATTCATTTTTATAATGCAACTATATAAGTTAACTGACATTACCTAACTTAATGTTGATGGTTTTGATTATGATCTCAACGAAATAAGTTTTACTGGCTGAACAGGACCAAAACCCATGATTTAAAAAAGCCAAACTTTGCCAATTGGTCCCACACCTTCAGATAAAAGTTTGGGGTGACAACAAAATCTAAGTATAAAGTTTGGCCAAAATCAGTTCACAAATGTGCAACGTAGAGCCGAAAGAAAGAAGTGTGTGTTTGGGATGTATTCAAGTTGTTTATGGATTGAGTCCAAACTCTTACTATGGTGTTTGTTTTGGTCCCATTAGATCACACAAGTTGGGTGTATCTGTGACCAAGTATGTGAACTTGAATGAGATATGCAGGCAAGACAAAATTGAAACAAATTAATGGATAGATTCAGATACATCAAGGATTATGGCTTGCTGAATACAGAAAGTCATACTTCCAAGGAAATATGCATGTTGTGCTGCTAACACCATACGAATTTTAACCCAAACTTCCACAAAGTTCAAATATTCTAAGAACTAATTCCAAACATTTCTGATTGATTGTGATATTAATAGGTTTTGCCCTACCTTTTCCGGCCTGATTGGGCCACTATAACAATTCATACTTACCCCCATCAGCAAAGAATAGATCCATGCTCTATAAATAAAACAAGGATGAAACCTTTTAGATAGCTGAAGGTCACTAGATTTCGTATCAGGAATGTAATTCCCATTTTCTTGTTTCCCACGCTCCAAAGTTGGCATTCTGTCATAGCTAAATTCTTCCTTGTAAGATTCTTCCTTGGTCATAATTCTTTAAAGAGAAAACAAACCTTATTTCTGAAATTAGAATCACCAGTAAACATCATGTCATTCTCCATTTCCTCAGTTGTTTTTTTAACTTCTCATCTTTCCACATGATACAGTACATATTTTCAGGTACTTAAGTGTCACATACATTTCAATGGAATTGTCATATAATGTTAGAATCAAGGTGTTAAGGCACATTCCAACACAGTTGAAGAGACTCAGTTCCACAATAAATGGGTTTAGGACTATAGCTTAAATTTTCAGTAAAAACAGTAGGCAATTTTAGTTACCTCTATTTTCAAACTATTGCACAGCGATACATTTTATATAAACTGACATAAGTCTAATGAATTCAGTTTGAGAATATTCACAATAATCAAAATAATTTTTCAACAGCTTTCAACAACTTCTATAACTTGTATCAAGAGCTGAATAAGTGTTCTTTAATAGTTTCCTTTCATTTTGGTGAAACAGTCAACTAACAGTAGAAAAGAGGCAAAGACAAACACCTGAAAGAATGTTACATTCTAACACTTTAGTTGTGGCAAACTTTATCACATGACAACACAGGTTGTTCTATAAATGCATTTTGCCGGTTTTTAATTTTTCAACGCTTGTTCAGAGTAAACTGATCAATCTAGCCACATGTTTACAAATTGTTAAAATGTGTCATACATACCTTAAATGATGAAATAGTTAACTCTGAATAATTGTGTGAGCAGAGTTGCCTGTACACTTTGTTATAGTCTCACTGCTTAGTGATTCATGTTGTCTTTGAAAAGTTTGCTCTTCCACTTTGGCTTTCAACAAGATCTATTCATACATGGAACAAAGGCACAGCAAAAACCACAGTTAAGCCAGAGAACAGAGAATGCCAGCTGAATTTTAATGAGGAGAACACACTAGAAAATTACTGTACCATATTCTTACAAGGCTATTTCCATCATTGCCCTAGGACAAGCAAAACCTGAGGCAGTATTTTTTAAGTTTTGAATATCTAATTCACAGTTTAATATATACTTTTACACAATTATATATTACAGCGTTTCATGACTAAACTTCCAGTTCTTCAGGAAATTAGTAGAATTCAATGGGACTGACATATGAGTTGAAATGTGTAGGATTATATTATTACCTAATCTTGAGAAATTATTCAATATTTAAACCAACAAGCAAAAAATGTTGTAACATATATTACCATAGCAGAAAAGGTACAGAAGACTTGCATGTGAACCTTTCAACTCATTCTGGTACTGAGATACTAAACGTATGCTCTTGGAAATAAATCTCACTGATTTAAAATGAGTTAGAGGTTTACACTTTCTCAAAAATAGTATAAAAGTGCCATCTTGATAATATTAGATTGGTTTTTTGTTTGTGACCTCATGTAACAATGTTACATAAACTCTGCACTCTTCTTTTTTTATATTTGGTTTTATACAAGAGAGTTTAAAATCAAATAAAAAAACATGATGAATTAAAACCTAGCAAACAACAAAATGCAATGGTCTTGGCTCCATTTAACCTCATTCCCTTATTAGGAAACCAAAGCGAAAAAGAATGCCATCTACCCTGGAGATATTGGCATGCTGGCAACTCGTCTAATGGCATGGGGTTTTTGTACTACCCCACAATTCCTTTGCAATGACAACACAACTTTAGCAGCACAACATTGAAAAAAATCACCTCATCGTAACAGAAACTCATCTGAAACATTTTTTATTCTTGGATATATAAAGGGATATTTGGCACCTCTAGAGTTATAACTGTTTTGCAAATAATTAGGACTTCACCAAACAGTAAACGACCATGTTCCTAAATGCAGACGTCTGAATGTGCTCAAATCCTTACGTTCATTTTTATTCCTAGAAAAGTTAAGAAAGTGTAAACATTTATTTCTCTTTCTAATGATATGCTACAAAATAAGTGAAATAGTTCATGAATTTTGAGCTGCTTACAAATTTAGAAATCAATTTCAGTGCAAAGCTGAACTGTGAAACCTTTTTTATATATATACTGCAATATTCTCATCTCTCCATTACAAATCAGAGAGGCGCACTATAGAGACTTTGTACTATTGTCACCCGTGCCTTGAAATAACAGGTCGCTTACCTGTAACCATGGTACTTTGAGTGGTTTTCTATATCTAAACAGTGCATCATTCAGAACCTTCTAGACCTATTAGCTCAGCGTTCTGGTGGTAGTAGCTTCTCCACTGGTACATGTGACCAATAAAAGGTCCTCAATAGTTGATTTGGCTTGGTGGGATAGTCTAGATGGAGGCAGCCATGCATGTTTCTTCAATGCAATGGCTCTTGCAACATCTTGCCGCTGCAGTGAGCAGCATGTCTTCCCATATTTATATGCTAGGCTGCCAAACTGTGGGCCTTGGCCTGAAGAACAGCAGCTATCTTTCTGTCTTCTTCAGGAAGCTTGTCAACAAATGAGGACTTTTTTCCCCACATGAACTGTTAGTAAGTTCTCCTGCAAGATTCATAGGTGGCAATCCTAAATGAGAGGGCAGCAGTCAAACAGATCTTAAGTGCCATAACATCAGGTTTTTTGCCCTTTCTTTCTGCAGATGCTATATGCCTCTTCTGAAGGGCCGTGTACTAGGCTGCCTCCATGATTACTGAATTTGGCTTAGGATGGTGTAACAGCCAATATGATTCCACTTCTATAACACAATACAGCCCATCTATACTTTAAAGGTGTATTGTATTGATGACAGCACAGTCCAGGATTTCTGCGCCACTTTCTGCAGGGACAGCAGCAGAGGCAGTGACACTGTCATTGCTACTTTCATCTGTATCCATCTGTATACAGGATCAGAAGCCTCAGTCTCTTGCTGCTTTACTTTCAAGTCCAAGGCCTGTGTCATCTTCAACATCTCCACAAAGGCCCTAACACTGTCAGTCAGCAAGGCAAAGTCATGCTCACCCAGAACTACGGGAAGACAACGCACCAACAGAACCCCAGAAAAAGCAGATAAAAATTTGGGGTCCAACTGCTCAGATTCCCTCGTGAAACTTTTGCCTGGATGAGCTAGTGACACAGAAGGAAGCAACAGTGTCCTAGGCTCTGGAGATAGTACTAGTGGCTGGGATCAAGGTGGCAAAGCTGGAGGTGAGCAATGGTAGAAGGCTTGGGTTGCACTGAACCCTACTCTGGGTCATAGTACTCTGGAGTCAGAGACTGTGGCCCGCTCAGTACCAAGGTGGATGGTACCGACATAGGTTCCAATCTACAATAGCATCCACTGTAATGATCACAAAGATCAAATTCTCTAGAATGCTACCAGACCAGTTCAAACTCCTCATAAGTGAACTCTTGGAACAGAAGGCATCCATACAGATAGCAGAGAGACCAAATCTTATAGGTTGTATACTTCTCTGGATCCCTACAGCCATATTGCCCAAAATCACATCCATATCAATGACACTCAGATTCATAATGGTAGCAGCCATGTGATGGAGACCTCAACCAAAGACTACAAGATCTTGATGGAAAGGACACCAGTCCCTGGAAGTTCCTTCATTCCAATCTGGACATTGAGCACTGACACTGAGCAAGTGTATCAGGTGATGGAAAAGGAGGAAGGTCCCTCACTGGTGGGGGAAATGGAAGAGACCACCTCATGCAATCTGAAGGTCATTGCAACACCCTTGGTGAAAACTGAATTATCTTGCCTTCGGACACAGTACTGACACAAATGGCCTTTTGAGAGTCTTCTCACATTGGTTCATGAGCTGGAGGTTTGACATGGAAAGTCAAAGACGCTGGTACTAAAGGCTCCCATTCTTGGACCACTCTGCCGGAAGAGGCTTCAGGAATTGCTCAGGTCTCTGGGATGCTGAAAACTAAACCTGAGATCAGGTTCCTTCAGCATCCTTCACCTTCTTCTTCCTATGGTGCTTCTTCTCCTTCTGGTGCTTTGAAACCAATGTAATCAATCTGCCTGCTGTTGAGGGTACCCCAGATCAAGTGCCAAATACCAAGAAAGGACAATCAGTGGTGTCCTTGGCTTTTTCAGGGTGGGGTTCAGACTCTTGAAGAGGTCTCTTTACTGCCACCTGGACAGAGGAGCTAGAGACAGTTGGGGCTGAGGAGACTTAGGTGGTCCAATCCCAATAGAGGCCAAGTAAAGCCTATTTACCGCTGCTCTGTCAGTGGCCTTCACAGCGTTCTCTCATAGGAGAGCTTTGAGCCCTGAAGAACAATTCCACCATATCTGTAGGGTGAATGCTTGTCAATGAGAGCAAGCCCTTACATTATGACATTTTCCAAGGCATAACAGGCAGTGCAAGTGATCATCTTTCTTGGGAATCTTGGCCCCACAAGATGTACACTTTTTAAAGGAAACTGATGAAGCCATATGATAGCAACACTGCTAATCAGAACAAGTCAATTACTGAAGTCGCACAAATCCATAATTCAAGCCAAATCATCGTCCAGAACGAAGACAAGCTATAATCCAAAGAGCAGTCAAAGAGTCCATAATAAACTCAGAAATCAGAGTCCAAAAACCAAGTCAAAATCCAAGCCAAAGAGAAGTCAAGAAAAATCCAAGCCAAAAAAAACAGACTATAACTGTAAGATAAACCAAATGAGCTCACAAACAGTTCCTTCAATGCTACTGCTGTAGTGGAGAAAAGGGAACTGAGATACTGAGTGGAAACTGCATTGGCCACATGTACCAATGGAAGAGGGACTACCACTAAAATGCTTAGCTAATAGCTCTAAAAAGTTCCAAACGACGCATTACACAGATGCAGATAATCCTATTTGTGCAAATCACAGGGTCCACAAAGAAGAGCTCAATAAATATTACACCATCCTGAGATGTAGCCATATTGTACCTACATTAGGGTCACACAACTTTAACTACCATGGCCTGTGGAATTCTGTTGTCTGAATCAAGAACTCTAGTGCTGGAGTTCATGGACCGAACTAGAGTTCTCTCGTAAAGTTGCAAATATGTTGGCTTCTCTGCTTTCATGAGGGTTTGGGTTGCAGAATCCTCGCAAAGTGGAAAAAGCGTGAATAACTTCCCTCCGTTCTCCATCTAGGGCTTCACACTGGGGCAAAATACATGGGAATTGGAGGGGGAGCTCCAGAGAGGAGAAGGAAGGCAACATGTTCCTCCCTGTCCTATTCCCTTGCATTTGGCTCAGTGTGCATTCTCCCGCAGGGGTCAAATGCATGGGAATGGAAGGGTGAATTCCTGAAGGAGAGAACACACACACATGCTTTCCTTCCCATTCCCTGCCTTCTGCCTGGGCGCGCTTGCCTTCCTTCTCTGCACCCAGCAAAATGCAAGAGAATGGGGGGAGGAGAAAAGGGGGAGGAAGGCATACATGCACCTTGAGAATAATAACATTCATGAAAATCAAGCCCACAAATGTGGATGGAGGACTGTACCTCAACAAACTATAGAACCTAAGATTCCATAGGATAGAGCCACAATGGCTATAATTTCACACTGTGAATACATCCCTAGATGCAACTCTGGGTACATAGGAAATACTACTTGCTACAACACATGGAACAGCTTTATTTGTGCTTCTCTTTCACATTAAGTTCCCCTAGGGTAACTTGCACACGGAAATACATGCACACTGGCAAGGCAAAAGAACTGTCAAATTAGACACAAGAATTTGGCTCTGGAATATGGGTGCTTTAAATTATGCCCTAACAAAGTCATTGGGATGTAAATTAATACTAATTCTGCAGTCATACCACACTTATGTTATTGATTACAATAATATTCTGCCTTTCCTCTACACATCATATACAGCCCTTCCCATTTTACCTTCACCAGCAAAGTGTACCAGGTTAACAGTGAGTGGCAACCCATGGATACCAACTGCCCTGGTTTGGCAGCAATGATCCCATTTAATTCTCTGCCAGCGTAGAGCATAGACTGAGAAACTATTTGCTCAGGTGATGAATGTTATGTTATGGGGAAGCTGGGACTTCACATGACTTCACATACATATTGGTCAGAAGGGGTCAGTATGAATACGGAGTTTGTATAATAGATCTGAAAGAAAATATAACTTTGAACCAGTCTGATAAAGTATCTTTGAAAATAATATTTCATATTATATTGTTAGTCATACTATTCACAGACAGAGAGAATATTATTTCATTGTTTGGCCTTTTTCCAGGCTTTTCTAAACTCAAGTTTCACCGCTTCTCTTGTTGCTAGGCAAAACCCTTGTTGCTTGTGAAAACTCTGATGCTGCCGAGTTACGCATATCCCAGCTTTCATCTGTGAAGGTTGGAGGGTATGCTGGCCCAAGATCAGCCCATGAGTTTCATGGCTTAATGGGGACTTGAAACAGGATCTCCCAAATTTTAATCCAATATTTTAACAGCTGTTCCATTTACCTGAAACTAAGCCCCACTAAATACAACTTACGTCTGAACAGATACACACAGAATTGCACTACATTTTGTTCAATTGATTGAACTAGTTGTTTAACTGTTCAACTGGAATCCTAAAATAGCTTCTCAGAAACCAGAAACAGATTCCAATTTTGCAGCAGTTTAGATCGAAATCCAACTATGGGTCCCAATTAGGGCAGACCCTTTCAATAAATGAGAATTTGTCAACAGCTGTGTAAATTTCACTCATTGGAGAAGTCTGCAGTGGTTTATACTCATCACAACTGGATTTAGGTGATTCAAGATCGACCAGTTTCTTGCAACAGAATGCAAGTGCAAAACAGCAACAGTAGGTGCAGAAGTGTAGTTGCAGGAAAATGAGGGCATTGCCTCTCCAAATAATTCTGCCCTACGCTTAAAAAATTCTTTCCCTCTCCAAATGTCTGTATTAATTCAGCACTTCAGCTGATCAATGATATAGGCCATTTCCACACTAGACTGTTATGGTGCTATTATTCCACTTTCACGGCAAACGCCAGGATTGCATAAGATGTTGAATAGTGCGGAAATGCCTATAGTTTGGGTATCCAAAGAAAGCAGGCAGGGAAAGGTAATGCGAACACAGTAAACGGCCGAATTCTAGCTGCCAACCTTTGTGCAATCCTCAAGGTTGCCGCATTGAAATCTGGAGACGGCTCGTGTACCTTTGTTGTGCCAAATTTTAATAGTTGTTGCTTCCAAGAAAACCAGCTGCACCTGCTGAAATCCCCTCTGCTACACAGTCCTTGAAGGTACTCCAGCCATGTCCAGTTTTCTCTGTGGTTAAGTCTAAAATGGTAGAAACCTGTGGAAAGAAAGGAAATTTCATTTGAGGAGGAAGTATTCTTAACGCCCCCTACCCCGCTCGGAGGTATAAGTAGCCTGGAGTGAGAAAAGCAAATGAAAATCCTTGTTTCAAGGTGTCTCAGACGCCCTCGGAGGCAACTTCCGAATAAGGCCAATTGTTTTGGGGGTTCCGGGTTCCCTTCGACGGGCAGCATGGGCCTGGGAGAAAATGACCCTCGAGAAAACGCCGGCTCGGGTCGCCATAGTGCCGGAGCTCCCAACAACCTTATTTTCTCCCAGACTGCTCAGAACGGCTTTTCCGCGCCACATTCGGTATTAGGAGTCGGGCTGGCGGGGCGGGGTGGCCGCCGGCTACCTATAAAAGCGACCAAGGCGGGCGCGGGGCGCCTCAGCGCCGGTTGGGTGTGGCCGTCGGTAGGCTGAGGAGGTCTCAGCGTGGCGGGCCGAGCTTGAGGGGGAGGCGGTTGACGAGGACGACTTCGGGCCTGTCGATTACTAGGAGTCCCCCGCGCCTCGTGAAGATGTTCCAACTCTTCTCCAAAGGCTTCTCTTTCTTTTGGCGAAAAGCCGAAGCGGAAAGAGTAGAGCCTCGGGCAACCGAAGGTAGAAGAGACGACCAGCTCGCTTCCCGCTCAGATTGGTTTTGCGTTGGGGGGGGGGGAGATGGTCGTTGTTTAAGCTGTGCGGCGTTTAGCCTCCGATTAGCAGGTCCAGGGAGAACCTGGCGGCATCCAGAGTTATGCATCTCCTTCTGGAAGTACGTCTCATTCTGTGGGATTTACTGAAAGGAGAATGGGTGTGAGGGTGTAGCCGAGTCTCTTTCGTCAACTTGTATTTCTTCCTCTGTTTCTCGCATAAATTCTTTTCTTCAGATTATCCGTTCAAGTTCATTGATCTTGAATCATAAACAGAATATTTGAAAAACTGGTTGGAGTTAGAGGCACCAAGACCCTTGTGAATGTATAGTATAGGCTTGTTTTAGGCGTTGTTTTTTTTAAAAAGACCACATCCACTTGTTACCTTTCACTTAACACCCCTCATGTAGTTGTTTTGTATCCAGATTAAGTACTCAAAGTAGCTTCAAAATTAGTCTGAGACATGAATAATTTACAAGTGATCCATGAAGTGTAAAGTGTAATGGGATTGACATGTAGAGTCCATTTAAAAACAAAAATCCAGTGTCTGTAATAATATAAGTTGGATAGTCTTTCCATCCATCTTGATTCGCTGTTGCATGGTATATTTTACAAGAAGCAAGACGCAGCCTTTTCGTCATTCTGGGTTATTTATTATTGCCTAGGAAGACTGATGCACTGAGATGTAAGCATCTTTAAGGATAAGTATCTTTAAAAAGAAATATTTGGTCTCTCTATTCTTTTCAGGTTATATTCACTTGTCTACTGGTTGTTTCTATTCCGAAAACAGTTAATAACGTAATTACAGCTCTGTGGTGTGTCTTTGGGTGTGAATCTGTTACACAAAAAAAAACCAAAGCACTGGGATTGGAAAAAATACTATTTGTGTCATTGATGATGATATAATCATTCACCAAAAAAATTTGATTTTTATGCTAACGCCATGTATGCTTATGGTCAGCATTATAGAATTCACATTTCCAGCAATTGCCAAGTAACATTTTGTAGTGCTTCCATAATACATAGTGAGGTATACCAATAAAACAAAAACTAAAAATGTTTACTTTATGCAAGATGTTCACAAACATTTGCATTTCCTATCTTCTGTGTACGAATGAGTTGTATGATCGTTGGGGTTTGCTCATAGGTAAAGACACAGGAGTACTGTCTAAGCTAGTTGTGAGTTTAAGATTAATACTGGTTGCTTTTTTAAACACACCAGTAGTACAGATTTTCCAGTTCGTTTTTTCTTTTATGCAGATAAGGACTATTTTTAGACACTGATTTTCTCCCTTCTCTTTTAAGGAAACGGGCTTTTCAGAGTGATACAAGATGCTTTCTATGTATGGATGTATGATGATACAAGAAAACAACTTCATATTGGAAAGTACACTGTTTTGATAAGGCCCCCAGGATTTTGGGGAGGGGCTATACTGACTCATATTACATTCTGGAATTGAAATGGATGTAATTTGCATTTTTGCCATTTTGATGTATGCAGAATACTCAATACTGTGAAGGTGCCAAATATTTTTTTTATTATGGCACAAAATAAGTAAGTAAACTGGCACTTGTTGCTTGCAAAATTCTGATACAGTAGATTTCTGCTAGCTAAATCTTTGGCTGCAATTATACCAATTATCTTTGGTACATTTCTATCAGCTTTGTGCATCTGAATCCTCCAGTTTCTTCTTGGCAGCTGTCAGATTCTTATTTTTAAGCCATTTCAATGTTACTTTGGCTGTGTGTTTACAGTTATAGCCCTGCTGGCAGAGAAATTTCTGCCCCTGTTCCTAGGTTCCTTCAGATTGAACCTCCACACCCAATTATTTATGTGGCTTCTTTTAGGTTATCCCAGTTTCCTAGCCCTTGCCAAAGAATGTGATACTGCCTATAACATGATGCTGCCACCACCATGCTTCACTGTGGGCAAAGTGTTCAGAGGGCAATGAGAACTGTTGACTTTGTACCACATATGTTTTGCTGCAAAGCCAAAAAGTACAGTTTTTGATCTTCACAGATCTGAAAGTCCTTTTCCCTTATTTTGTGTGCCTCCCGCTTGCATTATTGCAATCTCCCAATGGGCTGGGATGTGGGTTTTTTTTCAGCAGTGGATTTCTTCTTATCATTCTTCCATAGAGCCCAGCTTTCTGGATCTTCCACATGAAAGTTGTCTCATGGACAGTTATTCCATTCTCAGCTGAGGATCTGTCCAGCTCCTTCACAGTAATATTGGTTCTTGGTTGCTTCTCTGACTAATGCTCTCATTATTTCTGGTCATTCAGTTTTGATGGATGTCTTTCTTTAAATAGAGGTACATTTGGGCCACGTTCTTTTTATCTTGTAATCAGGAATTTCACAGGACTTCAGGGGCTCTTCCTTATTTCGATTTTTTTTAGTATCAAAATTTGTTTGATGTTTCTGCATAACTTCCTTGGCAGATATCTTTTGATAGATCTTTAGTCTTGATCCTTTTTTTTAGGTATGCATTCATTCCAACAAGTTCTGAGTATTCCAAAAATAGGTATGTGTAGCCAAAAAAGAAAGAAAAAAGCCTTATTGAGTGGAAGATGAAATTCTTCAAGCACTTTAGGAGAGATGAGAAGCAAAAGTTAAAGATAACAGATAGGGGCTCAGAATCCAGAATGCATAAGTTCAATGTTGTCCCTGTGCATAAAGACAAAAAGAAGTATTATAATAATCATTGCAAAAAAAGTAAGACAAAAAAGATAGAAGAGACCTATTGCACAAGATCTTAGAAATTAAGAGGAAATTCATTAATAACTAAGGGTGTGAGGAACACATTTATGGTCAGGACCAAATAAAAATATGGTGGAAGAAATACACTGAGGAGCTATATAAAAGAGATGAAACAATGTCATATTGCTTTGTGGAAAAATCATATGAGGAGCCCACAGTCTCAGTGAAGTGGGAGGAATAAATAACCGGGAACAGATTGCGTATCCAGAAGACTGCTTTAGGCTACAGTGACAGAATCCATTCTGGTTGTAACAAATTTGCCAGCAAATACAGAAAACCAAACTGGTCCATTGTCTGGAAGCAATTACTGTGTTTTTCTGTCCCCAAGAAAAAAGACACCAGTGACTATTAAAACCATTGGATTATTGCACTGATAGCCTGTGTAAAAAAAAAAAGATGCTCAAAATTTTACAAGAAACTTTTACCATGGAGTGAGAAATGCCAGCTGTCCACCCTTGGTTCAGAAGAGGAAGAGGCAGTAGTGATCATATTGCAAACATACATTTGATAATGGAATGCACCAAAGAATTTCAGAAAAAAAAGTCAGTGTCTTTTGTAGATTGTAGCACAGCCTTTGATTTCATAGGTCATAAGAAATTATGGTTCACTCTAAAAAATGTATACAACATCGGATTGTCTTGATATTTATTCTTTACTTTAGACAACAGCCACTGTCAGGACACAATGTGGAGAAACAGAATGGTTTCTCAGTGGCAAGGGGGTAGAATAAGCCTGCATTTTATCACCCTATCTTTTTAATTTATAGTCCTCCCTCCACATTCACAGGTTTGACCTTCACGAATTTGATTATTCACAAGGCATGTGCTTGCCTCCCCCCTCCCCAATTTTCCTCCTCCTATTCCCTTGCATTTCTCAGCCGTGGCTTGCGAGGCTTGTCTTTAAAATGGACTTGGACTTATTTTTGTTTGGGTGAGCAAAGCCCACGCCCATTGCTGAATGTGTGTCCTCTCTGCCATGTGACTGTACATTCTTCTGTGTAATGGCTGCTGATTGGTCAGGTGCTCTCTTTGCTTCTGCTCCTCCTTTTTCAAGACGGCTACTGGAAGTAACTAGAACCCAAGAACTCTGCTCCTTTCCCTTTGAGGGAAATGTACCAGTAAGCCCTTTGCCTTGTCTTTTCCTTTCCCCCAGGAGGGCTGGGCCAGAGGCAAAAGAATGAGAGAGGGGACTTCTGGAGGGGAATCATGAGGTGAGGGAGTTATTTGCAGTTTTCCATTTTCATGAGAGTTCTGTGTCCTGAACCCTCGTGAATGTGGAGGGGCTACTGTATATGCAGAGCGTATTGTAAGGAATGCCTCCAGAGGAAGGAAGGGGGCATGAAAATTGTGGAAAGAAACATCAACTATTTTAAGATATGCAGGTGACACCATATTACTTGCAAAAAAATAGCAACTTAGAATGACTGTTGAAGGAAAATTAAAGATGAAAGCGCAAAAGAGATACAGCTAAACATTAAGAAAGAAAAAATAATGGCCACAAATGATTTACATCAAAGTATTCTGTTTGCTTTGGTTTACTGATTAATCAAAATGGAGACTGTAATCAAGAAATCAAAACAAGGCTTACTTGGAAGGACAGCTATGAAAGAACTAGATAAGATCCTGAAGTGTAAAGATACTTTGTTAGGTATCCAAACCAGAATCATCCATGCTATAGTATTTCCAGTTACGATGTGTAGATGTGAAAGCTGGACAGTAAAGAAAGCTGAAAGGGAAAAAAATCAATTCATTTGAAATGTGGTGCCGGTAGAGAGTTCTGCAGATGCCATGACGCACAAGAAAGTTGGATGGTTCCTACAGCAAATCAGTCTTGAATTTTCCTAGAAGCCAGGATGTCTAAACCAAGCATGTTATACCATAGTTTAGATATGTCATGAAACAACATGACCCACTGGAAAACATGACAGTGCTTGGGAAAGAGGAAGGTAGTAGGAAAAGAAGAAAAAATATATTATGGTGGATTGATTCAATCAAGGAAGTACAACCTTGAGTTTGCAGCCCAGTGACTGGGCAGTCACTTGTTTATACAGCTAACATAAGTTGAAGTCAATTATCAACAATAGTCTGAGATCATGCTGCAGTAGAATTCCTGACAGGTGGACTCTATTCAAGTTCCCATGTGATTTCTGGAGACAGTGTATTCCATTAGATCTTATTTAGCCATGTCATAGCACATCCAGCAAAAGCCAGTTTGTTTTTCATTACTTAATTTTGAGCCACAGTAAATATATTTTTCACCTTCACAGTGTTGAGTATCTTGTGTACATCTTGTGTCAGTAGTGCCAATTAAATCCGTTTCAGTTCCAGATTGTAACACAAAAATGTGGGGGGGACAAAGGAGGATGAACACTTTTGAAAAGCACTGCAGATGTTAACATTTTAGCATAACCAAAACATGCTTAAAATTAAAAACACATTTTCTAGGAAATCTGGAATGAATACATTCTAGGCTTGAGTCTTCTGGGCTTCTGAGAATACTTTCTAAGAACTATTTTCTAAGAAGTACTTTGACATCTTAGCTTTCAACATTTGTGGGCATGATTGCTTTTTGTTGTGTAATTATGCTCACAGTTTTGTGTGACATAGAGCTGTTAGTAGTCAAGTTTCTAAGAACTACCGTTCTGTGAATTTGTTTAGGCACAGCACAAGCATGCTGATAGTCCGAGTGACTTCTTGTACAGGAAAGTATAAAAATACTACTAATTTTGAAAGGGAACCATAATTGTTAGTAAACCAATATAGCTTTGGACAAGTTTTCAAGTGATTTGTGGATAATTGGCTCCAGTGCCTGTCAATGCATATTGATTGATATATTTCTTAATTGTGACCCTGTGTAAGCTTTATTCAGCACCTCATATCAGATGAGTTTGAGAATGGTGTCTTAAACCACTTTCCCTGTTCTCTAAGGATGTGTAAAGTGAATCCCCAAAGTTCAAGATACATAGTGGCTGCATAGTACTAGGTGATTTTTTTCCTTTTGTCTTCCTTCTTCTACTATTGGCCTGCTAAACTGTTGAAATTAGAAACTAGAGAATAAATCTCAAACTAATTCTGCAGTATGTACAATCCAGTTCCAAAGGCATTGTTTGTAAACTCCTGCTGCTGAATGGTGGATGATTAGTTCATATTTCCTGGTAAGATATTAATGATTGAGATTTCATGCACTGAACACTTTATAAACAGTGCTTCACTCATCTCTACCATTATTTAAGATTAAAATCCGTATTACATTTAAAAAATGGACCCGAGAGGCATGGCTGGTAACGATTTAGTATGCAGGAGAGCGAAATGCAGTTCTTTACAAGTTTTCAGTCCTAGCGTTCCTCACTATTAGGGCTGATGCAGTGAAACAACATCTGATGGAACATACCTTGCCCACTTCTGTCTAACGCAGTGGTTCTCAACCTGTGGGTCCCCAGATGTTTGTGGACTTCAGCTCCCAGAAGCCCCAGCCACTATGGTCAATTCTCAGGGCTTCTGGGAGCTGAAGTCTAAAAACATCTGGGGACCCACAGGTTGAGAACCACTGGTCTAACGTGATCTCATACGGTGGGTTTTCTATCTTTGTTGCTCCTGATGTTTTGGAGTTCAGTTTCCTGACTCCTTGACGAACAGCCCAGCTGTCGGGGGCTTTTGAGAGCAGAAATCCCAGGTGCCAAACTTCCCGTGTTTGAGAACTGCTGATCAGATGGACTTCATTGCCACATTTATGATGTCAGGAAACATGGGTCAGTTTAATAGATACTGAGACTTCCAACGCCTAGCACTGGCATCCACTTGTTAGCTTCTCGGACATGAGCTACTCAGTTCTGCCAAATGCATACTTTGTTTTGGGACACAAGAACATTTCCCCTCTCTGATTGCAGCCAAGGGGGATCTCTGGTTCTTCAGCAGAGATAAAAGATTCCTGCTCCCCTAGATCTTTTTTACATTTAAGTTTGCAGAAAGCCTCAGTGTCACTGGAGATGCTTCAAAACCCTATTTGGACTGCATAGAGGGCAAAATGGGGGGGGGGGAATGCTGCTGAACAGGGAAGAGCTGATTCTGCCCTTCCTAGTACTGTGCCATTCCTTTAAAATGCTGCCATCAGTCTTTTCAAAACTTGCCATTTATGCCAGCTGAGGTCTTTTAAAAGCCTGATTACAATGCACAAGGGGGCATTTTCTGAGTTAGCCATTGCTTGCAGAGACAGGCTAACACTCCCCATTGCTTTGAGTCCCCCACAGAAAAGTAACGTGCACCTAGTGACATTGCAATAAAGGTTTAAAGTGAAGACTAAGTTCAGGGGCCATTCTGGGAAAGAATGTGTGTTGTCAAGGGTAGGAGTGGCCTTAACATACTGGCTGACATAGTCTCCATCTTCTGCTTGCCCATCCTTGTCTGTGAATTGCTTATATGTGCTATGCTTTTCCCTACTGTAAGGAAATATGAAAAGAAGAGTTATACTGGATTATTTCTTCACATCAGGCATGGTTCTCCAGATGTTTTTAAACTGCGTCTCCATAATTGCTCACCATTGACTATCCTGGACAGGGCAAATGGGAAATACAGGCCACCAGTTTCCCATCCCTGATAATGATTTATATGAAATCTTTTTGGGGTTTTTTAAGGGGTGTTACATATATGACTTTGTTTTTCCTGTTTGCTTTTCTTAATCTCAATCCATCATAGTTGCATCTTAATATTCTAAAGAGCTATTGGATTCTTGTGGGTGGCTAATTAGAAAGGAAATGGGTTTAACTGTACTGAAAGGTTGACTTAATATTTTATTTCGTTTTGATTTTTTTCCTGAAATGTGATGGGATTAGGGTTGTGGTCATACAAAGCGGGTGGTCCTAGTGCGGAGAAGAATATTCTACACTGAAATGTAGTATGTAGTGAACTATAGAGAAATGTCAGGACTAGGGATGGACCAACTGGATCCTCGAATCCTGGGTAAGGATTCGAGATTCCCAAATCTGAATCCCTGTACCAAAATAGGCAAACGGAATCTTTCGAATCCGCCAACTGAATAGATTGTTGGAGACCGGGACACCTGAAAACCTGGGAGACTGAGACGCCTGAAAATCTGGGAGACCATACATCAGTGGTTCTCAACCTGTGGGTCCCCAGATGTTTCTAGACTTCAGCTCCCAGAAGCCCTGAGCATTAACCATAGTGGCTGGGGCTTCTGGGAGCTGAAGTCCACAAACATCTGGGGACCCACAGGTTGAGAACCACTGCCATACATACAAGGGAAGATAGTAAGTAAGTGAGGTTTTCCCTTGGAGTAATAATGACCTTGGCTAACGATTTCAGAAATTGCATCTGGGCTTGTATTCTAAGATATTTAAATTGAACATTTCATATTTAAGTTCAGTACTTGACTGGAACCTACAGGCTTGAAATTTCAAGGACAGCTGAAACATTCCTTTGCATAGCTCCCTTGCAAACTTCTTTCAATTCTGGAGTTTGGAGTTTTACAAGGTGTCACAGCCTTCTCTGACAAAGTGTACTTGGTGCATCATCAAACTACAAACCCCACAATGCCAGAAGGAGCTATGCAAAGAAAAGTCAGTTTTGACCTGAATTATCTCTCTGCTGTAGTATGTGGCCCTGTTTACACAGGCAGGAAAATGGGGGATTAATCCACATTTTCCTGCCTGTATACAAAGGGCCTTCATGTCATCTTCAGTCTGGGGAGATCCTGAGGCAAAACTAGGACAATTGTCTTGGCCAGATTTACCTTTGCCTAGGCTTTTGCAAAGGCTGAGAGAGTGTATCTTGTCCAAGATTATCCTTCTTCCCCTTGCTTTTTAAACTTTTTTTAAAAAAGGATTCAAAAGATTTGAGATTCGTGGATTCCCAGAACCTTCCAGGGATTCAGATTCAGAAAATTCTGGATTCGTCCCATCCCTAGTCAGGACACATATAAGACCAGAAGCCAGGGGGAAAGTTACTGAGGACAGATAAAGTTGTAGACTTACTTTTTTTGGCAATTTACAAAATAGATGAGATTGAATTGAAGAGCATTGTTGTGGAGAACTATAGCACTGTTGTGGCTCTCCACGGGCTGTTCTTAACCTGAAACTGGTTGTTGTATCTGATGAAGGCTCTTAATGAAATACGTTACTTAATGAAACCAGCATGACTCTTTGCCTTCTGCCAAGTGGTTGCTCAAGGCAGATTACTTAATTCTGACTGTGATCATAAAAGGAAAGTAGTGGAAATGTGAATGACTGTAACGCTTCTCATGTTAGCCATCTTCACTGGCAAGAAACTTTTTCAGATGGTGGTCTGCTGGAGGTGTGTTTTTATATATATGTTTTATAACCAGATACATCCAGAAGACTAGGAAGACTTACCTTTTTAATACATTTGCAGATTTTGAAGGAAATACAAGAAACACTTTGTATTGGCTTAAATATGTTTTATCTTTTTTTTTTAAAAGATGTCAACCAAATAAAAACTGTACACGGCGTAGTGACAAGATTTTGCCTGGACTATGGAATGATAGATGATGCAGTTTTTTTCACCAATGATGTTGTGATGAGTAGTGTGCCCTTGCAAGTTGGACAGAGAGTTGTAGCTCTTGTTGAAGAAGATAAAATATCTAATGGGTTAAAGGCAATCAGGGTGAGTTGAAATTAGTGTGCAAGTTGCTCAAGTTTTTTTGTAAACAATGTACAAAACAAACATTTGTTTGCCTAGTTGGTCATTTTAAAAGCCCAACATGTCCTTTCAACATATCTTACCAATACAGTTATTATGTATCAGGAGAAATACTGAGGTTTTGGGGTGTGCCTCTGTCACCTCATAATGGAGTGAAATGTTATCTGACTCAAATTGTACATATTGTTTGAATTTGAGACACATGGAACAGAAAGTGTCCATTCTTTTTTGAGGCAATTGGAAAAAAGATGCTGTGTTCAAGTGAAGTGAGATAACTGACAAGATCAGGTAAGAACTTCTTCTTGACAGTGAGGAGGTAGTTAAAATAAGCTCTGGCTAGTACTGTATTTGCTAGTGTATAAGACACACACCATTTTTGACAGTTATTTTTGAGAAAAACTTATTTTACTACGGCAGCGAGGCTTCCTTATCTCCAATTCCCTTCCATTTGCTTCCATGGGAGTTCTCCTGATGAAGACAAAATGCAAAGAGGAGAGGTCTAGGGAAGCCCCTTAGACCAGTGGTTCTCAACCTGTGGGTCCCCAGATGTTCGTGGACTTCAGCTCCCAGAAGCTCCAGCCACTATGGTCAATGCTCAGGGCTTCTGGGAGCTGAAGTCCACAACATCTGGGACCCACAGGTTGAGAACCACTGCCTTAGACCCTCTCCTGCCTTTTCTAGCCATTAAAAAACTGCCCAGAAAAGACTAGCCAAGGATCTGGGGCGGAGTCAGCACCAGTGCCAGGCTGTCCAGACCCCCATCTATCTTTTCTGGGCTTTAAAAAAATGCCTGGAAAAGACCAGCCAAGGGTCTGGGGGAGGAGCCGGAGCCAGTGCCGGGCTGCCCAGACTCCCGGCTGCCTTTTCCGGGCTTTAAAAAAATGCACAGAAAAGACCAGCCGGGAGGCCGGGGACGGAGCCTCATGGGAGTCTACCTTTCACCTCTGCCCTTTTTATATGCATTTAGCCTTGGAAGAGGGGGTGAAAGGAGGGCTTCCAATGAGCACACAGCATACAAGACACACCCCATTTTAAAGGGTATTCTGGGGAGAAAAAAGTGCATCTTATACGCCGGCAGATACAGTACTTGGATGACAAACCACCAGTGAATGCAAGATGCTGTAGGGGATTTTTCAGGGTACAGAATTGACTGAACCACCTCTGAGTATTCTTTGCTTAAGAAAACCCTACAGACAACTTAAAAGCACACACACAAATATACATACTCACCTAAGGGTACAAGAAATGTCATGCTTAAGTATACTTATGTAGAGCAGAGCTTTCCAAACTTTTCATGTTGGTGACACAGTTTTTTAGACGTGCATCATTTTGCAACACAGTAATTCAGGTTTACTAGCAAACTGGAGGTTAAACTAACCCCTCATAAGAGATACAGAGATGTACATAAACTGTAATAACAAAATGTATGGGGACACAACATATCTCATGAAAACGTAAATATTATTTATAAATAATAACGTACATTTCCAAGATTGTAGGTGACACATATACGCACTTCAGACGACACACTAGCATGTCGTGGCACACCATTTAGAAAGCCGTGATGTAGATAATAAGTATACTTATTATGTACAGTTGTTGCATAGATGCCTGTTCTGGTAAATTTTATGTAAAAACCTTTATTATCAGTGTCCTGCAGAATCAGCATCTTTCTGAGAACCTCTGAGAACATAAATGTACATATTTTTAATGGAGTGTTTGTTTTCTCTGCGATTCATTCTAGGCCTCACAAAAATGACCAACACAAAAAGGCTGCAAGTGGAATCATGGGCTGAATTATACTAAATACAACACACACAAAAGAAACTTCACGTGAATAGTATGTGTAATGGGGAAAATCATTTGAAACAAATACAAGACAAATAGCAATTTAGAGAGCTGTCAGATATTGTGAAATAAACCATTATTAGTATAGCAGATGAAGAAATAATGTAATTTATTTTGTAACATTTGATGGCATTCTAAACTCAAAACTCTGTTTATGTTGTATTTTCTTGTTTCAAATAATTTTATCCACTGCATATCATAACCTTTTGGAGTTTCTTTTATGTGCATTGTATTTAGTATAATTCTGCCTGTGAGTCAACACATGCAAATTGAGGAATTCTTCTAAGCATCCAGCAGATGGCAGACTTACCCCAGTAGTTATAGAATTTGATTGACAAGGCTGGAAGCGGCATAATGGGCAAAGGAAAACAACCCAGTTATTGAATAGATGTATACCTCTAAAAATTTACTGCAGTCCTTTCCTACTGTGGAAGTTAAAAAAAACCCAAGTTATGCAATGTATTGGGGATGGAGGTCATAGGTAAAGTTTTTGTGGGTCATGAAAATTAAAATAAACGGTGCCAGTGGTGGCTTCATTCTGTTGTGAAGTTAAAACATGGCTCTTTATTGAAGACTTTAGAGCATAATTTCACCCAAATCTGTACAAATGGTTTTAAACTATTTTAACTTGATCAATTGTTTCACGTGCTTTTAGTCTGTTTAAAATTTTAGAATAGTAAAGATAATTTAGATAGCTTTGATTGCTTTTAATTATAAGCTCTGAGATCATATGGTATAGGCCGGGAGCCTGTATGGTCCCATGGTTTGAGTGTTGGACTGGGATTCCAGAAGACCAGGACTCCAGTCTCTGCTCAGCCATGGAAACCTACAGGGCAACTTTGGCCAAGTCACATTCTGTCCTCCATGAAAGGAAGACAGTGCTAATCCTCCTGCCCAAACAAATCTTGCCAAGAAAACCCCATGGTAAGTTTATCTTAGGGTCACTGTAAGTTGGAAGCGAATTAAAGGCACAGTATAACTACATATAAATAGTTTAATAAATAAGCTCTGCCACCTTGGACCTTTCTTACCTTGCCAGTGTTTACAGTCAATATTCCTGAGGAATTCTTACCATGGTTTTGCCTGTCTCTTCCTGTATCAGAAGTAAGTTACCATAATCATGACAAGTTTCTGCAGTTGTTTTGAGGAGTATGCAAAAATGTTGCCTGAAATTTAACCCTTTGCATAATTATTGCCTGCATAACATAGGTAGGTTTCATGGAAGAAAAATAGATCATTTTTAATAAATGAATTATTATGATGGTGATGCGGAAAGTTGTAAACAGGAACAAATATTATGGGAAGAGTAATAGCTGAAGCCCACTCAAGGATATGAATTCTCATAGCAGATATCAATGCTGACTTTTCAGCAGTACAACACCAGTCTGTTTCTATTTGAACTGTGGTGGCCAGTGCCATATTGTGATAAACAGGTCCTGGGGATCCACCAAGGGAGATCTTTGTAAAAACTCAGATTTTATCTATAGTTCAGAGCCATTATGGGGGGAAAAAGTGCCTGTGACCCATTTCTTGTGAAGAAACGATAACAGACTATTTTTTCTTGATATCCACAGCACTTTTATCACATACGAAACGCAACAACTTGGCAGCTTTTTGTTGCTATTTTTGTCCTCTCGTATGGCATTAGTTATGTTCATGGAGTGAAAAATGTTGGACCATACATCAGCCTCATGGCCCTCCAAATGGCTTGGTGGAGTTGAAGAAATCTCTCAAAAGGGCCATAGTATTGCCAGAGTCTGTAATCTTAAACTTTTCCTGATTTTCCATGAGTTTCCCCATCTGTTTTTCAATTTCTTATCTTCAGGGTGAGACATTTAGATCATACATACCAGTATTCATAGAAGGTTGCCAGTTTTGTGTGTATATGAGTATACTTACTGCAGTTGTGCAGCATTTGTCCTCTGCAGGAGATTCTCAACCATTAGCATTGCATTTTCATCACATTCAGTCATAGCAGAAGACTGTAAGAAGCTTTGATTTGTTCACGCTTGTAGGTAGATATCATATCTGATAAATGGGAAGATAACAGCACATGCCACTGTGAAGTTGACTCAGATATTAAGACACTAATTGGGAAGATTACATCTCTAACTGCAACTGGTGGTTACATCAATCAGACAACTCATTTCTCCTTGAAAGAAGTTTGTGAAGGTAACTTGCATTTTCTTTGATTGTTTAGAAGAATGCATTTTTTAAAAATATGTGTGAATCAGTAAAATTCCTTTATCACCTCATTAATTTAACTTTGAACATGCAAAAAAGATACTTTATCTGTGAGCAGCTCATGTCCAGGCATACCTAGTTGTCAAAGCCTGCAACAGAGAAGGTCCTTTCAATAAAGTCTTTTTACTTCCACACAGTCCATTTTCCTCCTTGCCATCTTGACTAGTGGGAAGATTTTTAGCAGTGTCAGCATTGGGAGGATGTTGAAGCAAGGCCAAAGTAATAGAGACTTTCAGTTGCAGCTCAGTTGCAGCAGTATGTTTGCAGTCAACAGTACAATAAAACTTAATATGGAAAAGAACAGGATTATGCTCTAGCTGATCCTACTGTAGCTTGTGTGCCTGCCTGCGACAGGCCAGGTTAACAGCACTTGCTTCCTGAATTCCTTTTTGAGAATGTGAACAGCAAAAGTGAGGAAAGGGGAGAGCAGCTAAGCCTACCTTGTCTGCTACTTCCACCATATTTTAAAAACAAAAACCCTTGACCTGTATGCTTGGTCATTTAAATGGAAAACAACAAAACCGGAGCCTATTGAAAGAACAAAAATCATCTCATCTCTGGGTACATTTCGAAGAAACCTTCAAGTGGTTTCTAGAAAGTGCAAAATTTATGCAAGGTTTACTTAGCTGCTATTATTATTATTATTATTATTATTATTATTATTATTATTATTATTATTTATTTCACATGTGCATGTTGTCAGTTTTGAATAAAAAAAATTGCTGAAACAGGTTGTAACTGCTTGTATTGCATTTTGTTTTTTGCTTTGTTCATAATACAGGAACCCTCTCCCTATTTTTTTCACATAATTCCCCCCTCCCCCCGTCCATGTTAACAAATTTTCTATTACAGAAGTAAAGCCCAGGAACACAGCCACTTTGTCAGGTGAGGTATACCTGTAATTTTTAGATTTATGTATGGATCAGTATTTGTATTATTTCTCCTCTTTTCATTTTGAAATTTTATTTTTGATATACAGTGTTGAAAATGACTGTCCAATTTCTGATATAACAACTAGATTTAAATTGCCTTTTGAATATCCTGATCTGTTATATTGTGATGAAAATGAGTCAATCTGATATTCAAGCTTATTGAAATACCTTTAATTTTCTTTTCAAGGCTTTGACCCATGTAAAGGAGATTGGGTGCAAGCAGAATATGTTATTAAACCAACAACCTGTACCACTGAAGCAATTTCTGTGAAACCTTTGAGGTATAAAAGAATTGATAAGGTATATCTAACATCTGGTTTAGTTTTGAGGTTTCTTAGATTTTTAGTCAGGTATTATTACATAGTAGAGTGAATGGTAGGTAACTATAACCTGAACTACACTACTAGACAACGTGTATCTAAGATCACTTTAATTCTAACTTGATAGATATGAAACTGTTATATTATTGTTAAATATCTAGAACTTTTCAACCTGAAAGGCTGCACTGTATATTTCAAGCAGTTTAGCTATGATAGGTTTCCTCTAAGGAATTCTTATTTCTAACTTTTATACCTTTTAAATTATTTAATATTGTTTTGTAATGATTTTCAAATATTTTTAAAAATATATTTTTAGGTTTTTAATTTATTCTTTATATGAACCACCTCATGTTCCCACTCCGGGAAAAAGGCAACAAACAAATGAAATCAAATAAATAACTTCCTAGTAAGCTTAATTCAAGGGAGTACTAATTATGTGTGCCTAGAAATTGTCCCCAGGTTCTCATACAAAAAAAATTGCTAAGTTTCTTTCATGCAGGCTGTAACAGTTAAATTGTTTTGACTTTGTTGTTGTAACGTAGGTGACATGAGAAGAGTCATGCCAAAGGGCTATCCAGCCCAATATTCTGTTTCCAAAGGGGCCAACCAGATACTTGTGGGGCAAGCTCAGAAGGAGAATCTGAATGGAGTACTATATTTACTCTCATGTTTTCCAGGAGCTGGTGTCTACAGGCATGCATCCCCTGTTAATGAAGAAAATATGTTATGATTAGTATTCTTTGGCAACCTTATTCTCTATGAATGGAGAATTTTCACTTGAATGAAATGTAATCTTACTGCAGTTTAGAAATATTAGTCTTATTTTTCACGGGACAGTGTAATCATTATCTTTGCAAGTACTGTCCAGTGCCATAGTAAAGGTTAACCAAATACTTAGGTCAAACAACTAACAGAAGACTTTGAGAATAATCGGTTACACTGGTTTAACATTTGACAGTAGTTAAGAATGACAATGTGCAACATAATTTAGGAGAGATTAATATATTATTTGAAACACAAATGATCACCTCAGGGGGGTTCTCCAGAAACTCTAAATAGCTTAGTGCATGCTTGGATTAAACACTTAAATTGATTATTGCATTTTAACTTTTCATTGCCAACTACAATTGTTACAGGCCCATATTTCCAGTGTATGTGGAAGAATTGGTGTGGTAGATGACAGTGTATTTTTTACTCTGGATTCCCTGAAACTTCCTAATGGTTACGTGCCTCAAAGGCATGACTTGGTTGATGTAGTTGTCGTGGAGAGTAACCAGTCGTGTTACATATGGAGAGCACTTTGTATGGCTCCTGCAGACAAAAATAGGTAATGAAAGCAGTTTTTTATTTCCTATAGATTTAGATGAGTCATGCTTGAGAAGATATTTACACTCAGAGGAAGCAAGTGTGGTATTGAACAGCAGCTGGAAGGATAATATACCTACCTGAACTGTGTTTCCCTCTTAGTTTATTACACAACTGTACTAATGGCATGAAATGGTAGTGTGCAGAGCTGTGCTTTTGTTTCTTTGTATCTTACATATGTCTGTGAGATATATATATATATAGATATATAGATATTTATATATAAAGTTATTTGTATATATAACGAACAGTTTAATTTCTTCAACATAGAAGTACAGACATACCTCAGTTAACAAAGGCTCTGATGAAAAAGCTACCTTTTATAGAGTCTTTTATGGCCATGTAGCTCCCCTTTTCCTCCATATCCTGTGTCAGTGTTTTAACAGCTGAGCTTTGGGAAAATGGTGACAGACACTCTAAAGAAACAGGCTTTCAGTGTCAATTTACAACAGTGTGTCTGCAGTACTAATGCACTCAAGCTTAAGCTGGGAATGAGTAGGATTCTGCTTTAGCTGATCCTACCATAGATGTGTGTGCCTGCCTAAAGCAGACAAGGTAAGCACAGCTGTCTCCAGAATCCTCTACCAAACATGTATGAACATCAAAACAGAGAGAAGAGAGTAGATAAACCTGCCTCACCACCTCCCCCCAATCTGTTAAAAAAGCAGATGCTTAAATTTGGCCACCAAAATTTAAATCATAAGAAATCATAAGAAAAGAGAAATCTAGTGAAAGAAAGAAAAAATCATCCCTGGAGGCATTTTGGATGAAACTTTTAGGTAGTCTCTAGAAAGTTAAGCATTTTTTTTAACTATGAAAGGTTGACCTGACCTTATTGTTTCATTTCATATGTGCTTATTGTTAATTTTGAATTAAAAGTTTGCTAAACTTTTGGTAACCCTTTGGTCATCTTGGAAGCAGACTTCATCTTCCTTCTGTTCATGGGCACCTCACCACCACTCTCAGATATCTACTATTTCATCCTCTTTCTCCTGTCAGACCTACAAACAGCACCTGGCCTCCTCAAAAAAGTATTCCTCCACATCGAAGATAAATTCTTTGAGTGGTCATCTGTGCCCTCACACAAACCCGCCCTGCCTCCCCTCTTTCAGGTCCTCTTTTCGGCAGCCTTAGAAACTGAAGAGGAAGTAGCATGGCAGGCCTGAGCGTGGTCAGTACACAGTAGAGGGAAGGGTTCCCTCCAAGCTACTCAACTCTGTAGAGATTTCCAAAAACAGTTACTGCTCAGGCACAAAGAACCCATTGTGTGAGAGCACAGATGACCACTGGAAGAACCACAGTTACAGGTAAGCAGCCTGTCCTTTTTTACCTCAGATCTCTCCCATATTCCAAGGATTATTTAGTTTTGGAGCACATATTTGCACAACTCCTTTTAGACAAAGTCCAGAAATGCTGCAACTTGATTCATAGCTGCTGTTACCCTGTAGATTGGGGGTCCCAGGAGGGGCGCCCAAATGACCAAACAAACCAAGCAAAGATGAGGAAATTAACTCGAGCACTCTTTTAAGTTAACGAGAGGCAGGGTAACTTAGCGGGAATCTTTTACCCTATGTATACAGGTTCAGGTCAGTGAGCAGTCAGACAGTTTAAAATGGCAACAATGATATTCATTAGCAAGCAGACAAATTATTAAGGAAACCCAACCACACAGCTAACTAGAAATAGGAATGAGAGTTTTAGGGGAAATGGATGATACGACACCTTTCTCGTAGTCCTGAAGAGGTCCAAGTGAAGAGAAGGAAACTCGGCATGGTGGCTGAAGGGAGCTCGCAGAAAGAAGCGGTGGCAAGGTAGTCCAAACGGGCGGTCCAGCGAGAGATCCGAGGAGCTCTTAGGAAAGAATGACCGTGGGCTAGTCTGGTCTTGGGTGAAAACAATGAGTTTTGGGCTTGAGACAATGTCTGCGAAAGGTCAGCATTTACATGATTGAGTTAAGGTCCGAATTGACAATAGTGTGGCCGGTATGTAGATGCAGCTAGCTTGGCAGTTGAGCACTCAGCTTGCCAGGGTGCCTGCTTGGGGCAGGGGACTCTTTGTTTTGATGCACATCTGTAATGAAGGCGTTTGTTTCGGGAGGTCTCCTAAAGCAGATCTGGCAATTTCTGCCTTGCTTTGGTGTAAACAAGTATGAGTAATAGCCATGCCTAGCTTCGTGCTTGTACGGCGGCCTCACAAACACTTGGCTGGTGGCAAAACAGGACCGAATTGCGATATCAAAATGATATCTAACGTTTACCAAAGGCCAGGCCAGTTCACGGTGGTAACACTGCCTGTATAAAATTTTGGTGGCTGAGGAAAAGTGCATTGCAGAGTTATTACACTGTAATGAGACTAAAAAGGCTACAGCATAACCACTGTCTGCTTTTAAAATTAGCCTGGTAAATAAGTTAATGAAATATTAATCTAATACTAATCTAATTGTTTGAAGGCTGAATTTCTGTAATGTCAGTTTTTAGAAACAGCTCTTTACTTTCTTCAGTCTTTGCTTTGGGAAGTACAGAGTTAAAATGATAGGGATGAGTGCCTTCCAGATATTTTGGATTATAGCTCTTGTCATCATTGGCCACTGGAAATGATGACCAGAACTTTTAGAAGTTGTAGTACAAAATATCTGGCAGTCACGAGGTTGCCTAGTCCTTACCCAACTGTTTTGGAATTACCAAACTGAAGTAAAGAAAATGCACACAACAAGTGAAACTATTTCCACTTTTTGTGAAGGTAAATGTTAAGAAGTTTTCAAGGAAGCGTATAAAAAAAATTAATAATTATAATAACCTTTGTTGACTCCTGGTCACAACTGTAAGTGAGGAAATAAAAATTGCTTTTCCAAACTGATACACAACAACATTTTGCAAGGTGATTCTCAGGAAGGCTTCAGGAGCAATCCACAATGTATTGGGTTATCCTCTTACACCAGCCGATGGAGACAAACATTCCAAGACCTTTAATAACATTGCCCTTCTGACTCAAGTTTGGTTTTTGTTCTCCTGCCTTACCTGTCAGCGCGGGCTGAGGTCAAGCAGAGGCCGGGCCGGAGGCGGCCACCAGCAGCGTCCCAAACAGTCCCACTGGACGCTGCAGCCAGCAAGGGCCTTGAACTGAGGGTTGCCTTAACAGCAGGCGATAACGGAAATAACAAGGGGTTGCCTCACCCCGAACACAAAATGGTTACTGCACCTTTAACGCAGGGTAGGGTCTGGGTAGAGCCGGGCAGCGGAACGCAGACACGGGCTGGACTGGAACAAGACACGGGCGACAGACGCACGGGAAGCCGACGGTTGTTGCTCCGTGCCTTCCCCAGCCCCGCGCCTGCCTAAAAAGGCCTGTGGGCCGGGCCGCGGCCAATCCATGCCGAGCACGTGGCCGGGCTTGCAGCTGTGCTACAGCTGGGAGCTGCCTGCCCCCAGGTGTTTCTCCTGCAGCCGCCAGGAGTGGCGGCTGGCCTCCTTGAGCCGCTGCCGCTGCTGGAACATCGGCGGCGGCGCGGCGGCCTCAGCCTCTTCCGAGGCAGCCTCGCAAGTAGGCGGTGCCCCGGGATCGGGCCCGGGGCCCGCCTTCTCCCACGGGTCCTCGTCCGCCACGCCACGCAACCCAGGAGCCGGGCCGGCAGCCTCCGCAGCGTCGGACCAATCCACGTCGTTGTTGTTGGCCTCCGCCGCGCCAGGGAGACCCTCACCGGGATCGGCGTCTACCGCGGCGTCCCGGCGATCCCCCCCGGTGGCGGAGCCATCCGCGGCGACCGCGCGGCCCCCGTCGTTGGCTGCGACCTCCGACGGGCCCGGACCCGCCTCCTCCTCCTCGGAGGTAACGGCGGCGTCGGCCTCTGCAGCGCCTGCCGGCGCGGCGACACCCGAGGCCCTGACATTACCTGCCGGTTGAGTAAATAATCCCTCTGATTATTTACTGAATTTCATAGCAATTTAGTTAGGAATTAGAGTGCAAAATGCAGGAGTCAGTTGAGGAAAATGGGAAGAGACAGAGGAGTATGGAATTTTAAGGGCAGGACTATAGTCTATCACTTCCGGACAAACACAGAAAGGAAATTAAAGAAAATAATGCCGCTCAAATTCCAGCAAGACTGTTGGGAAAAGAGCGAGTGGAAATATTTAGAGAATTCTCAGGTGATGAAGTCGACCTGGACAGGTTGACAGTAGATCAGGACAATGGTGGTGCAATTTTAAGAAAAATATTTTTAGCGTCGAGTGAGAGCGAGGCAGAAGGGAGGTCTCCTACGCACCACTCTAAGGTGACA
>CAOKZL010002709.1:0-164151 GCA_948472985.1 Iguana delicatissima | reverse complement strand
ATCCATCTTGTCATTTACAGAGAAAATATAATTGGCATTCGCTTAGCACTGTATTTGTTCATTCATTTGTGTTTTGGAATTTAGGTACTGCTTACAAAAGGAATAAAGTCAGCCCTCCCCATTCAGTAGAGTTGCGGCACTTCTAATATTATTAAGGGAAATTGGCCTCAGGACCCCCGCAAAGGCGGAAAAATCACAAATGTCAAAATGTATGTGTGTGTGTGTGTATGGTGAGGGGAAGGGGGTCAAACCACAGTGAGGAGAGTGGACACCCGGAGTACAAACCAGGTCAGGGAAAGCAGAAGGAAAGGGGGTGGGTTGATATGGTAGCCCTATAATTGCTCTCTCTCACCCATCTCCTCCCTTGGATGTTTGGGGGAAGGCATTGCGAGAGGGTTTGTGGTGCTGAGAAATTGGGCTGTGTGCCATCCCTAGCTGGCTAGGCAGTGCCTCAGAAGAGGTAGAGGACCAGATGTGGTTTTTGTAAAGGGCTGTGTGTCCTGATCAGAGTCACTGAAAGGGAAGGTTCCTCTGGAAAAGGAGTACCTGAGATGGGGGATGGCAGAGGTTGGAGAAACTCACTAATAATAAAATCTCTGAAAGTCAAACCTGATAATGTGGAGGGCTGACTGCATTATCAGAGCAGTATATGATAAATACCATTCAACCAGTTACACTGGATTTAGCCAGTATGCAAGCAATAGTTCAAGAGGTGATCTGCTTTGCACAGTGGGCCTGAGCATGCATTTCCTGTTTGTACAGCCCACATGGTCTCTGTCTATTGGGAGGGGGGAAAAAACAAAGCACAGAAACTAGCTGCACAGTAGGAAATTGTGCTGGATCCTTCTCTTATCTTAAGTCTAGAAATTCAGTTCCTTAAGAGCAGCAGAGATTGGACTGCTGTAATGATTCTATTGCATTCAGGGTATAGTGATTAAGACACATAAAATATAGTATAAAAATAATTAAAAATAATAATCTCATTGTATTTCCCAAAAAGTGTTGTACAGTTGGCCTTCCACATTTGCGGGTTAAGCATTTGCAGATTTGATTATTCACAGATTCGGGAGAAGGGTGCGTGTGCATTCACTCACTTACTTGGATGGTAGGGAAGAGAGCAATGGGATGGGAGGCGGGAGGGCCCGTGTATTTGCTTACTCATTCACTGGCATTGGTGGAGGGAAGGGAATGGGATAAGAGGAAGGAGGGCATGCATTTTTGCTCACTTGCTAGGGAGAAGAGGATGGAGCAGATGTTCCCTTTCTCCTTCTTCCCAATCCCATCCTCTTCCTCCGCTCCTTCTGCTCACATGAGTGAGTAAGCAAGGGAAGGAAAATGGAGCCAGGCCCAGCCATACTGCCAGTATAAGTCCTTTTTGTGTGTGTATTAAATATAGTTTAGAGGGCTTAAGATATTCATGGTTTTCCCACTTTTGCAGGGGTCCTGCACCCCAACCCCAGAAAAATGGAGGACTGACTGTAATTGATCAGTACAGTTGGCCCTCCATATCTGCAGATTCTGTGTCCATGAATTCAACCAATCACAGTTTCAAAATATTAAAAAAAAAAGCCAAAAAGCTAATTTTGGTTTTGCCATTTTTTATAAGGGATGCTGTTTTACTACACCACTGTACATAATGAGACTTGAGCTTCCATAAATTTTGGTATCCATGAGGGTTCCTGGAAGCAAATCCTAGTGAATACCAAGGCCCCACTGTAAAGCAAATCTGGAAAAGCTTGGATAAAGAATATTGCAATTGTTACTGCATGCTTTACTATCATGGACAAAGTCACTAGTTGCTCTTTTCTGAGCAGCCACTAGGGTGCTCAAAGTAGTCTGTGGCACTACTACCAGAAGGACCAATGCTAAAAATCAACAAGAACACTGGCATTAATGGTTTAAACAGGGGCCAGTAGGATATACTCAGAGGCACACAGTACAGCTCTGTCAACAGAGGCAGTAGGTTGTCCCTCACAACAATGAAGACACTGTATTTTGCACTAGCTTCAGCTTTCGGATCAATTACAAGGATAGTGGAGCTCCACTTTACAGTAGTCCGATGTTGAGGTTATTGGTGCAGGGCAGTGTTGGGAGTTGCTGCGTATTGGGATCCATGTAGCCTCAATCCATAGTTAATTATAGCACATTCTCAGTTGCACATTAGATGTGGTTTGGCTGTGTGAAGATAGAATATACTAATAATGGCACTGGGGTAGAATTGTAATCTCCACCAAAGGAGAACAATCACAATTTGCCAAGCAGAATTAATATATTTGTGTTTTCTCAAACATGAGAAACTAGATGTTTATCCATTTGTTGTTTTTCAAATGAGAGCTCATCTACCAGGATTAATCATCTCTCTTTGCAATGGGTTTCTGCAACTATAGAAAATTCTGCAACTCCAAGTGATTGTTCTAGACAGGGATGGGAATCCAGTAGACCACTGGTTGTATGCTTCCCACAGGACCCTCTATACAGTCCCTGGAACCTTTCCTGACCCCAACCCCAGTGGAAAAGATGTTTCAACAGAAGTTGTGGAGGGGATTTTTAGGGCTGGTGTCACCCATAGTGGACTTTGGGAGTTGAAAATTGGCCCCTGGATCACCAGAACATGCCCAGCCCAGGGCCTCTTTTACAATTATAGCACTATAATATACAATTATAGCACTATAGCCCCTTGCAATATTCTGTGGGTTCTGCAATTTAGGGAGAGGTATTTAGAATTCTTAGCCAGAGAGCAAGATAAACTTAAAAATGAATAAATATATAGTGCCTCACCAAACTACAAAGTCTAGGACTCCATAGGGTGCAGCCATTACCGTTAAAGTGGTATCGCAGGCCATTTCCGCAGTAGACTGTTACTGTGGTATTATTCCACTTTCAACATCCTGTGGAATTCTGGGGTGTGCAATTTACTGAGGCCAAAATGCTCACTGGCTGAGAATTCTAAATGCCCCTCCCTAAACTGCAAACCCCAGGACTCCATAGGATGTTGAAAGTGGAATAATAGCAGTGTAACAGTCTAGTATGGAAATGGCCATAGTGCTGTAACTGTGTAGTGTGAGTGGGGCCCTAGTTTACTTTCAACTTTCTGAACATTACATCTATGATCCAAAGCATTATTTGAATTGTGCCCTAGGCCTTGGACTTCCTCCCTATTTCAAATTTTAAAAACTGTTTATAAAACTCCTCTCAGTTTCAGAGGAGGGGTTGTTGTTAGAGAAATACAAGCCTCACATGTGCGTCAGGAAAAATGAATAGTTCTCACTTTTTTCATGGACTTTTACTTTAGCTGAGGGCTTTTTCCCCCCAGTAAATTGTTTTTCTTAAGTCACTGAAGAGGTTGGGAATGGTTAAGTAGGGACAAAAATGGTCTCAGACTTAAGGAGAGAGTCAGAGTGACAGAAGGCTGAATCACTATCTATCAAGAGCCCTTGTGATATTTACTTCAGTGGGCCTTGCAGCTTGCCAGCTCAGTTGGAATGAGCAAGGGTTATTCAGTTTTTGTGCTTGTCAGATTATAATTCGTGGCCATTTTCTGTCTCATTCTCTTTCCTGAGACTTGGTCTGATTATAGTTTTTGGTAGCACAGAATGCTTAAGCTGTTGTTGGAGAACTTGCTAGCAATCTAATCAGAGTAAAATATTATCTGGAGCAGTACAAGTGGGTGGTGTTACTGTTAGTGTGCTTGTTCTCACATTAGCCTTTTGCTGCAGCTTTTCTCAAGCCGACACTCTCCAGAGATGGTGGACTATAACCCCCATCACTGAACATGCTGTCTGGGGATAGTGGGGACTACAGTCCAACATAATTGGAGGACACCAGCTTATGCTTTGCTGCTTTAAACTCTTCAGCTTACTCTTTGTGTTTGTAGGTTTGTGGAGTTGCTGGACTACCTCACCATGCAAGGAATGCTGCTTTTTAAATTCTTTTCTCCCTATGGATGTTCTCTCTTCCAGATCAGACCTGGCTTTTAACTTGGAAGGCTACTTTTCTGTTTTACTGAATGATGTCTTCACTGCTGCAAATGGTGTTTACACAAAACAAAAAATTGACCCGAAGGTAACTATATGGAAATATCATTTGCCTTCCTTAGTGTAATTGTCATATGTGGGCTAACTTGTTTTCCCAAGAAAAGACTCAGACTTTTAGTATCAGCATTTATTTTGGAATTGGCAAGCAACACAACAACTTGCAAAGTTGCTAAGACTGGTATATATTGACCGGTAACAGGTTTTATACCTTGGCATACAAATTGAGGCGCAAATGGCAATAATTGGTGAAAGCGGTAAATGCCACCTCACCCTTCCAGAATCCTAAATTTCCCAGACGTTCCTAATGTTTACATATTTTCATCTTGAGAGCTCAGACAGTTGCTGTGTCATAGTTGTTCTCACAACATTTTCCTGTTGGTTTGGATGCCCTCGGGCATCAACTGTTGCCAAATTATCTTCATAGACACTTTGGGGCTTTTGAACCTGAAACCAGATACAAGCTGCAAACAGAAGTTGACAATTGATACATTGCTGCAAATGGCAATTAACAAGAAATACACTGTAGCAGACATCAATTAGCAATGGATACATTATAGCACTATCAATCTCTAATCCCTTACTGCCTGAGCTAAACATATTCTCCCTGTTAACATGGCAAGAACTGAGCCTCCTGACAGTGCACTTTAAACTACACAATTATTATCCCTATGAAATGATAATTTTTCTTATTAAAGTTTAGTTAGTTAATTTTAAAAAACTAGTTTCCTTTGGGGAGAGTTAGGTGGCGAGAGGGTTTAATATCCTTTATTATAGGTGGGTGGGTGGGTGGATGGATGGGTGGATGGATGGATGCATGGACGATGGATGGGCAGGCCATCTCTTGGCCATAAAATTTTTACTGATAAGGTGCTATGAGCTTTGGCCAGAAGGTTCCTACAGGTAGTTTGAGCATTTCATGGTCTCTCTTCATCTATTTCTGTTTCCTTTGCTTTACATCTGAAATAGCAATCTTCTGCCTGCTTCTCTGATCTATAGGTGTGAATCATGCAGGCTGAGACTCTTGTGCCCACATCAAGGATGTTTTTGTGACTGGGTAATTGCCTCCAAATATTTTGATCAAAACTATGAATTGCTGTTCCTAAAAGCCTCCAAGAGCCACAGTTCTCCTTTAGAGCAGGGTATAGGGTCTTGTTTTAGCATGGGGTGGGCAGTTGTTATGGTTGGGGGGGCTGCTTTTCCCAGCTAGAGGAACTTTAAAAAAAAACTGAGTTTTGCCCTACAATGTTCCTGGGGAACTGGGGGCAATTTTGTCATATTTGGGGGTTTATCTGTGCTTTTTCATGTGCAAGAAAAAAGTCCTTTTCTAAATAGGAAATGACCAACTGACTTCCTGTTTACTAAAAAGCTTCTCCTGGGCCTAAAACAGCCAAGCCTCTCTCATGGCAAAATTGCCCCTATATCCCCTGGAGATCGAGAGGAACCTTTAAAGCAGTCTTGAAGGGCACATGTGACTTATGGGAAAGGCTTTCAACACATTTGTTTTAGTTTGTGGAGGCCTTGACCCCACCCTAGCCTGGATGTGAAATTCTCTCAGTTTTAGTTATGGGGGGAAAAGTACAATTCACACTTCGAGAAGGTATTGTTAGTCGCTTGGGGACAAAATTGGCTCCCAGACCCAGTGAGATTGCCTGCCACAGTTCTAAATCTTTTGCGATTTCAACTTCTGCTAGGTTTATGCTCCCTATGCATAAACTGCCTACATACTATGATCGCAGAAGTGTAAGGTATAATAAATTTCAATCAGTTTGCCAGTTGGTCTTTCTTTTTTATGCAGGAGCTGGGAAAATATGGAGTCCTTTTTTATAATGCCTGTTTTATGCTAATTCCTACAATTCTCATAAGTGTCTTCACTGGAGACTTCCAGCAGGTAAGCAGCACTTAAAGAACAATTCAGGGTAATCTAATACATTTTTTTTTTTTTGCTTAGATCCTAAATTTTTGTTTCCCAAATGGTAGGCTCTTCTGTTAGCAGAAAGGTGTTCTTCCACTTCTGCAATGAAAACTTAAGGTCCAAGTCCATACTGAATATCAGGCTTATGGGTTTTCTCATTTGTGTTTTGATGAGGATGTTCTACATCTTCAGAATGGTTACCAGCATTTTCTGTCTCTCATTTTGTAGACTTCGTACACATTCCATTCAAATCTAGGAACAAAACAAATACCGTATTTTCCGGCGTATAAGACGACTGGGCGTATAAGACGACCCCCAACTTTTCCAGTTAAAATATAGAGTTTGGGATATACTCGCCGTATAAGACTACCCCTCTTCCAACGCCCTCCTCGGCTCTCGCCCGCTTTCCCCTCGTTGGCCTCCTCCGCTGGGGCTGGGAAGGAAACAAAATGTTTGCCCGAGCCACCGCAGCTGCTTCCACCAAGGGAAGCAGAGGAGAAGAGGGAAGAGGGCAGCACCCCGCGCCCGGCTCTTTGGGGCTGGGGGGGCCTGGGGGGTGGGTGCCCAGAGGGGAGGAGAGCGGGGGAGGCCAGCGCTGGCCCTTGCCCTTCACCTGACCCACCGGCCTGGAGGGAAGCCCTCCTTCCCCCCTCTCTGCCAACTTGGCCGGACTCTTCCCCACCTCCGTCCTCGCCCAAAACGCCGCCGCTCCCCCCGCCTCAGCGCTCCCTGGCCTGGGAGCTGTAGGCGGGGGTGGGGGTGGAAGCGGAGAGGCAGCGCGACCGGCGCTCGCGCGAGGGGGAAGAGCGGCGAGCGCGAGAAGCCTCGCCTCGCCCAAAACGCCGCCGCTCCCCCCCGCCTCAGCGCTCCCTGGCCTGGGAGCTGTAGGCCGGGGGTGGGGGTGGAAGCGGGGAGGCAGCGCGACCGGCGCTCACGCGAGGGGAAGAGCGGCGAGCGCGAGGAGCCTCGCCTCGCCCAAAACGCCGCCGCTCCCCCCGCCTCAGCGCTCCCTGGCCTGGGAGCTGTAGGCGGGGGTGGGGGTGGAAGCGGGGAGGCAGCGCGACCGGCGCTCGCGCGAGGAGCCTCGCCTCGCCCAAAACGCCGCCGCTCCCCCCGCCTCAGCGCTCCCTGGCCTGGGAGCTGTAGGCGGGGGTGGGGGTGGAAGCGGGGAGGCAGCGCGACCGGCGCTCGCGCGAGGAGCCTCGCCTTGCCCAAAACGCCGCCGCTCCCCCCCGCCTCAGCGCTCCCTGGCCTGGGAGCTGTAGGCGGGGGTGGGGGTGGAAGCGGGGAGGCAGCGCGACCGGCGCTCGCGCGAGGAGCCTCGCCTCGCCCAAAACGCCACCGCTCCCCCCGCCTCAGCGCTCCCTGGCCTGGGAGCTGTAGGCGGGGGTGGGGGTGGAAGCGGGGAGGCAGCGCGACCGGCGCTCGCGCGAGGAGCCTCGCCTTGCCCAAAACGCCGCCGCTCCCCCCGCCTCAGCGCTCCCTGGCCTGGGAGCTGTAGGCGGGGGTGGGGGTGGAAGCGGGGAGGCAGCGCGACCGGCGCTCGCGCGAGGAGCCTCGCCTCGCCTCGCCCAAAACGCCGCCGCTCCCCCCGCCTCAGCCCTCCCTGGCCTGGGAGCTGTAGGCGGGGGTGGGGGTGGAAGCGGGGAGGCAGCGCGACCGGCGCTCGCGCGAGGGGGAAGAGCGGCGAGCGCGAGGAGCCTCCCCCCCCGCATCTTCAGGTAAGTGCACAGCACCACCCTGGGTGGTTTCATACGGTGGCCGCATATGGTGGGGATGCGGCCGCGGCCATTTTTGAGCTGCCCCCACCGTATGCGGCGACCGCAAAGATGACACCCGGCGTATAAGACGACCCCCAACTTTTGAGAAGTTTTTCTTGGGTTAAAAAGTCGTCTTATACGCCGGAAAATACGGTAGATCAAGAACTTTAGGATTGGTAAGGATTTTAGCTCAGTGATAGAGTGCCTGTTTTGTCTGCCAAAGGTGCCAGGTTCAATTCCCAGTGTCTTCAAGTACAGCTGGAAAAATTTGTACATGAAGCCCTGGAGAGCCAGTCAGTGTCAACAGTATAAGCAGCTAAACAGTGGACTGACTTCAGTATACGGCAGCTTCCTATGCACTAAACCCACCGTAATTTCTGTCTAGAGTAGACACACTGAAATCAACAGGACTTAAAAGAGTGGTGAATAACATGTCCCTTCGCTTTATTAGGTCTACTTTAGATAGGAATAACACTGGATTTATCACTATATGCATGTCCCACTGTACAGCTAAAGATAGTATGCCCACCTCATTTCTATTTTTTCCCTCCAGCTACATCTGGGAGTGAAAGTGTTATGGGAATAATACATATCTTTCCTTTTTATGGTGACCCACTGATGGTGTCTTGAGGAGCTGATATTGAGATCTATGTTGATTAAATGACTTAGGCAGTAGCCATTAAAAGAAACACCCTGTTGCAGTTATTAAATATCTGATACATACATCTGTCCCTCCTCTTTTTTCTTAGATTTAATGACCTCTTCTCAGTGAAATATTCCTAAAACATGTTGTTGTTGCTCTGTGTCTTTGAGTTAACTCTGACTTAGTGTGCCCTGTTACACAATTTTCTTGGTACAATTTTATTCAAAGAAGGTTTTCCAGTGAGAGAATGAGAGAAGGTGACTTGCCCAAAGTCACCCAGTGGGTTTTCATGGCTGAAAGAGGTTATGAATCCTGATCTCCTGAAATCCTAGTCCAACACTCAAACTACTACATCACTGTGGTTTCTGCCTAAATCATGTGATTTTCATCTTTATAGGCCACCAATTTCAAGCAATGGACAAACGTTTTATTTGTCTTCCAGTTTCTTCTTTCCTGTTTACTGGGGTAAGGAATCATGGATAAATAAGCATAGAATATTGAGCATGTTTGTGCATCTTGTGTATCCATTCCTGATTGTGTTGAGTTGGCAGAATGAAGTAATAACCAATAACCATGGCAACAGTGCAAGAAAAAAAGAGATCCAGTTGGTTCAAACAATGTGCTTGTTGTCCAGCTTTTGTGTAATGCCCAAGCATATTTTTAGAATTACTCTTTATCAGGGAGCAAAGATAATTTCTTCAGACTGTTAACATCTTTCTCAGGAAGAGTTGTTTCTCTTTTGCTGGCTTTACTATCCATACCAAAGCACATTTTTGTTTCATTTGTTTCATTTGTTTTTTTTATAATTTTATTGCAATTCCAACATATAAAACACACATTTCTCATTGTACATTTCATTGAATTGTTTCTAGTGTCTTCCACTCCTCTCTAGATTTCATTCTCTGTTATTTCTTTGACATGTCAATGTTATGTATCACAATATATTGTTAATATAAAAAGATAGTTCCTGCTTTTCCACCCCCATATACTTTTTCCATGATATTCAACTATTTATCACCTCCTAAAAAAATTCTCTACCATGAATTACGCATTGTCTTCTGTTAGAACCCAGCAAATATCCAAAACAATTTGCCATTCTTTATTAATCTCATCGTCTGATTTCCCTTTTAATCTCTGAGAGACTATATCTCCATTTCGATTTTCAATAAATGTTGCCCACCATTGCTCTATTGTAGGTATTTGCTGAGTTTTCCATAACCTTGCATATTCAATATGAGCTATCATAATCATATACAGTATTATTCTCCAATATTTCTTTATGACAGTTCCATTAAAAATATGTATCATATTTAATAAGTAGAATTCGGATCTTATCAAATTGAACCCTCAGTATTGTACATATCATATTATGTATTTCATTCCAATATTTCTTAGCGTTAGGACATGTCCACCACATATGAAATAGTGTACCAACAGTCTCTTGACACTTCCAACACTGCCTTGTTCTTGTATTGTATATCTTCTTTAATTTTTCTGGTGTCATGTACCATCGATGTAAAAGCTTACAATAATTTTCCTTCAGGTTCTAAGCTACTGTAAATTTTTGTGTCCGTTGCCAGCTTTGCTCCCAAGATTTTAATTGAATTGAATGTCCAATATTTTGAGCCCACAATATCATTGCAGACTTAACTGTTTCCTGTTCCCTTTCTTGCTGTAAAATTTCTTGATATAGATGAGATAATAAATGTGGTGGTCTTCACACAGCCACTTTAATATACCTCCTTTCTCTTTTTGTTCTATTCCATGAGTTTTCATATCCATCTGAAATCTCTTGGTTAACTGTCTGTAAGGAAACCAATTCAATTTTATTCCCTCTAATTCCAATTTTTCTCTTGATTTCATCTTAAAAGTGTTTGAATTTGACTTCTCTATTATGTCCTCATATCACAACCATTTATCTGATTCAGTCCATCTTCCGAAAAAGCTTCTTGAGGGGAAACCCATGTGGGTAGCTGCGTAATGTTTTTATTCTTGTATTCGTTCCGTATCTTTAATAATGATTTTCTTATAAAATGATGCAAAAAGTCTTTGTCTATCACTGCTTTTCCATAAAACATATAGGCATGCCACCCCATCCTTAAGTCAGCTCCTTCAAGTGTCAGCGTTCTCTTGTTTTGTAAATCCACCCAGTCTTTTATCCAAGTAAATGCTGCTGCCTTATAATATATCTACAAATCTGGTAACCCCATCCCTCCTCTAACTGTTAGGTCTGTCATAATGTTCCATTTTATCCTAGACTTTTTTCCTTGCCATATAAATTTGGTTAATTCTCTCTTCCAGTGTATAAAGGGCTTAATATTTGTAATAGGGAGATTTTGAAAAAGATAATTCATATTTGGAAGTACATTCATTTTTATGACTGCCACTCTTCCCATCATAGATAACCGCATATGAGTCCAATTCTCCAAGTCCTTTGTTATCTCTTTCCATTTTTTTTCATAATTATTTTGAAATAATTCATTATTTCTTTTTGTAATCCAAACGCCCAGATATTTTGCTTTTTGTACTTTATTAAAACCTGTTAAATGTAATAATTCCTTCTCTTCAATCTCCCTCATATTTTTTGTTAGAAAAACTGTTTTTTCCTTGTTAACCTTAAAGCCAGAAAAGTCACCATATTCTTGAAAAGTGTCCATCAGTCCTTTAATGCTACTAAGTGGATCATCCAAAAATAAAACCAAATCATCAGCAAATGCTTTAAGTTTATATTGATACTTCTTAATCTGGACAACTCTGATAGCCTTATCCTCTGTTATGTCATTATTAAGAATTTCCATTGACATAATAAATAACAAAAGAGATAGAGGACATCCTTGCCTTGTTCCTCCATGTAGTTCAATCCATTTTGTTTTCTCTCCATTAATGATCAATCTTGCTTGTTGTTGACTATAAATTGCTTCAATCCAAGAAATAAATTTATTTCCAGCATCCATTTTTTTAACCGTTGTCTTCAAGAATGACCAATTAATCATATCAAAAGCCTTTTCCACATCAACAAATATCATTGCCAATTTTCTTTCGTTATGTTTTTCATAATACTCAATTATATTTAATACCGTTCGAATATTGTCTCTCAATGATCTCTTTGGTAGAAAGCCATTCTGATCCTCATGTATGATTTCTTGAAGAACCTTTTTAAGTCTCTCAGCCAGAATTATAGCAAAAATTTTATAGTCAGTATTTAATAATGAAATTGGTCTGTAATTCTTGACATCTGTCAAGTCTCTACCTTCTTTTGAAATCAGCACTACATTAGCTTCTTTCCAAGTATCTGGTATTCCCTCCTTTATTATCTCATTTATTGTATTCTGCAAAGGTATCTAAAGTTCATGTTCCATAATTTTGTAATATTTCGCAGTAAAGCCGTCCAGTTTGGAGCCTTATCATTCTTCAATTTCTTGATAGCTTCGACTATTTCCATCATTGATATAGGTTTATTTAAAATCAACTGTTGTTCTTCAGTGAATCTCATTTTATTCGTTTTCTCCAAATATTCTTCCATTTCATGTTGCTTTTTCAACACTGGAATCTTACTCATCAACTTCACATAATATTTATAAAATACTTGTTTTATCTCTTCTTGTTTTGTAAGTCTTCCTTCACCAATTTTAATCTTCATTATAATGTTTCTAACCCTTCTTTTACACAGTAAACTGGCCAAAAATTTCAAAGGTTTATTGGCTTGCTCAAAGAAGGTATATCTCATTCTTCGCATCTGTTGTTCTATTTCATTCAAATTGAGTTGATTTAATTCAGCTTGATGGACATTCATCTGTTGTCTAATCTTGTCATCCAACGGATTTTTCCTCATTTGTTTTTCAAGTTCCTTCATCTTTCTGAGAATCAACTGTTCAATATGTCTCTTTTCTTTTCTAATTTCCGCGGACCATCTAATAAAATTCCCACGCATCACAGCCTTACTTGCGTCCCATATTGTCTTCATTGATAACTCTGATGTCATATTTTCCTTGAAATAATTATTTATCTTCTTTTTTGCTTCTTGGATGTACTTCTCCTTATTCAGAATCTCCTCATTCAGTCTCCATGTCCTTTCTCTGTCCTTAATATTTAACATTACTTGTAACGGATTGTGATCCAAACATAAATTAGGAAGAATATCTATATCCACTATCTTCAACAAGTCATTAGATGTCAATATCATATCAATCCGAGACATTGATTTATGTCGATCTGAGTAAAATGTATGTCCATCTAATTGTCCATTTTTATATCTCCAAGTGTCAAACAGATCAAGATCATCCATCATGTTGAAAAAACTCTTAGGTAGTTTACCATTGTTTCGGGGGACTAATCTCTGTACAGTTCTGTCAACTTTTGAATTAATAACTCCGTTGAAGTCCCCTAAAACAATGATATTTGAATTTCCTGTTTCCTGTAGATATTTATGTATCTCCTCATGTACTTTGGGGAAAAATTCACCTTTAGCTCCATTTGGTGCATATATTCCAACTATTAATATTTTATCCTGTTTCATATTCACTTCTATCCCCAAATAACGACCATTGGTATCTTAAATTTTTTGTTGTGCACCATATCTTGAATTTACATATATCAATACTCCCCTTTTCTTCTTATCAATCGTAGCTGCAAAACAACTGCCAAATTTTGGATTTCGAATATATTTCAGATCTTGAGCCCTAACTCAAACTTCTTGTAAACAAATTATGTCCAATTTTTGTTTTTCCAAATGATGGAATATTTGTCTTCTTGTTTCATTTGTTTTTTAAAAAACATTAGTTTCCCTCCCTGTGGCCAAGAATCTCAGGGCAGCATACAATAAAATCAATATGAACAATTAAAAACAAGTTAAAATTACTCATGTGTGCAAATTTGGACAAAGTCGATCATTTTATTGATTTATTTGCTGTGTTCGTTACCATACTAACATTGTGCCCTATGTCTGTTGGTCTCAGAGAGAGGTTTTTGTTGTTATTTTGTGCCTTTAAGTAATTTCTAACTTATGGCAACTTTAAGGCAAATCAGTCATGGGGTTTTCTTGGCAAGATTTGTTGGGAGGGTTGCCTTGCCTTCCTCTGAGAGATAGAGAGAGTGTGACTTGCCCAAGGTCATCCAGGGGCTTTCCATGGCTGAGTGGGGATTGGAACCGTACTCTCCAAAGTCATAGTCTAACATTCAAATCACTATACCATGCTGGCTCTTCAGAGTGAAGTGCGGATAATAAAATGACTGAAAAAATTATAAAACTATTTAAAACAATCCAGCAGGATAGAACAGTGAACTGAAATCCACATCCAGCAGCTCAGAGGAAAGCCATGGTTACTGAGCCCCAAAAACTTGGATGCAGAGCAAGATTTTGACTTGGTGCTGAACTGAGACCATCATCAGAACCAGTTGGGCTTCCAAGATGACAGCATTCACCATGAATGATTGTATAACATCAGGAGCATTTTGCTTTACTGACTTCATCACAAATTCAGCAGATTTAAACCTTACAAGTTGTGTGGAGGAGAATCCATAATCTCAGAGTTCCTGTGTTTATCAGTATTTGCCCACGTTAGTATTTGATGATTGCATAGCCATACTCATAGTGTGGATAGATAATATCCACAAAGCATTGCAGCAGAGGCTTCCAGGAGTGAAAATTCTACTTTTTTAATAGAAAAAACCCCACCTTTTTTTGGTAGTGAGAGAGACCAGTAATTACAAACATGGTCAAGAGCGCATATGGCCCACTCCTGAAGTAATGGTTCTGTTGGTTCTCTTCTATTGAACAGACTCTTCAAACCTGTTGGATGAATTCTAACCAATAGAGTTACTCTGAGATTACAGATTCTTCTATGGTGCTGTTTTGTTTCTAATTTTTAAAAAAAATTTAAGCCTCCTCTTTTGTTTCTGACAGTCCACATGATATTTTGTGAAATGATAGGATGACTGTGGGCAGCGAAGTCTATGTGAGCATAACTTTAATTTGTACACCTTCGTACAGATGTCCAAATTTAGTTTCTTTTAGATTGCAGTCTCCCCTTGTAAGAGAATGAATGTCAACATGGAATGATGTTGCTCATACTGCAATACTATGTATGTTTACTTCTGAGGGTAAATGTGCAGAGAACCCAGCTGTAAGATACTTTTTTGTTGTTGTTGTTAGATTTCTTCTGATGTATTCTACAGTTCTCTGCAGCCATTATAATTCTGCCCTCACAACCACAGTGGTTGGTGCTATAAAGGTAAGTGAACCAGAAGGAGTGTTGATAGTGTCAGAAGTAGATACAGAAGACGTTCAAGTCACTCTGTACCTGATTATTATTTCAGTCTTGAAAACAGAAAATTCATTGTTAATAGCAGGGCCTTTCAGAACTTGAGGAGTGAGAGCTTAAACAACAGTGAGGTTTCTGCATGTTCTAAAAGATGTGAAAGATGGCACAATGTCAGCAAGATACTATCTATCCTGAATGAAGGTATGGCTTTGTAGTCCATATTCTGATGCAGCTCATGGAATAATTTCTCCAGGAAGACACCATGAACTATCTAATGGAGTCAGATTCTCTCAGGTACAAAGGTAGAATACTGCTTGTTGCGAGGAGATAGGTTTCCATCATCTTCTATTCCAGAACCTTCAAAATATTGTCAATCAACCAGTTTTAGATCAGAATAGTTTCTCAGCTGTTTGTAATCTTGGGGAGCATATCTAAAAGTATAGTGATATCAAGAGCCTAAGTAGGCATCCAATTCTTTGTTTACAGAATGTGTCCATTGCTTATATTGGAATGCTTATTGGTGGAGACTACATCTTCTCTATGCTGAATTTTATTGGGCTCAATATCTGGTGAGTGAGGCATTGATTGTTATGTCAAATCCATATGGAAGACAGTTAACATAGTTTTCTCATTATGTGTGTTCTCTTCTTTCTTCCTTTAGCATGGCAGGAGGATTGAGGTATTCATTTCTAACAATACGGGGGCAGGAGAATCTCAAACGCCCTGTAGATGAAGAAAAGGGAATGCCAGATGCCAAGAGCTAACAGAAGGAAGCAGCAAGGAAAAGCTGTAAGAGTGCCAGAAATTCTAAAAGTTGCACAAACAGGTGCTGTCAAGGGTGCAAAATGAAAATTCTACCTCATCTTGCATTGTGGCATCACAGACCAAGCCGTGTTTTTGGTCAGAAGATGACAGCTGAAAAACTGTGGACTGCAGGTGCATTTGGTTATCCCTGCACTAAGGCCAACTATTACAAGATTTTGCACTCTGCTCAGGATGGATGGTAGAGTTTTGTGATTCCTTTGTTTGCCACTGAAAACTCTTGCAGCTGTCTGAATGCAGTGATCTTTGTTCAGTCCAGGCTTCCATGCAACTAGCATGGATGTTGGCTTGCCATCCATCGTCCTGTCTTGTCTGTGGTTCTGGACTGAAAGGCAAAATACTAGCTTAATTTTTTTTAAAAAAAACTGACTTACTAACTCAGGGTGTATGTACAGGCTACAGCTTTTTGACAAATTGCCAGCAATTTGCACATGTTGTCATTGTTGAAGAACTCAGGGTCACATTTGGGTTGGAACTGGGTTGTCTGAATTTGTAAGTTGATCTATACTTCCCCTGATAGATGGATAGCTCTGTCTGATGGCAGGGAATTGGATGAGGTGTCCTTTTGGCTCCACCCAGCTGTATGGTGCAACTGCTGACAGGCAGGAGATTTGTCCTCTGAGAAAGCAGATATTACTACTCCTCATCAGCCTGATTATTATCAAGAAATCTGCAGTTCAATTGCACAGCCTTCTGTGATTCCAGCCAATTTTATGGTTTCACAGGGCTCCAGTGTAATCAGCCTACCCAGGGCAGTGGATTTAGCTGGGTAATGAATGCACTGAATGAGCACATTTAATACCAAATATATGCTCTGCTAGGGTACCTTAAGGAAGAACTTTCAGGGTTCTGTCTCTTGGTGGTTTGGATCCTCATGGATCAAGGTTTTCTAACTTTCGAACAGAATCTCTTACAGCCTCCCAAAAAGCCAGTCTGGGGGTTGAGAGATTTTTCCAGAATGGCATAGGATGTGGCACATGGGGAAGGGACTACTGTGCAATACAAAGATCATTGAAAATTGAGGACCTCTCTTGTTTTCCGTTTGTACAACAACACCTTTGAGTTCAACCCAGTGTGCCTAAACACACACACACACACACACACACACACACTTTGCTTCTTATTGTACCAATTCTATATGTTTAATTCTCTTGATGAAACATTTGAAGTGTGTGAGCACTGGGATCTTTGAAACTCAGCTTTAATTCAAGCTGAGACCAGGAGAAACTTCACTACAGGTTTGGAGAAGGCCATTACTCAAGGGATTCTTTCCAAACCCAGAAGACAGTGAGGGACATAACAGCTGCTATTGGCTAACTCCCAAGTTTCGAGAGAACAAATCTGTTTTGTTTTCTGTATTTTCACTACCACAGCAAGTGTGTAGGTGACCTGGTGTCACATCTTGCTCCCAGTAACTTTAGCAAGAGAAGAGCTTCGAAAAATACATTTTAAAACTGGAACTCCTTAAATCTTCCAATTGAATGGCTAGTAGCTACGTACTTATGTGTTTCCCAGCAAGCAGGAATGCTGCTGCTGTTTCTTTTGTGCAACCAAACCCCCTGATTGTTTAGGTGATTTTCCAGCTCACATGAACAACTAGTTGACAAGCTCAGTATTCATTTAGCCATTTAGAACAAGTGGTGGGCTGCAGCGTTCAGTCTGATCTTGAGTGGCCCTCACCTAGTTAATAGTTTAGGCTTCTCCAAAAGAAATCCTGTCCCTTCCTCAACAGCCTGCTTGATGGGGAGGAAAGCAGGGGAGAGAGGATGGCGAGGGCTTGCCTACCTTTGGCTCTGTCCCTCTCCACTACCAAATTCAGCGCTGCTCACCAACAGCATCAGTCTCGAGAAAATGCAGCCTTTGACAGGAACAGGTTTGTGCAGCCCTGCTTTATAGTTGTATGTAGCTCACAGCATCTAAATTTGCTTTAGTTGATAAAGTCCTTAACGGCATGATAGAGGAGATGGGTAATCATCCTTCCTGGCTTCATCTTTTCTGTTGAGTCTCAGGAGCTTTGTTCACCCCTTTCTTATATCTGATTGGAAATTCGTGATAAGAGCAAACGGTCTTCTTAGTTGGAAGGGAGAACAGTGTGAGGGCTGAGTTTCTTATTGTTAGCTGAACTCCCCCTTTCTTTTACAAAATCCCAAATTTGGCACTTATTACAAGTCAGCCTTCCCCAGTCTGATGCCCACCAGAGATGTTGGACTACAGCTCCCATTATTTCCTACCAGCACTGCCAGTGATCACTGGTTGGGGATTATGGTCATTGTAGTCCACTGCCTCCAGGGCATCATGGAATTTGGAAAGTCTAGAATTGGCTGAATTCTGAGAAAGTATTCTTATAAGAGGTTTCTGGGCTCCTGATCCAAATCAAATCTGCTCCAGCCAATATGGTCAGTGATGATGCGGTCCAACAACAATTGGAAGGCGAAAGATTTCCTACCCATGCTATAAATAGCGGTAATAGGTGGGTAGGATTGTGATGTATCTTTCTGTAAGTCTCGGAAATAGGATTATGTCTGTTTAGAAGATGTTCATACTTGTAATTAAAATGTCAATTTTATGGCTTTTCCATAATTTTTAATATTATAAAAACAAAAATAATAAAAGGAAATAAAATCTCTACTTACAAAAATTAAAACTCAAGATCAAAGAAGAAATTAAAAATTAGCTAGATTTTATCAACGTGCAACATTCTGGCCACCAATATGTCACACACTATAATTCTTAAAGTGGAGCCCATAGCTCAGTAGTACTGCATAGGGTTTGAATGGAGATGAACATGGACCTGCAGAAACTGCTGCCAGTCAAAATAGGCCGTATGAAATGAAGTGGACAGTGGCCTGGATCCAGAGAGGGCAGTTTTATATCTATCTCTGTGCACTGTGATTAAAGGTCAGTAATTTTGTTATATGATAGTCTGTAAGAGTTATTTGGGTTTGCAGTTGTTTGTGAACCGATAAGTGATAGTAATGTGTAGATGTAAGAGTGTGTGTGTGCGAGAGAGAGAGGGAGAAAATGAATAGCTATCTCTGAGAAAGAATGAATGGGTGGGTAAGTAGATGGATGGAGAGGGTACATACACAAGAATGAATGGATAGATGATGAAGGAAGGCTGTTCCAATTTACTGATTATTTTGGTTGCCTTGTTCTGTACCTTTTCTAGCTCTCAGTAACATGTTGGAAGTGTGAACAGCACTCCCAGGTGTGGTTGTACCATTTTGTTTAAAGCAGCACACTATTGGCAGATTTATTGTTTATTATTCTTTTCCTAATACATGGAATTTTCATTTTTTTCCCCATGGCTGTAAGTATTTTTATCCAGCCAATCGCCACAACCCTAAGATCCTTCTCTAGGTCAGTCATTACTATGGATGTGAAAAAGGGAAGTCTCTTAGAATTACATCAGTATTACCTCTTGTATTACATTTCTTTGAACCCTGTTTTCTAATTTGTCCTGTCCTTGTTTTGTATTGGGCTGCCAGAATGTATGGAGATGTTTCACAGGGAAATTCACACACATTCTTTTTTAAAAAATGCTAACATGCACATTTGTTTATGCATCTTACCTAAGGTGTACAGTTCCCCATTGACTAAACAGCTTGCTCATGCAATTTTTAAAAATGGTATGCATTCCTTTAGCTATTCACAATTTGAAATGTGCATTTTATTTTAAGCATACAGTTCCTTACCATTGGCCATGCTGAACTTTGACTTCTAGGAGTCATGGGCCAAAATATGTGGAGAGCTGAAAGTTCCATGCCTACATGATAAGCACAGAGCATCCCTTCTTAATGGGTACAGACACCTGTGCCAATCCTACCAGGAGTTCCATTAACCATGTGAATTTCTCTGTTCATTTCAAAAAATGTCAGTCATTGCAGAAATCTCCATACAGGCAAGTCCTTCATAACTGCAAGAAAACCACATTGGAAAAACCTCTCTCTCAAGAAGCCCCGAAGATGTTTTTTATTAGTAGAAACACCTGACAAGCTTTGATCTATATATACTCCTAAATCTTTTTTAGGGATATATTTAAAATCATAAATGCCTTTGTTATGTGTAGTTTTCGATCGCCCTCCGGCAAGATATTAAAAACCTTCAGCCTTTGTTCATGTGTTTGCATTTGTCCGCTGCATAGTTCAGCGTTCCTGGTGAGAAATTTCTGCTGTTTGATTCTAAGTAGGTATGTATAGGCAATGCACAAATAAATAACTTTATATGATGTGATATTATGTATTTAGATGTTGTCCTTTTATGATTTTATGTAGCTTCCAAAGAAGGCCTTAAATGGTCCACACAGGCCAAAATGCATTGGGCTTTTCTGCCAATAAACAACCATTTTTTGAACAACTTCAGACGTGTCTCTTATCTGTGGATTCCATTGGCTATTCCTGTAGTGTGCTTCTTAAGAAAACTTCATGGAGATTGCTCATGGAACACGGATCCCAACCAAGAGCAAACAAAACCAGGAGTTATTGGACAGTCACTCTTGATTTTGAAAAATTTGCTCGTCCCTACCTTTTAAATGGAAGATAGCTCTTCCTGAAAGCATTTAGGATGCAGTTTTCTTTCCTTTCTTTATCATCTATTTATATTCCACTGTCACTGTACATGGTGCTTTACAAGAGAGAAAAAAGAAACCGTTCCAGGTTTGCAATTGAAGGACACAACATACAACAAAAAGGGGATAGCAGTGGAGGAGTATATAAGAGATAACATTTCCCCCCAGCATTTGGGAGAAGTGGGGCCAGCCTGGGCGTTAGTGAGTCATGCAGTCTTCGGGCTGCACAGTTTCTATCCTTGCAGTAGGAACAAATGCATGCATATAGATGATCCTGTCCCATGGTGAGAGGTTAGAGAAACGCCTTTCGACAATACTCAGCTACTGGCAGACCATGAAATGTCCTTTGCAAAGGCAAGTAACTTTCCTTTTAGTGGTCCTCTGCATTAGTAAGCAGCTGGCTGTGTAGACTGCATAATGCAAACCAATCCCATAAGTGCCCCCAGGGGTCCATTGAGACCTCGTGCATTGGATTGGATTGACAGTGCATGGATACATTCAATAAGCATGTCTGATACCAAAACTATGTTGCCCCTGGTCGATGTGGTAATAATAGCTTTCCTTTTTCTTGTGCTGGTTGTGTTTGTGTGGTCATCATCCACTGAAAGAGCAAATCCTTCTATAATCTTTGCTGTCATTTCTTCCCTGCCCGTCTCTTTATCTTGCGGTCCCTAAAAAGCCACTTAGGTTGTAGGATCTCGGGAATAGCATAGGATTTGGTGCAGCTAGAAGCGGAAAGTAGGATGCGTGTGCATTAGAGGTTAAGAGACACCATCAAAAAACGAGTAGATGTTTTTGGATTGGAGATCCCATAATCCCTCACCCGAGGCTATGCTGTCTAGAGGTGAATGGCAAATGTTGGCTAAAACATACTTTCCTTCCCCTGCATTAGAGAATTTTATCTCTGTTTGTTATGACATTATCTTTAGGTGGCTTGAAATCAAGTGTCAGAGACCATCTGAAGTGTAGGGGAAAATGTGTATTAGAAAAACTACATGCCTTCTAGTTAGAGATCAGGGCTGTTAATAACAGGGTGCCTTAGTGTCCGTGTGCTGAAGCTGACTCGCTGGCACTTAGCAACAACGTAAAGATGGATGGCTCTGCTGGATATAGCTAAAGTACATTGCTAGGAAGATGATGGACAGAGGAGGAGCGGGGAGCAGAAATGAAGTCCGATAGTATCAGTCTATTAGCGGGAACACAATAGAACAGACAAGACAAAAAGGGAGCATATGAGGGCACCCTAATTAGCTATCTTATCTCTTGCTCCCTGTAGGCATATCAGTGACAGTACAAGAAGGGGTGACTCCTCTCCACTTCTGCAATTTCACACTTAAAACAAAATCCAAGTAAACAGATTAGCAGTCATTTCAGCATCAGCAAACAAGAGGCTGACACTATCTGTATCACCTGGTAGGAATGCTCTGCATTGTGGTATTTCTACTGTATTATTGTTAACTCCACAACTTTATAATGAATTGTGTTTGGAGATGTGGTTTAGAGACCATGCACACAACTTTCATAGCATGTTTTACTTTGTTACCTATTTGTTGCCTTTCCTCAACTAATCTAGCAGAAGAACTCTGTAGTGGAACAATGCAGCAAAAAGATAGGGAAGCAGGTTCTGATATCATGTAAAGCAGAGCTTCCCAAACTTTTCATGTTGGTAACACCCTTTTTCAGACGTGCATCATTTCACAACACAGTAATTTTTTAAGATGCATATTTTTCTTTTCTTAGTTCTCAAAAGGTACGAAATGTTATTTTCAGTTCCTTAAAGAAGCCATCTGAATGTTACAAACCACTGGTGTGTGTTACGGAACACATTCTCATCCCATCCACTTCATTGTTGTCTTTAAAAAAAAAAATCCACAATAGAACAATCAGCAGCCGCACAAGCCAGCATTTGAACAACATAATGTTCCTCTGCCACCATTTAGTGAGACCACACTCCCATAAATAGAAGTTACAGATACACTGAAAAATGAGTGGAGTTATGTCTTGTTTAGTTACACAAACTATGTATAAGCAACTAGTTATTTGTAACTAGCTGCTTCTGAGCTATGATAGTAATTAATGTATTCACTTTCATTCTTAAAAACATTGGTTTGAATTCACTGCACAAGCAAAAACTTGAGGGCAACAGTTGTCCGCTGCTGTTCTAATGTGAGGTATGAGCAAGAAGACCTTCCTCTCAAGACCGCAAATCTTCAGACAAAAACTAACTCCCTGGAACTCAAACTGTTGAATAGCTAACTGTTGATAGAACATGATGAAGCACCATGTTGTCTCCTAGGATACCAGTTTGTAATTAGCTACCTTGAGTTTTCAAATTCTCTGTCTAGGCTAAGGTAAATATTCATGCGATCAATTTACTACAAGATGCTTACTTTGGGGTTCAATTATCTATTAACTAAATGATCTATTAATTAAAGTGCTGCTGTTTATTGGAAACCAGCGTAGCAAGGCTTTCTAGCTGTTTTCATTTTCACCCAATGCATGGGTGCTGAACCACAGGTCCTGGACCCCAAATCTAGCTCTTTTGGGGTACCCAGATGCACATATCCTTCCTTGTGATCTCATTGGTAGTTGTGTAGGTCCCTTCCCCCTGCAATTCTAAAACTGATTCTCCCAAGGTTCAACTATTGGAAATTAGAGGTTTAAGTTATTTGTTTATCCTGTTCTTTGCCTTTGTCTTCTCCCATCACTGAAATTCAATCTCCCCTGAAATTATCTGAAATAGAATTCATTTCTCAGATGGAAAAAAATTTCCTCCACCTTGAACTAAAGCTTGAACAGGCTATAAAGACTCACTGACAATAAATTCCTTCTGCATTTTATCTGTGAGCATTTGTTACAAGTGGCAGCTTCTGAAACACCTGCAAATGTACTATATTTTGGACTGAGGTACGCAGCTGAATGCATGAAACATAACTCAGGTTATATTGTTCCCCTGACTCTTTAGGCTAAAGTAAAAGTACAACTGAGACAAAACTATAGGCAATCATTGTAATAAATTGAATAGTCTATTGAATATTCTATTAAAGAGATCAAAAAAGTATTGTATTCTTACTGGAACATATGTTCTTTTCCTCTTCCAATGGAAGATGCTCAAAGCACCTTAGAAGATACAGGCCTAAGTCCAGTTGTTAGTCTCAACCAGAAGTACTGGATCACTTATATAAATGTTGATTTATCAAATTCCTACTGATTTAATGGGTATGCTCTAGCTAGAACTAAGAACTAGGTTTACACATAGTTTTTATTTAATAATCATTATGTTTTACAAAATTATATTCTGTTTAATGTATCTAAAGAAAGATATCTCAAAGCAATGAGCAATTGTGGATGCTTCCATGAGGGAAACTAATACTGCTCCCAGGTAATAGATCGTTATATTCCTCCTAATGGTATTATTTGATAAAAACTATATCATGGGATTGCCTCTACCTATGTTTTCATACCACATCTTGGATAGGAGATATGGACAGGTTCCAACTTGTAATGGGAAAGGTAGAGAACATTGCAAACTACTTGTCATGCTGCCATCTGCATCAAAACTCTAGGATGAGATTCATGAGGTAGATAGAATCATCAGTGTGGAATAAAAAATGAACTTCAAACCCCATTGATTACTATCAGATTGTGATTCACATGTTAGCGTATTAAACAGCCTTGTTTGCCAAAACTGTGAAACATATTCATGACGTCACTCAGTCTGAACACCATTGCAGTCAATTGTGCAGGTGATAAATTAATTTGATTTTGTGTTCTGGAAGAGGAGGATGGAGAATTAAGTTGGGTTCCTTACCAGAGTGCCAAGTAGAAAAACTCCAGCCTTTGCTTCTTCTTGAGACTTGATGTCAGTGGGTTTGCTAATCCGACCCATAGATCTGGAGGGGGCTGTACCCATCCATCCAAAATTGGTTCTGTTGCCACAAAGTCAAAAGCATATCGCTGTACTACCATGCATCTGTAGCACAAGTGTGCTTTTCATTTTAAAAATTCCACAGTAAGTAAACAGAGCCCAGATCTCTTGATGTAGTTTGGTCCTAAGGAAGATTAAGAAAACAGAATCTAGTGATCTCTGGTGTTGTGGTCATGCTGTTTGGAAGATTCTGCAGGTTGCAGTCCAAAAAAGGAACTTTCCTGACAGGGTCTTTATAGTGTGCTGTGTAATATTTGTGCTAGTTCATGGAGAGGGAAGGATCAGAAATGCTAATGTGAATCATAAGGAACAGGAATGCAATCCAGGATATTCTGGACTGGGTCCATATCTGATAAGGCTGGGTTGGTAGGAATTGTAGTTCATTATATCTGGGGGGGGCACCCAGTTGGGAAAGATTAATTTAGACGACAGCATAGGTGAATGGATGGATGTGGTGTTAGTGAGCATTACTTTTATGCTCAGCCAAATACACCCAGACATTTTCATGCCTTGGCATTAGAGAAGATGGCATATTATCAGCTTGACTCCAGACCTCATACTTTGAGAGTAAGGGCTGTTGCTGTGTTTGTTTGCCCTGAAGTTTCCATATGTGGGCCAAAAAGTCCTTCTGTTATAATTTCTGGCACAGTCTATGCAGGGAGGATGGCATATGCTAATGACTCAGGGGTTCATGATTAGGGAGACCATTTAATGTTTCAATTTGTTTTGCTGCCAGAACGCCAGTGCCTCAGCAGCAAGCGAGAGAGACAGTGGCAATACATTATCTGAGCTCATGTTCCACATGGGTGAATTCCAGCAGCATCTGCTCACTGTCCTTGGAAGCATAGTTTGTCTGGTTTTCTTGGTGAAATGCCTTCAGTTTCTGAAGTATATCTTCCCACACGTATGGTGTGCTTTGCCTCCATCTTTTTTCCAGTCAATGGGGGAATGGGCAGGTAAAGAAACTCTCCTTGTTATTGTTGATGTGATACAATGTGATGGGGAATGCCAGTTAGCTCAGCGGTAGAGTGGAAGCTTTGCATTGTAGAAAATTCTAGGTTCAGTTCCTGGCATCTATGGCTTGGGAAATGCCTCTCTCTGAAGCCCTTGAGAGCTTCTACCTATTACTGGACTGGAGGCAATACTAAGCTAGATGGGCTAATGGTCCATCTTTCTGTATGGCAGGTTCCCATTTTCCAATCCTTCAATGTATGGCTATTATATTAATGCAATAATAATCTCTCTTATTATACAGCATACAAAATTTAAAACAACAAAATAGTTCTACTGTCATGGGCTTACTCAGTACGTAAAATGGAAAAATAATTAAAGTGTGTGTCATAGGAGGCATTTATTTGTGAACTGTGTTTTAAAAATAAATCAGTTAGGCAATTTTTTATTAAGACTGTGCAAGTTTTTGAGTTCTCCAACATTCTTGATCAGGTTGGGTGGTAGCAAAACTTAGGTGAGAAGGGGAAGAAACCTACCTGTGATACTACCTAGCCAAATGAAGAGTTCTGGGAGACTTGGAAGCTGAAGTTTTATGGCGTATTTGGTTGATCCCAAATAAAAGTGTAGCCTAACTGTGGGTTTTGTTTTTACTTATGAACAAACATTCCTGCCTTTGTATTTTGTCTGTGTGTGTGTGGGGTGTGCACATGCACATGTATGTGAATGTATATGGCTGTGTGTGTGTGTGCATGTACATTAATGAATTTTTCATCCTGTAGAATCAGAAAACCCCAACCTTTTTGTGAGGGGATGGTGTAGTTTTTCCTGAAACTAAGACTTTGTAGTTGCATTCATTTGGTAGACACAAGAGAATTCGCTATTCCAAAAGGGCTTTTTTTTTTTTTTTTGCCCAAATCTGCAGTGTAATTCTAAGCACATGTATTCAGAAGTAAGTTGTTGAGTTCAACAGCCTTACATCTTGGTGAAGATATATAGGATCACTGCCACAGTCATCTACTGCTGATGAATAGCTAAACTATTCTAACATCTTTTCATAAAAGAGGCATCGCCCTCTGTGACTCCCTGTTCTTTCTCTTCTTTCAACACTACTCTCTCATATTAGAATATTAAGATATGCATATCTGTGAAAGAAAACAAATAGAAAGATATAATTCTTAAATAAATACCAACATAAATCTGTAAATAGTAACATATTGAAGAAAAGATAAAAATAAATTAAGGCTGCAATCCCATGCACACTTACTTGGGAGTAAACCTTGGTGAATATCATGTGGTTTACTTGTGAATAAACACATACAGGATTGTACTATAAGACTGCAGTCCAATATTCAGTTGCTGAGGAGCCTGCTTGATTGGACTCTATGAGACCTATTTCTGGGTAGACATACATAGAACTTTTCTGGAAAACAGACAAACTCACTATAATTGAAATTAAAATAAAACTGAAAATCCAATAAAAATTTTAAAACAACCTGGTGGATCTTAAGTTGATTTAAGGATGTTTACAGAAGGAAAGCTTATTTAAATGTAATTTTTTCCTTAATTCTTCATTTGATTTAATCTCCCATTCCCTCAGTTTCCCATGGGATATTACTCAAGAGGGGCCTTGAGCACTCACTCAATTATACAATATGTGAGTTTACTGTGTCCTCCTGAAGACGAAGGCTGTGACGCATGCACATAGACACACAGACCTGAGATGATTAAAATGCAAGAAAGAACCTGGTAAATAAAGTTCACACTTTCTTGCTATTTCATCTTTTAGTGATTACAGGAGCAGGAGATGGCATTGGAAAAGCCTATGCTGTTGAGGTAAGAAGAACATCTGAAAAATTACTTAAGATTTATATGGGGACCATTTTAGAATATTCCTCAGGCTCTTCATATATATTTTCAAAATAATCTTTACAGCTCTCTCAGGGCCAAAAGTGGTTACAGAGTGAGGCAACCATCTCACATGGCAGATGCAGCTGGGGGGAAGCAGTGGTGCCCTGCCGTGTTCCTCTTTAACTCCTAGCCTTCATCTTTAGTACAGACTGTATGTGTGCCATGCAGCCTGTTTTATGCCCCCTCAATGAAGCCTGCTACCCTTGAGTTGCCAGTGTGGGGGCACATCCATTCACCTGACAGTCCGGTTGCCTTCTATGTGGGAAATGGTATGGGGCAGCCACCTTGTCCTTTGCCACAGGCAGTCAATATCAGTACTGAGCTCTGCAAAATATCAGCTCTTTATTTATCTCAGAGACAGTCAAATGTTGAAGTAAGCTTAGGAAAAATGCCTAAGCAAGACATATATCTGGCTTGCAGAAAACATGATAGTGAAATTCCATGTGATAAATGAATGCTCCACCACATCACCACCATTCTGATACTGAAATGTTTATATGTTTAAATCTTGTTTCTGCAGCTAGCCAAACGTGGACTAAATATTGTTTTGATTAGCAGAACACTCCAAAAACTTCAGACAGTAGCTTCCAACATTGGTAAGTTTTTTTAAAAAAAAATGAGAACTAACTTTATCAATACATCTATAGCTTGTTCTCTTGACACCTGCCGTTTTGCTTCACTGATGAGCTCCAAATAATGTTAGTATGTGCCACAGCAAAGTTGTTTTCAACCTACCAATCTGTGATGGAGTTTTGGGGTGTGTGGCTATCCCGAGTGCCAGAGCAGTCTAACAAAGGGTTGGCAGACAATGTCACTCCCACAATCACACAGTCTGACTGGAGCATTCTGGGAGCTATAGTCAAAAAAAAAAAAGCTTTCTAAGTTCTGAGTTAGAAAATACCTTTGCTAAGTCTAACTTAGGCCCTTTCCGCATGAGGAAATTAAGACGGGCCAATGCGTCTTGTAACAGAGGTTGTCTGCACCTTGGAGTGGACTAGGTTCAGATTATTTACCTTCGTTCCGCACCCAAGTCTGCTTAAATGCGCCCCCAAGCGGTCCTCGAGCGTGCTATTTGAAAAATGGAAAAAAACAGTTTTTCAGTTTTCCAGATCGTGCCAATTCGTACTTTCGCAGTGGTGCAGATGCGCACATTCACACCAGTGTGAACTGGTGATCAGCGGAGGGCAGGCTGTGGTCAGCTTCAGCGGTTGGTCCGGCCCAACAAACGAGAGGAAGCCACCATTTTCTCATTCTCATAGTGCGGATCTATGACCTCGCACTGCTCTGAATTGGCATGGAACATACAGAGTAGTCCTGTGGAAGGACATAAGGGAAAGTCCACTTTGTTTCCAGCCCAGAAGAACTGGTAAGAAACGGCACGAAGCAATTCACTAGCCTTGTGCGGAAAGGGCCATAGTCACAGTTTTTCAATTTCTCCAGTATTCTTGGTCATACAGGATATTAAGCAACATTTGGGACGCAGAAAAGAATAAAAAAATGGCTTCACATCGAAGCCACAAAGTATGCAGTTGGCCGTAGTCTTATAATGGAGATTAGAATGACGCAGAAGAAGAAGAAACTGGATTAAACTCATTCAGATGGAAGCTGTTGCCCAACTGTGGATTTTGGCATTTAGCACCCCTGTTCTCTCATACAGGAGATAATTTGCCCTCAGCGAACGAAATATACTTTCTTCCTCATTAAGAGTTGATTTAGGGAGAAGCGCAAAACAACTTGAGAGATTGTTGAATGTAACAGGCTGTTTCACAGGCAGAGAGGGAGGTCTTCCAGCAGGAATGCATGTCTACCACCAGAGGATTCCTGCTATGCCCATGGAAAATTCTGCAGGTGTAGAAGTTCCAGTGGCATGTTGAGGTATGTGTGAGACAGTCTGGGACAGTGTGAGGGCAACTCAAGTTCTGCAAGATCCTAAGCTCTTCAATTCCCCAGACAACCCCACCCTAGGAGACTTCAACTATGTCATCCCTCAAATTAGGAGAGTTAAATTCCCTCCAAATAGGGTAGTGGGAAAGGAGAGGATAACATCCAGAAAAGAGAGAGAGAGAAGAAAACCACCCAGCACCTCTTGCTGTGGGCAGAGTAACTCCGCAGGAAGTAGGAAAAGCAATGCTAAAGAATTCCCCCTCCTCTGGCACACCCAACCATAGGCTTGCTCTGCCAATCAGTTGTTCAGCTAAGGTTTCACTTATAATCATAGTAAGTCCGTTCACTGTGGTTTCTGTTAAGTAAACATGCTTAGAATTGTACTGTCAAATTCATTTTATGAATTAGCTAACATTCTTTTAATTGTATGATGGTCCTACTGGGGAAGAAAAAATTAAACGAACACTTGCCCAGGAATTGTGAAACATTCCTGATTCATCTTTGATTGGAAAGTGTTTGTTGTATTTTAACATTTTCCACCCTCTGAACTCTTCTGGTGGCAGATAAAAGCTAATTTATACTTAACATAAGATGTGAGTTCAGGGCTGGCCCTACCATTCACCTGGTATGCAGCTGCCCTGGGCAACAGAATTTTAGTTGTCACAAAAAGGGCATCAAATGGTTATCTATTCAATTTAATTCATTATTATTATTGTTGTTGTTACTACCAGTAGTAGCAGTATTGTCAAAACTGAATACTCAGCTGGGATTAGTGGAATTTAATTCTAAGCATTTCCATAGAAGATAGTGGGGTTTACTTCTAAAAGCATGAATAAGATTGTGTTCCCTTTCTTGATGCAAGAACTGGGCTCTGTTACAAAGAAATGACTTTTCCAGACCCAGAGATAGTATGATGGTGGATCAGACTTTATAACAGGAGGGTCTCTGTCTCTGTTGATCTCACTGAAGGAGTTCTGTCCCTCTGGCCTGGTCCTGCCATTAGGTCCTGCTTTAGACCACAGGTATGATAAAAAGGCTAAATATTTTGTATTATCGGAGTTAAACTTCCAGGGAGCAGAAGAGGTACATGTGAGATCTGCTACTTGTGTGCCAAAACACCGTAGCTAGTTTTGAGTGCTTTGATTTTTATTTAAAAAATAATCAAAATACTTTAGATTAAGATTTAGGCAAAATATCTTAAGGCTGGACCTGGATGACTTGTTTGATTCCTAGTGGACATTAATCAAGGCAGGGAACATTACCTTTTGAGACCACAACTTCCAGATCCCCCAACCAGCATGGCCAGGCGAATTGGAAAAAGTCCAAAAAGGTCATTTTTCCAGGCTTTTCATTTAATTTCATGTCCCTGAGAGAGAGGCATGAAACACTGCATAATTACAGATGGCATGCTACCTCCTCAGTTGAAACAGAATATTAGAGATGCAGGCATAGCTCAGTTAATCAGACAGAGAAGTTCCTTTTTGCAAAGTCTTTCAACATAGAGAACCTTTTCCTCATTATCTTCTGTTTTGCTGCAAGTTTTTTAGCAGTATCAGCATTGGGAAGATGATAAAAAGGATGGCTGGAGAAATTCAGATTTTTGCAATAAAGATTTTTGCAACAATGCAATAAAGCTCTAGTCAATTTTACTGTGTATGCCTGCCTATAACAAGCAAGATAAACAGCAAAACAGAATGAAAAAGGAAAAGCAGATTGGCTTGCTTCTCCAGTTACCCCATCTTGTTAAAAAAGCATAGCTCTGTAAGTTTGGCCACCAAAACGGAACTCATAAGAAAAACAGAGTTGAGTGAAAAAAAGGCTTCCCTGACCTGGTTGTTTCATCTCACATGTGCATATTGTTAGTTCTGGATTTAAAAGTTTGCCAAAATATGTCCAAATGCTCTTATTTTATGTAGTGTAGAAACTTTTCACTGTTCTTTCCATTTCATTTTTGGCTCTGTTACCAAATGTTTTGTTAAAGAAGTAAAGCACAGGCACACATCTTCTTTGTTAACGGAAGTATACCTATATATGATCGGTGAAAAGCTGTGGATATGCCACAACCATCCACCTGCCTAACATGTGGAGAATTCTAAATAGGTAGAATTAAGTGCTTGAATTCCTGCATGAGTGATGCACGCTGAGCACACTGCACCCAAAGTTGGCATCTTGTATCTAGACTCCAGCTTTTCTTTTTTTCTTTTTCCAATGAAGAGCAGAGCACAGGGCGAAGAGTGAAAATCATACAAGCTGACTTCACCAGAAAGGACATATATAGTGATATTGAAGAAAGACTTCAAGGATTAGAAGTTGGGATTTTGGGTAAGTGATTCAAGAGTGTTTTCCATTAGTTAGGGCTTGTCCAAGATTTTCGGTTGCCTGAGGTGGGGTGTCGAACATCCATATCATCCTATCCACCTAAAGACACATGGCATTTTCCTCAGGTCTGCCGTATTATGTTGGCACATGAACCATAAAAGTCTATAATTGTCTTCCTCCACACTGGGCAGTAATAATAATGATCACTCAAATCTGCCACCTGAGGTGGCTACACTTCCCTGCCTAACAGTATACCTGGCTCTGCCCTGTCAAGAATTCATTTCAGTACGGAGACAGAAATGCCATCCGAGATCGTTTTTTCCAAGATGGGTTTTCTGAGATGGGTTGGCCGAGGCCTATGATTAAACGGTGCATTGACTGACTAATTCAGAAGGACTAATTCAGAGAATAATCTGAGAAGTCAAAGAACCAACCAAATTGTTGCAATGTATTATTAATTTTTTTTAAAAAAAACTTTGAAGATGAAAACCAAAATGTAAAGAATATAACTAACATGAGTCAATAACAGGCTAATAGCAGGTGTTTGAATTTTTATAAGCAATGGCTAGAAATTTCTAAGTAGAGGACTTTTGTCAGTTGGTTTTCTGAATTCTCAGATTATTCTCTGAATTAGTACTTCTGAACTATTTACCCAATGCACCAATTACAGGCCTGAGTCAGCCCATCTCAGAAAACAATATTACCCAGATCAGACTAACAAGGAGCTAGGTTATGGTAGATCATGTTGGAATTTTCAGATCATAGCCATCCTATGTTATTTCAGCAAAACAATGTGCAGAAAGAACATCTTACCCTGTTTAATAAGTTTGTATATCACCAAACCTAAGAGTGGCTGGTAGGGAGGTGCTCTCCCTTCAGAATAATTCAGTTTCTACAATTGTGCCATCTAGTTGTGTGATTGCACTTTTCTTCTTTTGATTAGTTAACAGTGTTGGAATGCTTCAGACCAACACCCCATGCCATTTTCTTGATGCACCAGACAATGATGAGGTAAGGAATATTTCTGAATACTAACTGCTAAGGCCCACAAGTTTCCTTTCATATGTGACACAGGCAACTAATTAAAGTTGAAGCATAAGGATTGTTACTTTTGCTGCAACTTACTTTGACAATGTTTCTTTAAAACTGAATGGAGCATTTCTGCAAAGTGCATGACCTTGTTATTCTTAGCCAGCCAAGTGCTGTCAAACTTTTTTGTTTCTGGAAAACATGGTGAAAAACAAAGTGAAAAACAAACAAGCCAACAAAAATGACTGCTTCTAGACGAGCCACTTACTTTGCCATGGCCCAGTGGTGTGTATGTGTGTGTGCAATAGAGAGAGAGAGAGAGGGAGGGAGAAGATGATCTCATGATCGACTTGAAACTTCCTTGTTTTTCCACCATCACTTCTGTCATTTTTCTCTCCACAAAAACGAGCCATTGGGAAGGGGAACAAAAAAATCATAATATCTTTTGAGTGATAACTCTAACAGCTCCTTCGTTGATTTGGAAGTCCCCAATCCATAGAAAAGCCTGAAAACTTGTGGAAAACAAAAGGATGCAAGAGGGATTATCCGACTTTGCAATGGATTGGATGTAACTAAGAAAGTAAACACTGGCTGCAATCCAATGTACAGTTACTGGGAGTACGCCTCATTGAACTCAGTTGGAAATTACATCTCAGTAAACAAAGAACCTGGAGAAATTACTTTTTTTTTCAGCTACAACTCCCAGAATCAATGGTTCCAAGTTCTAAATACAGCATTAGCTACTGCCATTTCTCGTCATCTGTTCAGATGTGACCAGCTATAATATTGTACCATGTTTCTTACTTTTTCTATATGCTGCTTTGGGAAGGCACATAGCTAAAATCACCTGAAATATTTAAAACAAATACTAAATCAATAAGTAAATACTGAATATGGATGGATGCAAAGTTGAATTGACCCAAGTGGGCTAGCACAGCAACCTGCCTTTGCTAATGACAACCCAGTCAATAGACAATAAATCAAGATTTTATTTTTTTTTATTTATTTATTGTTCATCTGCTTTTGCATTTTGCTACGATCCTCTCTAACTGGAAATATAGGACTGAGAAGATTATGTAGTAGGCAGCAGCAGCAGCAGCAATAACAACACTAACAAGGACCATGGCATCGTTGTTGTTGTTGTTGTTGTTGTTGTTGTTGTTGTTGTTGTGTGCTTTCAAGTTATTTCTTACTTATGGCAACCCTCAGGCAAACTTATCACAGGGTTTTCTGGGGCTGAGAGTGTGTGATGTACCCAAGGTCACTCAGTGGGTTTCCATGGTCAAGTGGGAGATCAAACCCTGGCTTCCAGGGTTGTAGTCAAATGATCAAACCAGTATACCATGTTGACTCTCATAGCATCTTATACCTGAGATAAAACAAAAAGCAAAAATTGCATCTCTTTTGGTAGTAAGATGTTATAATAACTTACACAACTGAAATTTGGGGGAAAGGGGAAGTCATGATAGTAAAGACAACAAATAATCTTGTGGTAACTCAAAGGCTTATAAGAAGCTTTTATAAACACCTGACTACTTCATTTGACAGATTCTTTTTTTCTTTAAATGTTTCCTTATTTTAAAAAATTGCCAAATCAAACTTTCTGAATACCTTGTCTTCACTGGATTAGCAAACCTTGCATCTAATCCTTCATTTAATATTCCCAACAGGCCCTTATCAACTGCAATATCATGTCTGTCACCCAGGTATGTACCACACACAAGCTCAGCATATAAGGAAATGAAAAGCATTTCTTCTGCATGAGGGATTCCACCAACAAATGATTTTCAATCAAACAAGTTTTTAAAAAGAAAGAAAGAAAATCATTAAATGGTTATCTATTGATTGAAAAGGTCCTGGAGGAGGTTTTCAGACTCACACTGAATTGAGGTTATTTGGGGCCTGTGCCATAATTTTCAGGTACACGTTTTAGACACATGTTGTCTGCTTGCAAAAGAGTAACATTTGTTCCTTTTTAGAACCTTGCCTGTCATGACAATGCAATATCAGATCTCTCTTCGTCAGAATTATGTCCTTGAACTTACCAGGTCTGCTGAGAAAAAGAAAGAAAAGGGCTCCTAATCTTTAACCTTGCAGCAGTTCCACAGCAAACAAGCTTCACATTTACCACAATTCTCTGACGCCCTGCCGAAGAGATTTTGCTGTCTGAAGTGTCTGAATATCCCTTTATCACTGGTCATGGGACAATATCCTTCTCTGTACCTGAGGGCAGCAGGCCAACTTAGGCCTGGAGGGCAAGCTATGCAGTACACAAAGATCTGTCCTCCAAATCTATCTGCTACTCCCTATTCATGTCTGGAGGAAGGTGGTTCCAATATCAGTAGAACAGTGAACTCCGGGACTTTGGGACTTAGTCTGAATTTTAAAGGAACTGTCAAAAGTACTGAGCCTATTTTGCATGAGAGGATTCAGCATTTTGTATAGCACCCTTGAATTCACACCAAAATCCGGAGCAGATTCACACTGGAGTAATCAGCCTCAAGTGGCACCACCTATTCTGATCCTTCAGACATGCTTGTTTGCTTCCTGGCCTATCACACTTTCCTTCAGTTTCACAGGTGTCCTGTTCTCCTTCCTCATTTGCATTCTCATGATGACTCCTTCATGAGAATGAATTCAGCAGAACCTCTGGGCACACTTTGAACACCTCTTGTTCACATCTGACAAAAAGTGTCTTTGTGATCTCATTGTGCTGTTTAATCTAAATGTGGATTCAAAGAAGAACAGAATGTGGATAAAACTGGATTTTAGTTTTTATATTCTTGTCACATGGGAAAGAAACCTGATGCCACTTTTACAATAAATCTGCAAGAATGACGTTCTTGCCATCCTTGGCTTTGATCAATTAAATCAACTGACCAATCAGTCCATTCAATTAAATGTAGCCTAAACAATTTAAATTTGTATCTATGATACTTACCTATCATTCTTATTTTGGTAAAAATATCATCGATAAAGTGGATTTGCTGTCTTCTGCAAGTAATGAAGCTTGCTAATTAAGAACTTTCTAGCCAGGTATGTTTAGAATTTGCACAAATTAAAAATCTAGTATTGGGAAGGTTGTGTTTCACCATTAGGTTATTTTGACTACAACAGGAGAAGGCACCAAAAAGCACAAATGACATTGACATTGACACATTTTGAGGCCTTTAATTGTTTCTAATCCTACTGCTGGATTTGCAAAAGCAGCAGCAGAAGCAGCAAAAAATAATTTCTCTTTAAAACATGGTGTATGGGAAGCACACAGCTTGTTTTCAGTCTAAATTGTGTTCCTGGATGTGCAGCCCTATTACGGTAACATGGTAGTTTTCTTCTGAGACAAGAGCCTGATTGGCAAACTAAAGCTTTGGCTTAATACTTTCACCTTTAAGATGGCTGCAGGGTTACTACACTATCTTCCTAAGTTACTGCTTAGATAAAACTTTCATTGCAGCGTGTGGTCATTCTCCACATGTGGTTATTGGGCTGCATTGAGTCTAATACTGCAAAGGACCTTTCACTATCTCCTTTAAGTATTTCCTTTTCATTCTGCTGCTGCTGTGGTTATTGGACTGCCATTAAATATTGTAGGGTTACTGTTTGGGCCAGTTTTAATAATTACCTTCTCAAAGTCTTTGAGAAAGATGTTGGTGTTCTTTTGTCCTTGTGGATTTGTCCTTGTAAGAACCAGGCAGTGATATGTAGAACATGTTCTTCTGTTCTCTATTTTTTATGTTGGATTTCATCAGCAGATAGTTCCTTTATGGTCCAAACTGCCAGGAGAACCAGCTCAGCTCATTGCTAAATGAAATACTGCCTGAGAGACAAAATCCTACAAATCTCTTTAAGTTATGACTAAACTCTTGTCAACATCAGGGAGAACAAGGAAACATCTATCTGTGTCTGAAAAAAATATTCAGGGGGTACCTTAGTTCATTTACTGTGCTATATATGTGCATGCATGTTAAACTGTGCTATGTAATTGAGATGACTACATCTTGATTCGTTTTAAGTCTGGCCATTGAAGTGGAATAGATTTTTCACCTCGTAGTTTAGAACAGCCATCTAAACTGAACCGATCCAATCTGTTTCTCAGTTCATTGCAGCTAAATTCAGTGTTTCTTTAATCATGACATTTGTTACTAAACATTATCTCACTTTATTCCAAGTTCTTAGAAAAACATGTCTAAGCTTGTCTAAGTTATATGTGAACTTCCTATTCGATTTAACAAGGGATCTCAGCAATTACCAGAGTGTGTATGTGTGTGTTTCTGCAAAGAGTTTTAACTTTCCTATCTGTTCACAAAAAGAGCAGAAAAGATCCCTTCACAAAATGGTTGGGTTGCAAACCACCTTCCTTCAAACATCAACACTGCTGTTTGTTGCAGTCCTCAGCAATTATTTCTATAAGTGTGACACAGAAAAACTTTATCATCACCTTTTGCTCTTTGAACTGTTAGTTGTCTTTCTCCTAGAACTTAAGCCAGTGCTTCTCAGGCTATCTGATGTGGGAGACTGGCATTTTCCTCCTTAATAATGCAGGGAGTGGTACCATATTTGTGCCCATTGGGTACAGCTGTTTGTTTCTTTCCGGGACACTTGCTGTGCACCTGCAGCTGATGGCTTCTGGATGAGCTGCAGTCCATGGCCCACCACTTGGAGTAGCACTGACTTGACCAACATTTCATCACACTGTGCCTCCTTCAGGATTAAACTCCTGATAGATAAAATATGTAGTGTGCAAATGCAGAGGATTTTTTTTTAACACAAAACCTGTGAGCACATGAAGGCCTGATCTATATGGGGCTCACTAGACACAGGTGTGGAACTTTAAATTTTCCCCATTCAGCCATTTTTAAACTACCCCCATGGATTGGATATAATGAAGATCCTCACCCAGCTCCACCAACACTTTTTAAACCTCCATTTTGGCATGGGGAGGAGCAAATACAGATTTTACACAAAAGTTTAAAAGAGGGTTTAAAGAGGGAGAAACCTGTGTGCATTCCAGCAGCATGACAGATGTGTGCGTTGTAAGCCATAAGTAATGCACATGAATAATTTGTGGTGGCCCTGCATAGTAGTTTTCAGCAAATTTTGAGCTAGGTATTTTGCATAGGATGTGGTGTTATAGATACATGACAGTGCTCTCCTATAACTTGATTTTTTGAAGATACCACTCTTTTCTGGATGTATCCTGAAGAGACACTTTGGGAACTGAGGAAATTCCTCTGACAAAGGGAGTTTCCTCTCCCCTGATCAGCCTAGCAAAGCCTGCAGCCCCATCCTTCTCTGTCCATGCTGAAAAAGCATAGCCCGCATAGCAATCTTTGCTGTAGGTTACCTAAACAAAAGTTGGATGGTCATCCAGCCTGCACCTAGTATGTGGCCTCCAAGATACCTTCCTTCCAAATCTTCAGTTCTATTATGCTATCTATATTGTCTTCAGTAGATACACAGTTGCCATTGCAAACCTGGGGGTTTCATTTTTGTTTTAGATGACTCGGATAATTTTGAAACAGATGGTGAGAAGGTAAGCCTCTTCTCCATGTTCTAGTCTTATGTGCGATTGTGTGTACACATGTACTTTAAAGATGGTTCTAGATGTAAGAGATTTAGGGCTGATTTAATAAAGTTAGGTTATTTGTTGTGATAAGATGCATAAAAAGTACATTCTCTGTACTCTCTGGAGAACTTCATGATCACTGATATGAATGTTGGGTGATGTGGTTTAGTGCTACTGTATACACCCCAGGTAATGAACAATACAGTCTGAACTTATTTTCTGTCCTGTATGAATTATCAGAGTTGAAAAAATTAACTTACAGAACCCCTGTCTGCTACACATGCTGGCTAAAAGAATTTGGAAACTACAATACAGATAACTAATTTTTTCCCAGTTCTTTCAATTGTGCACCGACACATTTTCTCCCATTATGTAGAAAATAAAATTGTGTGGAGGATGAACAGAGATGTTTGAGAAGTGAGCAAGATACTCCCTCATACCCCTAGAAGTTGAAACTGATTGGTGTTAGATTCAAGATAGGCAAATGAAAGAGTTTCTTCAAAGAATATTTGATTTACTGAGAGAATTCACTGCCACAAAATTGAGTGATGATCTTTATACACATTCCTGGATCTGCTTATATGAATCATCCTCTCTGGCTTGTGGAGTTTTAGAAGGCATTGCAAAAGAAAAAAAATCAAGGTTTTCTTCGTGGATTTCAAAAAAGCAGGTGAAAGGAAGGGGTGAAAGGAAAGAAGGAAAGATATTGAATTCTATGTCAATAGTAAATTATGAATTTTGTCATTGTTTGAATTTTCAGAATGCACACAGGCCTTATTAATACATTTATCTACATATTCATATTATTTTATTTTTATTTTAAAATGTAATATTGTTGTGGTGCCAGTAGTGGTTTAATTTTTCCCTGCATTTCCATATTCAGATATAATAAACAGAAACATAATTGTCTTTAATGTGAAATAGTATACAAATAGTAGCAAACCAAATCCTTCTGTAAACATTGCTCTCCATGTGTAAGGCTCAGCTTTGGGTCAAGGGAGTGGGGCCATGACCCTTCTTCCAGACTTCATTCTCTTGGTCCTTCCTCAGGACACCCATGGTTTGAGAACAATGTCTACAAAGGGAAAGCTGGTGCAAACCCTCTCATGTAGAGGTTCATGCAAATAGGAGCCCCAACTGCACAGAGTTCTGGATCACATGGAAGTCTAAGTAGCCTCTCCCTTTGCAGATAACTGTGCTTCAGGTGTACATGTCCAGGATGCAGGACCGACATAGTGTTGAAGACATCAATGGGAAATGTTGCCATTTTGTTACCATTAAGAACCATGTCAGTTTAATTTTTAGAAAGCAGCCACACAGGGGAGGAAGAATGAATCCTAACATGTGCTCCCAACAGGACTCACTAATTTTGTCTTCTGTTAACTTTGCCAGTACATGCTTCCAATGAAAATTAAAGCCTACTTCTTGTTTTTATGCCTTCAAGTCATTTCTGACTTACGGCAACCCTATCATGGTATTTTCCTGGCAAGATTTGTTTGTAGGGAGTTGGCTTTTGCCTTCATCTGAGGCTGAGAGAGCATGACTTGCCCAAGATCAGCCAGTGGGTTTTCACAGCTGAGTGGGGAATCAGACCTTAGTCTCCAGTCTTAGTTCAACACTCAAACTACTACATCACAGCTATGATTTAAAAGAAAATTACTATAAGATGGTGTATCATTGGTACCTCACACCAGAGAAATTAGCAAATATGTACAAATAGATGAATAATAAATATTGGAAGTGCCAAGACCGTGTTGGGTCCTTCTATCATATGTGGTGGATGTGTGATAAAGCTAAATAGTTCTGGATGAAGATTCAGAAGATGATGCAAAAAATTTTGAAGTCTTAAATATCTAGAAAACCTGAACTATATTTATTAGGAATTTGGCAAGAAGATGCAATAATGGACAAGAAACAACATAAATTGATCCAACATATGCTGTTAGCAGCAAGATTAATACATGCAAAGCGCTGGAAACAAATGGATTTACCAACAGTGGATGAGCGGTTAAGTAAATTAATGTTAATAATTGAAATGAATCATAGGGTTGGAAGACACCACGGGGGCCATCCAGTCCAACCCCCCCTGCCATGCAGGAACACACATCAAAGCACTCCCAACAGATGGCCATTCAGCCATCCAAAGACGGAAACTCCACCACACTCCAAGGCAGCATATTCCACTGCCAGACAGCTCTGACCATCAGGAAGTTCTTCCTGAGGTTCAGGTGGAATCTCCTTTCCTGCAGCTTGAATCCATTGCTCTTTGTCCTAGTCTCTGGAGCAGCGGGAAAAAAGTCCACTCCCTCCTCAACATGACATCCCTTCAAATATTTAAACATGGCTGTCATATCCCCTTTTAACCTTCTCTGCTGCAGACTAAATATACCCAGCTCCTTAAGCCATTCCTCATAGGGCATGGCTTCCAGACCCTTCACCATTTTGGTCGCCCTCCTCTGGACACATTCCAGCTTGTCAATATCTTTCTTGAATTGAGGTCCCCAGAACGGGACACAGTATTCCAAATGAGATCTAACCAATGCAGAATAGAGTGGTACCATTACCTCCCTCAATCTAGACACCACACTCCTATTGATGCAACCAAGAATCGCACTGACTTTCTTGGCTGCTGCATTACACTCCTGACTCATGTTCAGCTTGTAATCTACCAAGATTCCTAGATCCCTTTCACATGTACTGCATAGCAATCCAGCTGCGCATCCCCCATCCTATATTTGTGCATTCCATTTTTTCTGCCTAAGTACAGGACCTTCCATTTGTCTCTGCTGAAATTCATTTTGTTAGCTTTGGCCCAGCAATCCAACCTGTCAAGGTCATTCTGAATTTTGATCCCTGTCCTCTAGTAAATTAGGAACCCCTCCCAATTTGGTGTCATCTGCAAATTTGATCAGCATGCCCTCCACTCCTTCATCCAAGTCATTGATGAAGATGTTGAATAGCACTGGACCCAGGACAGAACCCTGTGGCACCCCACTACTCACTTCTCTCCAAGATGAAAAGCAGCCATTAATGAGCACCCTTTGGGTTCATCCGATCAATCAATTACAAATCCACCTGATTGTAGCCCTGTGCAGCCTGCATTTTACTAGCTTCTTTGCAAGAATGTCATGGGGAACGTTGTCGAAGGCCTTACTGAAATCAAGATATGCTCCGTCCACAGCACTCCCTTCATCTATCAAGCTTCTAACCCTATCATAAAAAGAGATAAGACTAGTCTGGCATGACTTATTTTTGAGAAATCGATGTTGACTTTTAGTAATTATGACATTGCTTTCTAAGTAATTACAAACTAATTGTTTAATGATCTGCTCTAGGATCTGCAATCTAAAAGGCAGAACACAAAAAGACTTTTTATCTGAATGGAAATGGTTCACTGACTTTTTAAAGAATGAAGGCAATCTGATGATAATGAATTTTTAACTTTAAATATTTAAAATTATTACTAAATGAGATGGGTTAAACTAGAATTAAAAGATGTACTCTGTTGCTTTAAAAAGTTATTTTCTATTTATATGGTTATTATTGATTTTTGATGATTACTATTATTTTTATTATTGATTATTAGTGTTATTAGTATTATTAGTACTATTATTTCATTGATTGACTATCATTATAAGATAATTTTCTGTTATTATAAGATTATATTAAGTTAATGAGACTAACATAGAATATAGGTAAGTTAATAATGATTTAATTTAGAAAATAAAATAAAGATATAATTAAGTAAGTAGATAAGTAAGTAGATAATTAGAATGATAAGTGATTAATAACAATAATTATGGTATAAAAGAAAGGATTTAATACGTAGGTATAATTGGACTGTTTACAACAGGGATGGGAACCAATTTTTTAAAGTTATTTTTAGTTATGTTATGCATTGTTAGGATTGTTTGTTTTTGTTTAGTTGTTTGTAGATTGTATGTATTGTTAGTTGTAAGAATGTTGTAAGAATGTATCTTCTTTGTTGTCTTGTATGTTAGGGTTTAATAAAATAATAAGTTCTTTAAAAAAGAGAGAGAAAAAACTACTACACCATACCTGCTATTAATCTTTATTTGAAAATGGACATGGTTCCTTATGCATCACATATGGTCTGGCTTTGACAGAATTGGAAGTCTTTGCTATTTTATATAAGTAAAATAATAAAATACTCTACAATGTTTCTTTTTTTTTCCAGACAAAGGGGGCTGATTCTGAATATATCTTCTGCTGTTGGCACCTTCCCTTGTCCATTATATGCCATCTATTCTGCCTCTAAAGTAAGAACATGGAGTTTCTTGGAATTATGTACTTTATCTGTATAGTTCTGAGCTTTAGGAGGTTAAAGGTATGAAGGGATTAACCATATAGGCCAGTGGTTCTCAACCTGTGGGTCCCCAGATGTTTGTGGACTTCAGCTCCCAGAAGGCCTGAGCATTGACCATAGTGGCTGGGGCTTCTGGGCGCTGAAGTCCACGAACATCTGGGGACCCACAGGTTGAGAACCACTGATATAGGCCTTCTTACATTCTCTGTAAGAAAAACATCCAACAGTAAAAGAGGTGATGGTGCTAGAAAGAGAATTGGGTATTTCGAAAGAGGAATCCTAGGTAAAATCTGATGTTTCAGTATTTTGATAAAAAAATAAAATGTACATAATTCATATAGTTTTCTTCTTCCTAAATATATATAATGTTGTCTATGTAGGCTTTTGGGTGGATATTTTCCAAAGCTCTTCAAGCAGAATATAACGCAAAAGGAATTATCATACAGGTGAGATTTTTCTATCTGGTGCTAGAATAAGCAAAAAAGTTCAAGACACTAAATAGGTGAGATGTTGGAGAACTCCAGATTTCTGTTTTACTATTTTCTCCTTCCCCTGTACATTATGGGAAGGCTCATTTCATCCTAGCCTATTCTGTCCCTGCCACCTCCACTCATGTTGCATTTATGATCTGTAATCTAACAAGGATTCAAGAATGTGAGGCTGTTGTTTATGACTCTTGTTGTAGCTATGTTATCTCTCGTTTCAGGCAGTGACGCCTTATAGTGTTTCCACGCCAATGACTATGTGCTCAACGCCTAATCTAATCACCAAAACAGCAGAAGCTTTTGTTAGAGAGTCCCTGGAGTATGTCACATTGGGTGATGAGACATTTGGATGCTTAGCCCATGAAATATTGGTAATTCAATTATACACTTTAATCAAATGAGGGAGATGAGCCTTTCCAGCACCAACATTGAGGATTGGTATCCACTCTTACTTTCAAGAAGTTCCTTCTAACTTTAAATCAAAATCCACTCTTCTGTAACTTAAAACCATTAGACCTGGTCCTACCTTCTGAGGCTGCAGATAATAGGCCTGCCCCCTCCTCTTTGTGACAGCCCTTGAGATATTTAAAGAGTCCATTCATGTCACCCCTCAGTCTTCACCTCACCAAGCTGAACACGCCCAGTTCCTTCAACTTTTCTTCATATGTTTTGTTCTCCATACCTCTTATCATCCTTGTTGTCCCTGCAACTAATCTATACCCTTTTTAAAATGATGTGCCCAGAACTAAATGGAGTACTCCAGATGAGGCCTGACCAGTACATAATATAGTGGGACTGTTAGTTCCCTCAGTATGGAAACTATGCTTCTTTTAATGCAGGTTATATAGCAATCACCTATTTTGCTGCAGCATCACACTGTTGACTTATGTTCACCTTATGATCAACAATAGTCCTAAGGCCTTTTTGCATGTGGTACTGCTGAGCCATGTATTCCCCCATCCTGGACATGTGCTTTTGTTTTTTGTGGCCCAAATATAGAATTTAACATTTGTCTCTATTGAATTGAATTTTATTAATTTCTGCCCAATTTTCAAGTTTATCTAGGTCCTTTTGAATTCTGTTCTTATCTTCCAATGTATTAGCTACTCCTCCCAGTTTCGTGTCATCTGCAAATTTGATATGGATTCCCTCCCCCATCATCTAAATCATAAAAACGGCCCTAAGATAGAACCCTGAGGCACTTCACACCAGTGCATTTAGACACTTCCAGTTTGAAGTGCAGCCATAGATGATGACTCTTTGAGCACAGCTTTCCAACTGATTATAGATCCATCTGACAGTATTACCATCTTTTCCACGTAATCAGCTTTACTTCATTATAGTTAAATATAGTATTAATCACCACAAGATGTAGTGATGGCCACCTGCTTGGAGGGTTTCCAGTGGGGATTAGACATGTTAATGAGCATAAGGCTATCTGAGGCTGTTACTCAGAATTTGTAAAAGATGGCACATTCATGGCATCCAACTCTGAGCTCAGAAAAGTTACTCTTGGCTTCAGTTCTCAGAATCCTCCAACCAGCCTGGGGGCTGCCATCCAAAAAGGCAACATTTCGAAGCTCAACTATTAGTTATGATGGATGTATATGACAGAAATTTTTTGCCTCTCAATAGTAGTGGCTGAAAAACATAAGCAAACCATGGAGGATGGGTACTACTGCATTCATGTCCCGCTTGTGGGCTTCCCATATACATCTAGTTAGCAAATGTGGCAACAGTCTTGGACTTGATTGGCCTTAGGTTTTATTTGGCACTCTCAAAAGCCTGTCAAAAGAAATTTTTTTGCTAAATAATAGATGAACAGCAAGGCGGGGTGGCATTCTGGCCCCCGTAGGGAGGAAGTTCCAAAGTTTAGGAGCAGCTATCCAAAAGGCCTTGTCTCATGTTCCTACAAGATATGCCTGTGTGAGTAGGTGGGACTGAGCAAAGACCTTCTCCTGGAAGATCTCAGAGGCTATTTCCGCACTAGACTGTTATAGTGCTATTGTTTCACTTGCAACATCCTATGGAATCCTGGGGTTTGCAGTTTCGGGAGTGGCCGGGTGGAACAATAGCGCTATAACAGTCTAGTGTGGAAATGGCCAGAGATAGGCCACATAACTAGTCTTAATTTGACTAGATTTGACTACTTTATGCCTTAAATTGCAGTGGCTGGTGCCTTTTGTCAGCAAAATGTCTTGCACTAAAAATCAAAATTCCTTAAAAAACAATATACACAGATGACCAGCTAGTGTTAGTTCCTCCACGTTATAAAATCTGGTTGCACTCCATAAAATCTTAAAGTATCCTTTTTCTTTTTTTGTTCTTCCTTTTTCTTTCCCCTTTTTTCCTTTATATATCTTCTTATAGGCACGGCTCACGCAGTGTATTCCTTTGTGGGTCTTCCACAGTGAGAGAGTGCAAAATGTACTGAAAGATGTTATTTCAGATCAGCTGACAAAGAATTTCAAAGTATCTGAAAAAAACCTTCACTTGGAACAGGTGTCACTGCAGACATCCTCTTGAAATTTAGGTATGAATTATGCCAGCAGTGAACTTGACAAGCTTCCCAGCTAAGCAAAGTTTAAAAAATAATAATAATAAATCAGATATTAACAACCATTGTTTGTGTTGTCCATTCTGTATCTTGCATTTGTATCTGGTACATATCTATTTTAAAAGGAATTTTATTTTTATAACATAGATTTTGCTGTTAATTCAGATTTAATAATAATGTTCAGGCTACAATTGTAGTGTTGCTTTGAAGAGTTCTTTCAGTAAGCACTGAGAGAAGTATGTTTAAATCAGGGATGGGCAACTGTGCAGGAGCAAAAGCCAATTTTCCTAACTGCACCCACCTGAAAACCAACCCCCAGAAGATTAATTGGGGGAAGGTCTGGGAGCTTCAGAGCCATGCTTAGTCATCCCAGAGGCTGCAGTTGGCCCAGACTCTGCTCGTCCCTAGTTTAAAGTATAGATTTCCTGGAAGAAACTATTATTGTGAAAACATAAAGGTTTAAATCAAATTATTAGTAGCAACTAGAGTAGACTCTAGCTGGGGCTGAGTTTTTGAATGGTAAGATATAGGATGATAGCAGGTGCAGACACTCAGGCCATTTCCACATGGGGTTTTTTAAACAGTGCAGTCCATCCTCCAAGGAGGAGGTCTGCACCTGGGAGCGGACTGGGTCGGACCTAGATCCACACCTCAGCCTGCTCCGGAACAACCCCAAGTGGTTATCCAGCATGCTTTTGAAAGACCGCTAAAAACAAGTCTTTCAAAAGCACGGAGCGCTTCACTGAGAGCCTGCTCCCTTATGCAGATTTGCAGGCTAGCCCCAATGCGAGCCTGTGATCTGCCGGGGGCGGGCTTTAGGCTGGCGAGTTTCAGTGGTTGGTCAAGACCCTTGACCAACCAGAAGCTGCCATTTGGGACACCGGAGCAGTGCATATCACCGAGCACGCACTGCTCCGGAGTGGCGTGGACCAGACCGGGGAGCCGAAAAGTCCACTAAGTAGCGACGCGGGACGATTCCCTCACCCCATGTGGAAATGGCCTCAGAAGCTGCTCCCAATAGGATTTGTATAATGGGGATTAAGACAATAGCAGCTCGTGGATCAAGGAGGAACTATAGTAGGCATGGCAGTAACAGAAGACAAGATAACAAATAAAATAATGGGTAGAGTCATCCCTCCACATTCACTAGGTTTAGGGACACAGGACCCCCATGAAAGTGGAAAAACCGTGAATAACTCCAGGCCATATCTCAAACCATATTTGATCATCGTAGTCAATCCACCATGGATTCCTTTGAGGCATCAGGGTTCCTTCACAAGGCAGAAGTGGGCAGCTGGTGGAGCTTACTGCCACCCCCACTGCTGCCCCACACCATTTTTAAGAGGAACTTGCAAGCCTCATTTACAGTTTCTCAGTCTCATGAGGCTTGCAGTCTCTATTAAAAATGGCATAGGGAGGCAGCAGAGGGGACAGCAAATAATCCGTGAATAATCAAATCCTCAAAAGTGAAACCCACAAATGTGGAGGGCTGGCTGTATTTATTAAATACAGTCTTGAGTGGCCTAAAAAATTCTGATTCATCATATGAGTTTTAGTCAACACGTTAACTGATTAAATTTGCGTCTTGACAGAAGCAATAGTACTGAATCAAGCAACACACTTTATTTTGGTTCATGGAAAAGTGGAATGAGGAGGAGTCATTTTTCCCTCCCCTCTGCAACCCCTTGTGTGCCTTCATCCAACTCCAGAGGGCTGGGATAACCCTTTGAAGCAGGATTGCAGGCAACAGTGAGGGTTTCAGGGGCATGGGAGAGGTGAAGAAAGACCGTTTTATGCTAGGGGAGGGATATTAGTGATGTTGTGTTTGTTGTGTGCATTAATGGCTACCCTCCCATAGGGGTTTTCATGACAAGATTTATTGAGAAGAGGTTTGCCATTGCCTTCCTCTGAGGCTGAGAGAGTGTGACTTGCTCAAGATCACTCAAAGGGTTTCCATGCTTGAGTGACACATCACATTGGCTCCAACACTGGATTTATGCCTCTGGTTTTAGATGATAGTTACATATGGAATATATGGAACAGCAGCTAGAGCAACAGAGTCAACCTGAAGAGGATGTCTAGGTGACCCTTGACGAATCTGCACATCAAGTAACCCAGAGCTTTCCAAACTTTTCAGGCTGGTGACACACTTTTTAGACATGCATCATTTTGCTACACAGTAAATTAAGTTTTACTAGCAAACCCCTTATAAGAGATACAGACACATACATAAATTGTAATAACAAAATGTATGAGGACACAACATATCTCATAAAAGCCTTTCATATATTTTAAAAAATATATGATTGATAAATAAAAACATACATTTCCAAGATTGTAGGTGACACACCTGCACACCTCAGGCAACACATTAATGTGTCACGGCACACTGTTTGGAAAGCCCTGGAGTAACACCTGCTAAGCCTCATTAGAGATGAGTTGTGGTGGTTGGGGACTCCTTGCTGAGAGGAAAAGAAGCAACTATTTGCAAACCTGACAGGATGAATCCTGAGGTGTGCTGTCTCCCTGGGCCAAAATTCATCATGTAACAGAGAGGCTGACAAGACTGGTCAAGCCTGAACTTCCAGTCTGGTTGAGAGTTGGAAGACATGATCTTCTGAGCTCCGCAAAGAAGATCGCTGCTGCTACCAGTTACTGGAGGAGAATATTCTACAATCCGGTTTGTTCTGTCCCTCGGTAAAAGAGGACAGCTAGAGATAGATGAGCGACTGGGAGCCAGGCTGATCCCACTGTCCACAATCGGTCCAGATTGTGGAAGCGAGACAGTCAGACTGTCGCCGCTGTTAGATCTTCACCAGCAGCGGTATGGAACAGAGGGGGAGAGTTTCCCCCTCAGAAGATTCCAGCTGCCAGATTCTTCTGTATTGGATTCATGGCAGATTGGACCCCCGATTTTGAAGGTTTGTATTGTAAGTGTTTTGGAAGACCTTGAGTGAGAACAAGAATTTGCCCTCTGGATAATTTCCAATCACATCACCTTTTTATAACTTTAATAACTGAAGTAATTCCCTCCCCCCTCGGACATCTGTTTAATTATTCTGGGGAGTCCGTGACAAGGCATACCCTCTTTTGAATACTTCTTTCTTCAATTTTTTATTTTTTTATCTGGCTCCTCATAGACTTTGCATCTTAGACTGAGGGCTTCATTTTTTTTTGGACTTAGGATTTTTTTGGACTTTCAGACCTTCGTATTTTCGGACTTTCAGATTGTGAACTGCACTTCTGGGAGTTGATTTTTTTTCACCTCTTCGTCCTTAAACTTTTCTCATTAGTTATACCTGAGTTGTTTTTGGTTATCTGGACTTTGTATGAGATCTGGGATCTTTTCAGATTTGAGGTGGGTTTGCATTGAATTCGTTCCTAGAAAAGAAGACAGGACTGTGTGAATTGTTTGGTCTACCCCCAGATTAGGAGACCTGAGGAATCAGTGTTTTCAAGGTCTTAGAGGACTTCTTATCTGACAGCTGTGAAGGACAGATTTCATTCAACTCTCTATCCATTGGAAGAGGGGAAGAAAAAAACAAAACACACACACACACTACAATAATAATAATATAATGGGCTCTTCCAGTAGATGACAATAGGACTAATAATTGTTGAACTGGTCTTGATTTGATTTTCAATCTCTAACTCACTCTTTATAAGTAACCAATTAAGTAATTAATTCTGAATATAATTAATATAGGATTATTATTTATATTGATATTGCACTAAAATAATTCATAACTATAATTGAATACAACTTGATGGGTGGGGTGGAATCAACTTGGGGTTGTAGGAGGAATGGATAAAGTTATGTTATTATTAAGATAATATTTATATACGCAGATTGAATTTTATATAATTAATTTATTGTTCCTATAAGTATTTTTACAATAATTAATTTGTCTACGGATTAGATCTTAGTGTTTACTGAATAGAATTGTGACTGAATTATTTAACTAAGTAACAAAGTAGTTAATAGTTAAGTAACTTAATAATTAGGTAAGGAACTAAGTAAATAAGTTAAATCTGTAATAACTGGTAACTTTATAACCAGCTGTTTAGAAAAAAATTTTATTGTTAAATAAAATGTGTTAGCATTGCTGATTCATAACACAAAAAACAAGATCAGGAAAAATTCATACAACTGCCTGTGCTTCTGATTCACAAAGAAGACGTCACTCTTTCGATGAACTCCCTGATTACCAGAAAACGTTTATGGAAGAAATGAGATCATATATAATGGGAATTAAACAACATTTGAGTGAATTGAAAAATCAAGTCACAGAGATGCAGGATACTTTAGAACAAGTTAAAAGAGAAATTAATACCATTCAAAAAGACATAGAGGTGAATAAGAAGGAGATTTTTGTCCTGAAACAGAAAATGTCTTCTTCCACAACAGAAATGGATAAGCAGTTAGACCGGTTGGCTTTAACTGAGCAAAGGCAGATGGATTCGTGGATCCGAATTAGAGGCTTGGAGGAGAAGATGAATGAAGATATTAGAAGAAGAGTAACAACCCTTTTGGCTGAATTTCTTGATGTGGAAGAAGAAGATATGGATACGGAGATAGATGTTATTTGTAGAGTTAGTTCTGGACCGCAAGGAAAAAAAAATGTACCCAGAGATGTGGTTGTATAGAGATAGTATCTTCCAGTATTCCAAAAGATGAAGATGTAAGGATAGATAAACCGGTTAAAGTCAAAGTCGATCAAACAGGGAAGGCAGGGAGTTTAATGGTGTTGAGGATCCAAAGCTTGACAGAAGTTCCTCATCATCCTTGAAAAGATCAAAAGGGAAATTGATGGAGGAATTCTTTCAGTTGGTTGAAGAGTATCAACTTTTAGATGTGTGGAGGTCCAAACACCTAAATGTTAAAGATTTCACCTTCTTTTCAAATCGACATCAGTCATGGTCAAGAATTGATCTTATATGGCTGTTGAGAAATTTATGGTGTAACATCCAAAAACCAGAGATTTTAAGCAAGACCTTCAGTGATCACAACCCAGTAACTCTTCTTCTCAAAGGCCAAAGTAAAAGAAGGAATTGGAAACTGAATGAGGCTCTCCTGATGCAGGACGAGATTGTGGCATCATGTAAAATAGAACTACAAATATTTTTCAAAACCAATTTGAATAATGAAGTAGAAACTAGAGTAGTTTGGGATGACTCAAAGCTGCATTTTGAGGGTTTTTCATTAAGAAAAACATTGAGTATAAAAGGAGACAGAAGAAGAATATTGATGATATAATGGAGAAGATTAAAGTCTCAGAAGCAAAATTTAAAAGTAACCCTTGAGACAAAGAGTTGTCACTAAACATAAAAGTGTTACAGAAACAGCTCACAATGGAAGAAACTGAAAAAAAATTCGCTTTCTGAAGCAAAAACAATTTGAGCATGCAAATAAACCTGGATGGTGGTTGATGTACAAGATTCGGAAGGAAACAAAAAGAGATTAATTTCTGAGATTAAAGGAGGAGATTGCATAATCACAGAAACTAGAGAAATACAGAAGGTACTTTCTAATTACTTCCAGAATCTGTTCCAGGCCAGCGTCTCTAAAGATCTAACTGATATGGAAGAGTACCTTTGTTCTCAAAAACTTCCAAAAATATCTCGGGATTTTTGTGAGATGCTGAACAAACCTATTTCTATTAATGAGATCAATGAGGCGATAGATAGAGTAAAATCCAATAAAGCTCCAGGCCCGGATGGTTTAACTGCTAGTTTCTACAAACAATTTAAAGAACAATTTTTGAAGCCCATGCAAGTTATGATGAATTCTGTAATGGGTGCAGGATCACTCCCAAGAAGTTGGATAGAAGCAAATATAACATTGATTCCAAAGAGTAATCTTGCCGCCCCTACATGTAAAGATTTCCAACCTATTTCACTCTTAAATGTGGACTATAAAATTTTTACTTCTATCTTAGCAAATCGTTTGAAGAAAGTCTTGCCAGACTTTGTACATGAAGATCAGAGCAGTTTCATTCTGGGGAGACAGATGAGATCAAATATTCGAACTGTGCTTGACATAATAAAATTCTATGAGTCTCATAATGAATAAAAAGGTGCTCTCATTTTTCTTGACGCAGAGAAATCCTTTGACAATGTAAATTGGTCTTTTCTTATAAAGGTCATTGAAGATATGGAATTTGATGAGACGTTAATAAATTGGATAAAGGTAATTTATAGCAAACAGGAGGCCTGTATAATTATCAATGGTGATTCTTCAGAAAGCATTTCAATCTCGAAAGGAACTCGATAAGGCTGCCCATTGTCTCCTTTGTTATATGTATTGGTGTTGGAGGTTCTGTTAAGGCAACTAAAGAGACAAGACTCTATCCAAGGAGTCAAGATTGGGCAAGATCAATTTAAATATAAGGCCTTTGCGGATGATGTAGTACTTTTTTTAGAAGATCCTTTACCACAAATTGCCAAAGTTAATGAACTTCTAAATAAATTTGGTCAGCTGGTGTGTTTCAAAATCAACAAAGCTAAAACTAAGATCTTTGAAAAACGTTAAACCCTGTGAGAAAGAATTGATCGAAAGGAAAGCAGGTATTCAATGTGTTCAAAGAGTGAAATATCTAGGGATAGAACTGACAAATAATAATAATAATCTGTTTAAGAATAATTACCAAAAGACTTGAGTTCAAATTCAAAAGAAATTGGAAATGTGAAAAAAGTTGGCTCTTTCCTTGATGGGTAGGATTTCAGTGATAAAAAGGAATGTACTCCCCAAAATACTCTTTTTGTTTTTGACAATCCCAGTCACAGTTCCTACGAAGTGGCTTCAATGGTGTAAAAAAGATCTGTCTAAATTCATATGGAATGGGAAGAAACCAAGAATGAAATATAAATGGATGACAGATACAAGACATTGAAGAGGCTTTGCAGTACTGGATTTAGGTCTATACTACGAGGCCGCATGCATAGCCTGGATGAAACCGTGGATCCTGTTGGATTGACAGGAAATTGTTGGCACTAGAGGGACATGACCTCTATTTTGGCTGGCATGCATACCTGTGGTACGATAAAGCGAAATTCCAAAAGACCTTTAAAAGACATGTAATTCACAAGGCACCCCTCACTGTTTGGGAGAAATATAAGTTTTTTTCTGTCCCAAAAAGCCATTGTGGATTTCACCGCTGGAGGCGCTTTCTATTAAGGGATTGAGAAGACATGGCAATTGGTTGACTTACAAGACTCTGTTAAAACAAAGTGGGAATGTTGTTTTACTGAAAGATCAATGACAATTAAAAGAGGAAGGACTTGAAATACAGTGGTTTCCCTACATGCAAATAAGAGGAAGATTTCAGAAAGATTTACAAGTTGAAGGGGTGGAATTAAAACAAACTGAATTGGAAGACCTTATGTTAAAAAGAGAAAAACAGCTACTTTCAAGGTTGTATAAGAGGTTGTTAATCTATAACTTAGAGGGAGAGACAGTCAAAGATTGTATGATAACTTGAGCCAGAGATTTGGTTACAATGTCCTTTTGGAACAGTGGGAAACAATTTGGAAAAATAATATGGCTCAGATGATGTTAAGTGACCCTAGGGTGGGAATAGGTTGGGTACTCCATTCTCTCCATCTGAGTTCAATCCTAAAAGGTTAAGAAAAATAGTGGGTGTGCAGATTCGGTAAATTGTAGGCACTCACAGTTTGAAATATTGTGCAACATCATTACTGAAGATGGGGCACCTTTCTTAAGATCAGTTGTGTAGTGGAGCCAGGGCTCAGAGGGCTGAAGCTTCCACTCTTTGATTAGCAAAGGCTATTACATCATATGTCACTCCCCTCAAGGGTCCATGTCCCCTCTGAGTTTAGCTACAGTCCTCACAGTAGCTGGCACGGAAATGGGTTTTCTCAACAACAGTGCAATTTTATGAGCTATTCTTGTTGTAATCCAAATTAATTTGCCTTAAGTGACCAAGTTCTATTAGCTCCAGAAAAGATCTGCTCTTGATGGAGATGAAAACTTCTAGAATTGTTTAAAAACAGATCAACACAGTTGCTTCCTATGATGAACCTGATGGAAGGGGGTCTTGATAACAGAGCCTTCTCGGTAAATGAGAGTGTTTAAGCTGATTGGCTGGTGAAATGGAACCTGGGATAGCCGAGGGGAAGGGCTGGTAGAAAGAGGAAATATAACAGATTTTAACTGTCTGGAGAGTGTTTGAAGAGGAGTGTGGTTTGTGGTGTGTTTGGAGAGGTTGGAGATTTGAAGAGCTCTGTGGGAGAAAGAACTGAGAAATTGAGTGTATGAGACATAGTGAATGAATTGAAAGAGACAGAGAGAGACTTCTGGTTTTGATGGTGCCGTGACCGCCAGAACAGCGAGAGAGCTCCCGCTGATTCTGCCACCTCAGGTGGGCTAGCTGACAATCTAACATTGGCAAAGTACACCCCCCTGGTAAAGGGGGTCTAGAGGGGCTCGTTGGGGGTCCGTTACCACTCTCCAGGCTTGAAGAGTGTCTGCAGGAGAGGCTCGAAAAGCCAAAGAAGAGTGAGGGGACCAAAGAGCACCACGTCCATGTGGGAAGTCGCTGCATCGCTATGCAGCAAAGTGTCGCCTGAAACTTTTTTTAAAAATAATAGAAGATAAAAAATGATATAAAAACTCGAACTGAACCTAGATCAAAACTAAAACTTTCTCAAGGATTAAAAAGATTGAGCCGGTCGGCATAATGGAGAAGGACAGAAAGAAAGAACCGAAACCCTAAAATGACAGAAGAAAGGGGGAGGTAAGATCAATGACGGAAAATAAGCAGCAGCAAAGAGATCAAAATTAAGAAACTAAGAGATGAAGAGACTAAGTTAAGGATAGCAATATAGAACAGAACAGATAAGAAGAAAAATAGAATGAACTTTTGCATTATTGCAAAGAAGACTCTGAGAGAATAAAAGTTTAAAGAAAAGTCTGACAGAAAACAGTTTAGCTGGAGCTCGTGGAAAGACGCCGAGGCTCACTAAGAAGAAAAGCGGTTGGAGAGAAGCGAAAGTAACTTTAAAAACTATTAGATTCTAAAATATTAAAATTTCAGAATGAGGACTTAAACGGAAGAAGCTGGATAAATACAGAACAGAAAAAAAGTGTGTATTAAATGAAAATAGAAAGCACAGAGTAAGCTAGAGCTCACGTGAAGCAGTGGGAGGAAGGAGATTATAAGCTGGAAAGAAGAATCCAAGAAGAAAGACGCCTGAGTTCGCTTACAGGAAGATAAAAGACAAAGGTGGGGCCGAGGGAAACAGGAGAAAGAAAGATAAAAGGACCAGTGTGACTATAGAATACAAAAAGGAATAAAAAAAATAGCTTGAGCTCGCTTGAAGACAAAGAAGGAGGGAGAGTCGGAAATAAGCTTGAGCTCGCGGGCAGCCCGCTGGAGCTCACTGAAAAAAACTGAGAAATAAGACACTTGAGCTCGCTGAAAAGAGACTAAAAAGAAGGAAAGACAAAGGACAGAGACTTAGATTGGAAAATTAAGAAAAGGAAATAAAGAAATAAAGGAGGTGGTGGATGAGGGGAAGTTAGATTGGATGAAGGTTTGATTTAACTTAAAGCGATTGTCCGAATTCAAATGCCTATTGAACTTAATGAATTTAATGAACTTTAAAGAATTGTAATTAAATTTAAAGAACTTTTAAGGAATGCTTGATGAATTGAGTAAGGAAGGTGACCAAATAGTTGAGCATGAAGAGCAATGAAAAGAGTAAATATAGTTAAATAAGAGAACAAATTGAGTGAAACTTTAAGAAATAATTATAGGAATTGTATAAAACATAATAATTATTAATAGAAAGAACTGTCAGTTGGGAATATAAGTATTAAGAGAAAGAGGAATTTTCAGAAAGGAATTATCTACTGAATGAGGTGTTTAATGTTAAACTATATGGCAAGAAACTGAAGTAGAGGTTCAAATATATGTGTATTAGCTGGGAAAGAAAAGTGACAAAAAGAAATAATAATAAAATTAGAGTGACCTTGTAGCTGGAACATAATTAAAAACAAACCTAGAAGCAACAGCTGGCACAAATAAGAGAAGAAAACAACTCAGTTAACCCTTAAAGGCTTAAACAGACTGTTAAACTTTAAGAGGCCTTGTAGCACCACCTGCTGATGACAAAAAGGAACTGCAGACAAAATGGCTACTGGGCTAAGAAAAGGGAGTAACCCAAACACAAATGCAACTACAACCTACAGACTCAGCCAGAAGAGCCTCAACAGAAATGGGTCAGCAGATGGCGGTAATTTTGCAAGAAATAAGAAGTCTCAAACATGAAATGAGACAGGAGATGAAGGACACTAGATCTGAAACTAAGGCAGATATTAAGAAAGAAATAGAGACAATTGGGAAAAGAATGGACATGATGAACAAAGAGATTAAAACGATGAAAGGGGACATTCAAGAATTACAAGAAAAAACAAAACAACTAGAGAAAGAAAAAGAAATGCTGAAGACAAATCAAAAACAAGAAGAATGGCTTTATGTCAACAGGAACTACGATACCGGGATAAGTGTGTGAAGATGAGAGGGATTGAAGAGGCGCCTGGGGAGAATTTATATGAAAAAATAATCCCAATCCTGGCAACATTTATAGGAATAAAAATAGAGAAAATGGAACAAGAGATTGATAGAATTTTCAGATCGAGTTCAAAATTGGCAAGAGAAAAGGGGTGGCCCAGAGCTGTTGTGGTCTGTTTCATCAGAACAAGGACAAGAGATCAAATAATACAGACCAATTAAGAAAAACAGCTAAGAATGGGTGACAAGATTATTAAAATTTTCAACAAGATCCTAAAAAGAAGACAAGATTATAAATTTCTGACACAACTACTTCAAAGACACAAAATAATGTATAAATGGGAAAGGATGGAAGGGATGTCCTATACATACAAACAAAGAAGATATAGAATTACAAACATAATAAGAGCAAAGGAAGTCTTTGAAAGATTAAAAAGAGAGTTGGAACTCACAAATGGAAGGAATAGTGATAGAAGAGATGAGGAAGAGGAGGAAAGAAATCAAGAAGAGAAACAGGAAGAAGAAAATCCAGAAAGTAATCCAAATGCTGAAGACGAAGAACAAGATGAAGAGTCTGTTAGTGGTGAATCGGATATAAAGTCAGAAGGAAAAGAACAAAAAGAGTCGGAATTAGAAATCGAGGATTTATACGTGGAAGAAGAGGACATACAGAATAAGAAGGAAGACTTTGCAGTAGAAGAGAATGACTATCAAAGTAATATCCTGGAATGTAAAAGGAATTAATTCTAATTATAAAAGAAGACAAGTTTTTCATTACATGGAAAAGGCAAAAGCAGACATTATATGTCTGCAGGAAACAAAAAATCAAAGATAAAGACACTAAGTATTTAATGAACCCTAAATTAGGAAAATATTATGTTTCAGCAATGGAAAAGAAAAAGAAGGGAGTAGCACTGTATGTTAATCGAAATCTTCCATCGGAATTAAAATTCCAAGATAAACAAGGACATTACGTGGGAGTTGAGGTCCAATTTCAAGAATTAAAGATTTTGTTAATTGGAATATATTCCCCAACAGAAGACAAAAGTAACTTCTACCAGAAATTGCTACAAGAACTTTTAAATTACTCTAAAGAAACAAATCAGGACAATTTCTTGCTATGTGGGGATTTGAATGGGGTATTAGACCCCAAGGAAGATAGATAGGGAAACAAATCAGGTCAAAAACAGCATGAGAAACTCTCTCAATCTTTCTTCAAAATAATGGATTTGATGTCACTACAGGATGTATGGAGGATGAAGTATGGAAACTCAAAAGGATTCACATTTTATTCAGATACCCATAAATCAATGTCAAGAATCGATATGTACTTGATTTCAAAAGGGATACAAAATAGGGTGAAAAATATGGAGATCCTTCCAAAAATACATTCTGACCATAATCCAATTCAATTAGAGATTTCAATACCAAAAAGAATTATGAGATGGAGACTGAATGATTATATATTCCAAAATGAGAGTTACTTAGAGAAGATAAGAGAAGCTACAAAGAACTACTTTAAGGAAAACATGACATATGATGTAAAAATGAAAATAATCTGGGATGCAGGTAAGGCATAATAATCTGGGATGCAAGTAAGTGTTAAGAGGCCACTTTACCCAATGGGGAATAGAACTTAAGAAAAAGAGGCAAGTAAATTACCAAGAAATCATGGCAAAAATAAAACAACAAGAAGAGCAAATGAGAACGAACCCAACAGATTCTAAAATAAGAACAGAGCTGAAGATATTACAAGAACAGATAAAATCAGAGCATCAATTGGAAATAAACAGGAATTTAAAAAGAATTAAACAAAGATTCTTTGAACAGGCTAACAAACCAGGGAAATGGTTAGCCTACAAACTGAGGAAAGAAAGAGAAAAGAGACTGATTACAGAAGTTAACAGAGGGGGAAAACGTCAACAGATCAAGAGGTCATTAAACAGATCTTCCATAGATATTACAGTGAATTATACAATGCCAAAGAAAGAAAGATACAAAAAAAGATAATGGATTTCTTGGAGAAGCAAGAGATACCTAAGATAACGGAGGAACAACAGAAAATATTAAATGCGAAAATATCAGTAATGGAGATCACAAAAGCCATCAAAAAAATTAAACATCTCAAAAGCACCGGGCTCAGATGGGTTTTCTGCTACATATTATAAGAACTTACAAGAAGAGTTGGTACCATATATGTTAAAATTGTATAACGAAATCATAGAAGATGGGAGACCAAATTCCTGGAGTGAGGCATGTATCACACTCATACCGAAAGAAGGGAAAGACACAAAAGAACCAGGAAGTTATAGACCGATATCTTTGTTAAATGTCAATTATAAGATATTTATGAACATTTTGGTGGAAAGAACTAAAAGAATATTACAAGTAATAATAGAGGAGGAACAAAATGGCTTTTTACCAAGGAGGCAATTAAGAAACAATATCAGGACGCTTTTGAATGTAATAGAGTACTATGAAAAAAATAATGACAAGATATTAGCTCTGATTTTTATTGACGCTGAGAAAGCATTTGATAATTTGAGATGGGATTTCATGTTACAAGTGCTGATAAAAATGAATTTCGGAAACACGTATATGAGTTGGATAAAAGAAATATATAAAGATCAAGTGGCTACTTTGGTTATAAATGGTGAAAAAAATGAAACAATTCGAGATAAAAAAGGGAACAAGGCAAGGATGTCCCCTGTCTCCTCTGTTATTTATAACCATATTAGAAATATTGATAAGGATGATAAAGAAAGTCCCAGAAATAAAGGGATATAAAGTGAAGAGACATGAATACAAGTTAAAAGCATATGCGGATGACTTGGTGATCATTTTAGAGGATCCAAATTCATGTATAGATAAATTGCTAGCAAAGTTGAACCAATTTGGAGAATTAGCAGGACTAAAAATCAACAGAGAAAAGATGAAAATTTTGACAAAAAATGTAAGAATGGAAGAAGAAAGAGAACTGATCCAAAAAACAAGCTTTAAATCGGAAAAGAAAGTCAAGTATTTGGGAATTTGGATCTCCAAAAGAAATAGTGAGTTATTTGAAAACAATTACAAAACTACATGAAAAGAAATTAAAAATTCCCTAAACAATTGGAATTATCTGCAACTTTCGCTTCTGAGAAGAATTGCAATGATAAAAATGAATGTGTTGCCAAAATTAAATTTCCTCTTTCAAAACTTACCAGTAATTACAAATGAAAAACCATTTAAAGAATGGCAGAAAGATATATCCAAATTCATTTGGGAGAAGAAAAGACCCAGAATAAGATGGAAATTCCTTACAGAAAGAAAGAGAAAGGAGGCTTTGGATTGCCAGATTTAAAAATTTACTATCAAGCAAATTGTGTGATATGGATCAAAGAATGGTTGATGTCATGGACCGAGATTGTTGGTACGTTTGACCCAGAGAGAAATTCAGCCACCCTAGACTATAGGATCCCAACAGAAGACACACAGATCTGGGTTTAACCACTATGCATGTAACATTTATTAAGACATGAAATACACAAATCACATTTCCGTATCAAGAGCTTTCTCTCACCCACTCAATCATACAACATACTCACGAAAAGCCGGTCCTTCACCGAACATTGGCCAGATGTCCTCGAAGGTATGGATGCCCTCTGCTGCAGCCAAGGGTCATGAAAATGAGTCCAAAATCTCCCCCTCTTTATAGTCATATTCCCCATTTCTTGAGGAAAAGGACATGTTTGCTGGTTGCTATAGTTCCAAGTACTTCCATTGTATAAAGGCAATCAAGCAATTAAAAGAATAGTTCATATCATCTTGTACCTTACTAATAAAAGGTTGCCTGCAGAAGAATTGGTCATATATCATGTTGTCAGGAAATGTATCAAATGCCTCAGTGGTTCTCGGCCATGCAGGGTAGGGTAGGGTCAGAAATACATCACCGCTGGCCCGTCTGAGGGTGTGCCAGGCTTTTCAAGGCTCCTCATTTCTTCTGCCTTTACACATAAGAACTTAACTGTTTTCTTAATAAAGGTATTGATCACTGTTGAATATCGTGAATTCGTGAAGGTGGATGAAACATGAAGACAATCAAAGAAGAAATGCATTGTAGGCAACATCACATGGCAATTAAGGAAGCCACACTTCTGGATCTATGCATCTCAAGAATACATTCTGTTGGTGCCAAGTCCCTATTGTTTTGCAAACTTTCTTCTCAAGCCAAATCGGCCTTCCGTGTGTTCTTAATTTCACAGTTCAAGGAATCTTCGCTTCACAATCCAAACCCCTCCTTCCAACAATGCACTGCGCGCGGCCATTGCAGTCTGGTTCAGGACCTTGCTTTTCCCTTCTGGAACTCATTCGTTCATCACATTGACATTGCAAAATGAAAAAATATTAAATCTTGAAGGTACGGGATTGCATATGGGCTGGCATGCTTATGCATGGTACAGTAAAGAAAAAAACAGATAAAAAATTTCTGTACCATTATTTGAGGAAAGCTTTACTAATAAATTGGCAAAAATTCAAGAAAAAATATTACAGGAAAATTCCATTATGGATCTCTCCTCATGAAGCGTTTTATGGCAGATGGCGAGAACCTCAAGAAAAAATGATAAGATATAAAAATATGATAATAGAGGAGAAGAATCAAGAAATTAGAATGAAAACTAGAGAAGAATTAGAAAATGAAGGTTTCAAGTGTCAATGGTTCCTATATAGACAACTAAAAGAAAGATACAATATGGATAGAAGAATGGAAGTATTCGAATCAGAGAGAAATGAAAAATCGTCTGAAAAAATAATATTCGACTCACAGAAACAATTGACCTCAAAATTATATAAATTACTTCTGGAGAGAAAATTAGAAACAGAACAGATAAAACCCACAATGATTACTTGGGCACAAAACATAGGGCATGAGATCCAACTAGAGCATGGGAGCGAAGTTGGTCAGAAACACAAAAATTCACTGTAGCTCAGAATTTGAAGGAGAATTTATTTAAAGATGTTATATAGATGGCACCTTGATCCAGTAAAAATAAATAAAATATACAAAACAAAAGAGAACAAATGTTGGAAATGTGGAAGAGAAAATGGAACCTACTATCGTGTTTGGTGGACTTGTGACAAAGTGAAAAATTTTTTGGAAAAAATTCAAGAGACAATGTCAGAAGCATTACAAACAAACATTCCACTGATACCAGAAATATTTTTGCTGAACATAACAGAAGGTAGACAAAGAAAAAAGAAGAAAATTTTGGAGAATAATCCTATATATGATTACAGTAGCAAGAATGATATTTGCTAGAATGTGGAAAAATAAACAAACACCCCAAATAGAGGAATGGAAAGTTAAGGTGATGAAATATAGGGAAATGGACAGACTAACAATGCTGATACAAGAAATCAAGGGGCTAATGAAGAAGAATGGAGTCAAGTGGAAGAGTACTTTCTTCCAACATAGTAATGAATTTAATAGAGATTAATATAAGTTTCTGGCAAATAAGAAATGACAAAGGACACAGGAGAAATGATGGTATAGAGACGGCAGACAGGATTGAGAGGGCTTGGTATTGAAAGAGAAACCTGAGAGTAACAAGAAAAGATTGATACTAGGGGAAGTAAGGAAGTAACATAGGAGGAATAGTGAGGTATTAAATACATAGAAGATAGAACATATAAAATACATAGAAAATGGTTATATCTGTTATAAGTTATAAGTGAAGAAATTTATATCGTATCATTGAAGAGATGTTATTTTATCTGTTATTTTGATAACAGTTTTGGAATAAATATAATAAAAAAGAGAGAGAGAGAGAGAAGAATGGTGTGCTGTTTATAAACATTGAGATACAAAACAAATTTAAAGCAACAGTGTTACAATAAATGTTTGAACTTCTGTGTTCCTTTAAACAGTGTCACAGAGTCTTATTTTGAATCCTGGACTATACACGCTACCAATAACAACATTTTGACCTTAGTGCCAACAGCACCACAGTCTTGGAAAATATAAATCACTGCTGATCCTTACATCTGGGAGAAGGGCAGATTTAGGGAAGGCAGTAAAGGGGGAGAGTCCTAAAAGGAAGAAGCCGAGGGGGGACAAGAGTGAGGAAGGGACTGTGTTCTCAGAGAAGGAGAACTGAGGCAGACCCGTTTGCCCTGGCCCTGGCTGGATTCAGAGATCTCCCTGGCTGTTCAGGTCTGATCACAAAGAGGTTTCAGGCTGCACAGGCCTTGAGTGCGAGGGTTGGGTGCGCCTTTTGTGCTCACCTCTTTGCGTTGTGACACTTCTTTTTTTGGAGTCCCATGGGATGCTAGTTCTGGCTGAAGGAATTGTCAAGATAGGGAAAGTAGCCTGACCTACAAAATTCACCTCACATCACTAGTTAAGACTTCAGCCTTAGCTTCCAGTTCAGGCTTTGTACTGGGAAAATGTGGCATTTGAACCTTCTGTAACTGTAAAGATGATCTTGCTTGGGGACAGGTTTCAGAAGCTCCATTTCTAGTTTTCCAGAACATTGACTGATAAGCCTGCATAGCTATCTTGCATGGGTTCTCATACTAATCAAAGTCTTCTCTGTAGGAAACTTCATTAGCTTTCAATTTCCTGAAACAGGATTGTGGGAAGCTGCTATAGAGTAATTTGTAATTTGTAATCTGCAATCTAGAAAACATGTTGGTTCAACACATGCAGGTGCATCCAAAACATTAGTTTTGAACCCAAATGGTCTTTAGTTTGGGCACTTTCCAGTCACTGAGCTTGACTCGATGTGCCAACATGGCTTTGTTCAGAATATCTTTGTACTTTGTCAGTAACAGAGATAAGCAGATTGTGGGGAAGGGAAACAGTGTAGGAAAAGATTGCTTTTGATAAAAGGGATGTACAAGAAGCTATCAACACAACAGACTGCATCTGATTGGTAGTTCTAAGGCCTCCAATCACTTGCTATGGTGTAATCCCACCATAGTTAGTAAGGCTGTTCTGAGGTATGTGGCTTAAGGACTGCAGCCTTAAATGAGTGAAGGCTTTATTCTTAAAGAAATGAGAGTGGCAAATCTGTCTAGACAAGCAATTTGCATTGCAGTAAATCTTTTCCTTTTCTTTTACAAAAATGAACCATTGATTGCAGCGTTGCAAACATTGTTATCTTGACTGGTGCAGGAGACAAGGTACTACTGTTTGCAAAGACCACCTGCAAGTGAAAGAGATATTTTATTATGATATTGCAACATAACTCAAAGGAGATCAGGATGGATTTGATCTTGGAGCTGGAATGGCTCCATCTATTTGGGAAAGGATACAGTACAATTCTTTTGAAAAGTAACAAGTGCAACAAGACAGCCAAAGGCCCAGCAGGCTGTTTGGATACATTCATCTAGATATCCATACTAGACATAACTGCAACGGTAGGAACAAGATAAAGAAATGTGTGTAAGGACATTGTTACCCTGAGAATTGGGGGTCCCGGGAGGGATGCCCAAACAACAAACCAAATCAAGCAAAGATGGGGAAATTAGCTGGAGCACTCTCTTGGCTAATGAGAGGCAGGGTAACTTAGCGGGGATCTTTTACCCAATGTATACAGCGTCAGGTCAGTGAGCAGGCAAACAGTTCAAACAACAATTAAGATTTATTAGACAATTATTAAAGAAAACACAAACACACTCCTAACTAGAAAAGGAAAATAGAGTTCAAGAGGAATGGATGATACGCCACCTGTCCTGCAGTCCTGGGGAAGCCGATAGTAGAGGAGGAAACCTGGCGTGGCGGCCGAGGGGAATCTGCTGAACCGAGCGGCGGCAAGGCAGAGTAGAAGTCCAGAGCGATCCGGCGAGAGTTCCAAAGAGCTCTCAGAACTGGGGGTTTTTTATCAGGGAAAGAACGACTGTAGGCTAGTCTGGTCTTGGGTGAAAACAATAAGTTTTGGGTTGGAGACAATGCCTCCGAAAGGTCAGAATTTACATGATTGAGTTATGAACCGAATTGACAATAGTATGGCTGGTGTGTAAATGTGGCTAGCTCGGCAGTTAAGCACTCAGCTCGCCAGGGTGCCCTCTCAGGGCAAAGGGTCTCTTTGTTTATGGCTCATTGATAATGAGGGTGTTTAGAGAGGTCCCTTAAAGCAGTTCTGTCTATTTCTGGCTTGATTTGGTGAGAGAAGCAAATAGTAGCCATGCCTAGCTTCACGCTTGTTCGGTGGCCTCACAAACACTTGGCTGGTGGCAGAGCAGGGCCGAATTGTGATATCAAAATGATATCTTTGGTTCACCAAAGGCCAGGCCAGTACACGGTGGTAACAACATTCTCTCATGTTAGACTTAATTCCTCTGATAATGATAGACACGCTAGAAGTATATCTTGCAGAATATTTTAGAACCAAAAGCTGGTGAGTTAGGAGTCATTTATGTGTATTTTTGGCCCCCTTTTAATTTTGTTGTAATTTAGTTTAATTTAGTATGAGGTTAGAATTTCTCTATCTGTTTACTTACTGTTTGTCTTTGTAATCTATGGTCATTTCTGCACTACCCTGTTATAGTGCTATGATTCCACTTTCAACATCCTATGGAATCCTGGGGTTTGCAGTTTCAGGAGTGGCCAGCCAGCGGAAATGGCCTATGTTTTATTTTATATACTAAATACATGTTAACAAATACAAGATTTAATTCCTCATCCCACCCACTCTGAAATGTCCCAAACAACATGCCCATTGTTATGTTTTAAACAAGAAGACTACACTTTTCAAAGTGTATATAGCTCAATTAACAAAGGAGATCCATTCCTGGGCACTATCTCTTTAACAGAAAAGTTGGTAACGGGGTAGAAATAACATAGAAAAAACAGGTAAGTTTCCATGTTACAAAAAAAGAAATGCGGTTTAATGTATTTTAGCACACTTTTTATTCAATACTGAACATGAATTTAACACAAGAGGCCACCAGCCTATTCTATGTCTCTCTCATCCTGAACCTCTGCACAGCTCTGTTGGCTGGTATTGAACTATTTCATTTAATTTAGACCTCATGCATTAGGATAAACAAACTTGCATTGTGTGAACTGTGAGGTGTTTTCTGACCCCAGATTAAAATTCCAGTGTACTGAGGGATATGTGAGTTCCCTACATCCATGGGAGTGTTTGTGTTTCAGGATGAGCATAGTGTCATGGTTTGAGTGTTGGCCTATAACTCTGGAGACCAGGGTTTAAATCCCTGCTGGGCCATGGAAAATTATTGGGTGACCTTAGGCAAGTCACACTATCAGTGGAAGACAGGGGCAAACCCCCTTTGAACAAATCTTGCCAAAAAAACCTTGTGATAGGTTTGCTTTAGGGTATCCATAAGTTGGAAACAACTTGAAGGCACATAACAATAAATATTTGTGCTGGCAAAATGAAGTATGTTCTACCCAAACAATCCAAAGTAAGAAGACAGTCCTCCCTCCACATTCGCAGGTTTGACCTTCACAAATTTGATTATTTGCACGGCATATGCTGTTTCCCCTCCACACACAATTCTCCTTCTCCCATTCTCTTGCATTCTTCACCCCAGGCATGTAATGCTTGTGTTTAAAATGGACATTTTTTCCTTTTGGTTGAGTAAAGCCCTTCCCACTGCTGAAGGTATGTCTTCTGTGTGACTGGCTGCACATTCTGCTGCAGGTGATTGGTGACACGCTATCCTCTCTGGAAGGAATCTCCTTTTTCAAGATGAAAACTGGAAGTAGCTAGAATGCAAGAACTCAGTGCTCTGCTCTTCTCTATCTGAAGGGAGAGCACTGGTACCGGTAGGCCTTGACTTGGGCAAAAAGTAAGGGAATAGGAGGGAGAAGTTCCAGAGAGGAATAGGAGGGGGATCACAGGAGGGGATTTATTTGAAATTTTTTCACTTTCGCCCTCGTGAATGTGGTGGGTCCACTGTACATGTGATTTCACTTACCTGTACTGAAATGCAGTCCAAAAACATGTACTTTGAATTTAATAGAAACTAAATAGAAATTGAGGTAGTGAAGGGAAATACATACACTATTACAAGAAAAATGGAAGGGAATGGATAATTCCAGCAAATGGTGTCCCATTCATTCACACTTTCACACTGTCTCACATTGTCCAAGCTTGTTACGTTTTGTTGCTGTATCCACATGCTGTAACACTTCCCAGTTGCTCACTAGGCCTCTCAGTTATATGATCTGATCATAGTACAGTATGGTTGTATAAAATTCTTTTTAAAAAATATAAAATATATTTACCAAATATAAAACAACATATAAAAGAAAAATGCACATAGAAATGCAAAACTTACCCAACATCTACTAACTAAACAATAAGTAACTATCTTTAAAAAAAATAGACACAAAAACACAAAACTGTTAGACAAGTGACTTCCAACTCTTCAGAGAACAATTATTAGTAAATATATCTTGTACTTCCTCAAAGTTTATTAAAATAACTGAATGATCTCATTCCTTGTCCCTAAAACATTAATGTGAAAATTTAACTATTTAACTGGTTGTATAAAATTATTGAGTTTGCTCAGTACTGTACAGTAAAATGCTTTTGCTTATAAAGTGCTTCTGCTTTTACAGTAAAGTTCTAGTGTTGCTTGTAACGCTCCCAAAGTACAAGAGTTGTGATGCTGGCGATTCTGATAAGCTTAACAGAATCTGTAAAGTCCTTCCTTTAAGTGAGAAGGTGAAAGCTCTTGACTTAAAAAGGAAAGAAAACAAAATACATACTGAATTTGATAAGGTCTGTGGTAAGAATGAATATTCCATCCTTGAAATTGTGAAGATGGAAAAAGGAATCTGTGTCACTTCTGCTTTTACCAGGCCATACGCTCCCACACTTTGATATGGTTTAGTTGGTGAAATATGATTTAATTGGTAAAATACATTAATTTGCATTGATATAAAATGTACTCTGATATAACTGAGCTGGACAAGAGGAAAACACTGGCTAAACACCTGTGCTGCAAAGTAGGTCACAGATTCCCTTTAGGTGTAGCCAGGTCATAGTCAGGAAATCACCAGGTAACTCCACAGACAATAGATTTAACCTAAGCTGTAATGACTCTGCTTCCAGACAATAGCAATGGAGAAGTTCTCACCAAATCACTGATTGTTTCAAACTTTCTTCCTACCAACCTGTGCATTTCCCCCATTGTTCCCACACCTGTTCAACCATTACAGAATTATCTCAATGCCCATTAACAATTTGTCACCAGCAGTAAGATCATTAGCCCATTCCAGACCTCATTGTCCACTCTGCAAACTCCATTGTTTGCTTGGCTGGAGAGCAATTCACACCATGTCCTTCAGTTAGAAACTGGGTATAATAATCCCTGATTTGAGTAGGTAGATACAGTATCTTACTTGCTGGAGGCCATGCTGTTGCTTTGATTCTCAAATGAGTACTGTCCTTAGTTGCAAGTCTAAGCCACATCACTGTTTCTTCGCTGCCTTCTGGGTTGGTGAATATCTCTGTCATCGCCTTTAAAACTTTACTATCAACAACTTTCCTCTCTTTCTCTTTCAGCTAGCCTTTTGTGATTGCATGACTTCTTGTGTCTTGTGTATGATAGTAAATTTCCTAAATAAAATACATCTTAGCTTACTTTCTGAATCTCTGGCTGATTCTTCCCTGCAAAGACTTCATAAACATTAGTGGAAAGATCTCACTAGGTTGCCCCCTCTTGAGCTTATTATTCCCTACCTTTGAATGGAGGTACTGGCATTGCAGTTGAATCCCAGGATCACCCACATTTTGGGGTAATATAGCTGCCGCACCTGAAATTGCACAGCGCATGCTAAATGCTTAGTAAAAATGGAAAAGGCATTAAATTTGTTGCTGAAAGACATGAACAGAAAATAAATTCCCATTAACATCAGTATGTTAAGCCACAAAGCATTGAGGCTATACAAGCACTTTAGCATGGCATCTCCTCAAACAAGTGCCACCAATCCCTTCACTGCAAATAGATTTAGGAACAGGTTTGGACTTAAAATATAAAACTAAATGAAGAGGCTGCGTCTGCCAGTGAAGGATTTCCAGATTGGTTTAAGAAGTTGATTGAGAAGAAAGGATACTGTTGAAAGCAGCTATTTAATTTCAGTGAAACTGGGCTCTTCTGGGGAAAAAAATCCCCACCAGAACCTATATTCATAAAACTGCAAAGGCGGCACCAGGAAGTAAGGAATGGAAGGACAGATTAACTATGGCCCTATGTGGCAATTCTGCAGGACATATGATAAAGCCAAGTATAGTATACAAATTGAAGAACCCATTCTGTCGGGTAACCCTCCATATTTTAGTTATAGGACATGTAGTAGGAGTTAAGTAGCACCTTGCTTGTAACAAGTATGAGAACCAGAGATCATTAAACAAACAAAGCTAGGAAGGTAGTGATAAGCGCTACCAGGCTAAACCAGAACTTCCAGGTCTCTTGCAGGCAGGATGAGAAACTCTTTGCCTTTTATGTTTTGAATTTTGCTAATTGCCCCCAGTTCACTCACTGAAGTGCCATACTATGTATCATGCTCTTAATAAATAGTGTTTATGCACTGTTATATTTGTGTATGTGAATTCAGTTCCTGACACATACACTCTTACAAACAAAAACAAACTTTATCTGCCCATGTTTGGGGAGCAGAATAAGAAAGTGTGGATGACACTCATCTTGTTTACAGAATGATTTCACCAGTGCTTCATCTCAGAAGTAAAAAATATTTGCAGCAGGGAGGGTTGGGATTTAAAATCCTATTAATAGTAGGCAATACACCTGGCCATCATGGATCTGTTTACTATGAAAATGAAATTCTCAATATTATTTTCTTCCCTCCCAATCTCACTGGTTCAGCCCCTTGACCAGGGCATCATTTTCTCAAGGCCATGTATATTCATACGGTATTTGATCACACTATAGTAGGAGTTGATGCAATGTAGACATAATGCAGTGCTGGAAATCCTTCACTAATGCTAACACAATAACTTTCATTGAAGCTGTAATGGAGGAATTAAAACCAGAAACTGTAAATGTTGGTTGGAAAAACTTATAGAGTGATGTTATGGATGATTTTCATGCCTTCCTGGAGATTGACAGAGAAGTTAGAGAATCATTCATGCAGCAAGACAAGTTGGTGGAGAAAGATTTGCCAACCTGCTGGATAAGCAATAGCAATAGCACATGTATTTCTATACCCCTTATCAGCTAAGTGTTCTCTAAGCAGTTTATAATGTATTAGCCCATTGCCCCCAACAAGCTGGGTACTCATTTTAACAACCTGTGGAAGGAAGAAAGGCTGAGTCACCCTGCAGCCCGGCAGGGTTGAACTCAAAACCTTGTGGCTGCAGTACTGGCATTCAAACACTGTGCCACCAGGACACAGGAAGTGGAGAATCTTATTGGCAGACATGAAGAAATGTTAACCAATGAGGAATTGGAGAACTTGTTAAGAAGTCTTCAGAGGAAGAGGAAGAAGAAGAAATGGAAGCAGAACCAGGAATGCAGACATTTGCCGAAGTGTTTCCAACTGTACAGACATTAAAGGACAACATTAGGGAATACAATCCTTGGATGGAATGCAGCATTAAAGTCACCTGTATGATCACTGAAGGATTACAAACTCTACAGCAACACTTTGATGAGTTAAGAAGAAAGAGACAACAACTTCCTATTACAGTATTCTCCTAAAAGGTTCCAGCAAAAAAGCCTTCAGAAGATCTTCAAGCATTAAGATTGACGCTGTCTGCTCCTGACATTGAGAACCAGTTACCAACTTCACTGTGGCATTATAATCCAAGACGTCCTTCTGATGGTCTTCCTACTGCTGTTGATTCACCTTCTAATGTATTGTCACAAGGTCAATACTAGTCTAACACTATGGCACTAAGATGCTAGTGTTAAGATAGTATTAACTTTTTGCATATGAAAATATTTTGTTCCATTCTCTTTTTAAACCACATTTTGCTATAATTTTTATGTATTTATCAGTTGTGCACTGGCTTTGGACTGCAAATAATGGTTACAAAGCCATCTTTCTCTTAGATTCTAAAGTTCTGTGAAGTCTCAAAGCCTTTTCTCTAAACTGTGTCCTGTCTTGATGCCTTTGTCATTCATCTCATTAAAAAAAAAAAGCATTTGTATTACCCTAATTTTTGTTCTCCACAGTAGGTCCAGGGACATTTCTGGCATAGATACAGAGGACCTTCTCTACGATAAAATGAAATAGGATAACACAAGTCAAACCAAGCAGTTCTTGTATTGTGAAATATTGCCTGACCTGAATCCATTTTCATACCCCCCCACATGGGAGAAACTGTGATTTCCTCCAAATGGGACCAACTTACTGAGTATGTCATTTCTGTCTCACTGTATCATAGTCTGTTGCAAGACAGGCATTCCTCTTTTCGTCCTGACATATTATACTGGAATGGCAAAATTGGGGCTCCTCTAGACAGAGCCTCACAGCCATGGAAGATCTCAGCAATTGGTTTCCTATTCTGCAGGTGACAACATCCTGCAGTGACCTACATTACAGGTCTTCTCTATGTCTTCTGCTAGACAAAAGTGCATCTGGAGAGCCAAAATGTCCTAGTACATCAGAGTTGAATAGCTTGACAATAAGTTACTTTTTAAAAATAGGTCCCACAAGGGGGCAGTATTGTTTCATGGTATTCCTAATTCCAGACATCTCATTTCCTAATTCTCATAAACTCTAGAGAAGGTAATTAACTTGTTTCTGGACTGTAGCAGTTCAGACCTTAGGTGAGGGCTGACAGGATGCAATTCTTGTCTACCCACCCCCAGTTCAAGGTGGGGGGCGGCGTACAAATCAGTTCTTTCTGAATTTTTGCTTTCTTTCTAGTGCAAAGTGTATTTGTGCATGCCTGTGTGTAAGCGCATTAAATCACTGGACTTGACTTGCAGTCTAAAGTGGTGCAGTCCAAAGTGGTACAGTCCAGACAAATGGAACTGGGGCAAAACATGTTCAGTGCACGGCCAACTCTATCACCAAGCAGAGAGAAGCAGATGCTTCATGAAGCAGATATGCAGGCAGGGTGCAGAGCAATGACAAAGTGTTGGAGGACAGTGTTGTGAGTGTGCCATGCAGACTTTTCTGTGCGTCCTAAGCTAGCCTGCTCCCTGCACATGCTATGAAGGACATGTGCTACTCTGTCACCCATACTGAAGCCAGATACAGCTGCCCTGTAGTCAGGTGCTATAAGGTGGCAGGCATCTTGCCCTTTACCTTGGGCAGCAAAATGACTTGGGCTGACTCTGGCTGGGCTGCATGTATTTAGTAAATGGTGTGTTGGATGAGTTGAGAGAGGAAACAAATAGTGCATTTGAGTGTCTGAAGATCTTCTGCTGAAGCAAAGGCTTTACTACTTTTGATAAGACCTGGTAGGCCACTGCGCAGCTGACATCTGGACCACAGCTGGCTTGCAGGTGCCAAAACTATTATTGATAACCTTTACTACTAGGGCTGGAAAAGTAATCCCCTTTTTTTGCAGTTATCACCACTAACATCACAGTACCACTGCTATCATGCTGCTGCTTTACTGTTGCTGTATGTCATCACATCAGCTGTGACTTATGGAGACCCTCTGAATGAAAGACCTCTAAGAGATTCCCTGTTGGTACTACGTATGTTGTGAAGCTTCCGCCTTTCCCTTCATATCTGAGCATATGCTGAACAGCTTTCCATCTTCACTACAGTCACATTATTAGACACAGTGCTAATTATACTTGTTCTTTATGCTTCCCCAGTAACTGGTGATCACCTTCTCATCTGAGGATCTCATCTTTCAACATTATCTCTTAATTCATTTTGGATTGTCTCTTCAAGAGGCTTCAGGGTAAAAAAAACAAAAACAACACCATGCAGAGGTAGTTTGCTAGAGCCATTTTCTGAGCAGTACTAGCAAGAGTTAGCTGTCAATTGTGTTTGTGTGTGCCTTCTAGCCACCTGTTGACTTAAGGCAGCCCCATGAATTTCATAGAGTTTTCTTAGGCCCTTTCCACACCTTACATTTTTTCGGCGCTGGGGTGCAGGGATCGCACGAGTAGCCTCCAATGAGAGGGTCTCACGTCCCCACTGCTTCAGCTGTGCACGAGCTGCCTCCTCCCAAGCAGGTAGCGCAAGAGCCCCATCTCTTCTTTTCACAGCACAGCCTGGGAGTTTCCCAGGCGATGCTCCAGGCACCCTTTTGCATGGCAAATGCCATGCGAAAAGGGCCTTAAGCAAGCAATCCTCAAAGGTGTTTTTGCCACTTTCTTCTTCTGAAATATAGCCTATAACAGCTGGTGTTTCTTGGTGGACTCCCATCCAAGTACTAACCAGGGCTGATTCTGCTTAGCTTCCAAGATAAGACAGGATCTGGTGCCTTTAGGGTATTTAGACCTTAGCTGTTACTAGCACCACCAAAATATGCCATTTACTGGTGGCATTAAAAGCCACAATTTTCATCAAAAATAAGATGCACAGAGAGCCTGACCTTTGTTTTAAAAGCAGAATGACACTCCCAGAAGTCTCTTGGGAGTGTAATTCAGTGTAAAAAAAGACAAGTGCCCCATGTGCCTTGTACGAAAAACAGAATTCAGGCAGGGGGCTATTTGCTGCTATAATATCACACAGATTCAACAATGCGGCAGCAAATTCTGTCTCATAGTAGTAATGTTTAGGTCTGGGTAGGACACTGAGAGACCAATAGGCCTTTCTTCTGGAAAATTGCTGCCTCTGCTTTATCTTTGCATTCATCACCAAGCAAGGCATGAAGTAGGCAATGCTTCAGATTCCTCATGCTGTAACTTATGAGGTCTTCCTAGCCCGGAATTAAAGTGGTGCTCTACAATGTGATGGAGAATTGTTTCTCAGCTACATGAACAGAGAGATTTTTAGATGGAAATCTACAGGAAAAACACTGCCTCTCTGCCTGGTATTGGTCAGATACACACAGTTTTAAAAGCTCATTTCTAGCTGTCTCACTTCTTTTCTCTTGTTACATTTTCACTTTTAAGTTCCAAGTAGAACATTGATTGTATTAATAGCTTTATCTAAATAGATTTTGTGCATGTGTGTGTCTGTGTGCGTGTGTGTTGAGGAATTAAAACATTACAAAGGCAGAAGCAAATACAACTTGGACATTTATTTTTTTTTTAAAAAAAAGCTTTTTGGAAGAAAAGGAAATCCTCTAAGATATGATCCAGTCTGTATTAAGACACTTCCAAATTCAACTGATAACAATTGTCACTGTTAGTTGTACCCTACTGTCTGTATGCATGCTTTGCACAGAGTTATAGAGGCAACTCAGAATGGCCCTTGCTCCTATGATGCCTACAGTCTGGAACAGATGCAAAACAACAGCAGAAGAGAGGTGACAATGTGGGATGAAGGCAGATAGATTCAGTTTCATGTACTTAAACCCGAGAATGGGAACTTGGGGTTGGGTGGGAGCTAAAAGCTGTGTGGAAAATAGGGATTTGTGAACCAAAATGATGAGAAAATAAAACGTATACTTTCACATTAAAAATAACATGACTACTTTGGTTGGATTGTCCCCCAAATTTTATACTGGATTGGAGTCACTAAGGGCCCTGTTTCATGAACTAGATGTACATGGGAGCAAATTTTTATACACATAGGTTGATGAGGGAATAGATGGCCAAAAGGATGTCACAGTTCTTCATTACTGAATTACAAGGTCTGCGTATGAGTAGCACTTAAACAAAAATAGCTGGCATTTTGATGGCCTCCATGTCAATGGGGCAGTGAATAAATTCTGGATTTTAGTTGTATCTTTGATGGAGCTAGCTAAAGCCATTAATTCAGTCAGTTCTTTCTTTCTTTCTTTCTTTCTTTCTTTCTTTCTTTCTTTCTTTCTTTCTTTCTTTCTTTCTTTTCCTGACTTTCTCATGGCACAGAACCTAAGGTCCAATTATATTGAATAAGAAACAAGGTACAGCTAAAAATAACCTATTTATACAAAGTTTTAAGTAACCAATTAAACAAACAAGCCTGTTAAAGGTGCAAAGTTAAAATAGTTCAAATCCACAATTAAAGCATAATTAAAAGGATAAAAGCATAGCCCCATTAGAAGCCCTCTCTGGCAAATGAATTATTAGCCCAAGGCCTGCCTTCATAAGAATCTCTTTGCCAGCCTGTTTCCCCAAAACGTGGGTGACTCAGGGGTCCACCTGCAATGCCACTGCCTCCATGAAATCATGGGGAATATTAGCTCAAAGAGCAGACCTGTGAGAGCGGGGGTGACCTAATGAGATATTTTATACCTATGTCCACCAGTATTAGTGCAGGGAAGATCCAAATGTAAGCTTATTTGTTTTATTGGGGGAATTGCAATCACATGCACAAGATCCAAGCTGTCTCACAATCACACAAGGCTAACTGAAGGAAAAGGGAGGAAAGCTTTGGATAGCAAGATATTTAGGGCGAAGTGGGTGATAGTTGACAATCCAGTAGAGAAGAAAAGAGAGATGTGGCTTAGACTAGGAGCCCAAGGACAGTACACAATCAGAAATTAGAGTGGCAGAATGATTATTAGCTTCCAGTGTACTGCAACTTGGCTATCCCAAAACTGGGGTTTAAATACTCTTTTTCTGCCTGGAGAGCTAAAGTGCTCCTTGGCAGATTAAACAATGGAGTTTGGGGGGTGAACAATGGCGTCCAGAATGAGCTAATGGTCTTAGCATTCAGTGACAAAAGGCTAATGATAGTTCTGATAGCTCTTTAATTGTCAGACAGGTGTGAGAACAAAAGGAAAGTTTGCTAGGAAGATGGGCAAAGACAATCAGCTGTCCTGTGGGAACCTCTCAGATGCTATTGACCATTTACATTCTACACTGTTATAGTGCTATAATTCCACTTTCAACATCCCATGGGATCCTGGGATTTGCAGTTTAGGGAGGGACATCTAGAGCTCCTCACTAAACTACAAACCCCAGAATTCCACAGGATGTTGAAAGTGGAATAATAGCACTACAACAATGTAATGCAGAAATTGCCATTTTTTAAAAAGGCTGTCATCAAAGGCTGACTGTAAGCTCATTATCACTGGAGTTTCCTGGTGATTTCCTGACTATGACCCAGCTATACCTTGAGGTCTTTCCTGACCTGATGTTACAATGCACATGTTTAGCCAGCTTTTCCATAGCAGAATATCATTTATATTTATGCCAATTAAATATATATTTTGCCAATTAAACCATATCAAAGTGTGTGTGGGGTGACTTACTAATAATCCAGTGGAAAGGTTTATGGCCTACTAACAATCCCGTGAGAGGGAATTCCACAACCTGGGAGCAGCTACTGAGAAGGCTCTGTCCTGTGCCCTCATGTCTGTGATATCGGTGGGACCAAGAGAAAGCCTTCTCTTGAAGGTCTTAAAACCTGGGCAAAGTTATATAGGGCAAGCTTGGGCAGGCTCACTTAACTGATGTAGGGTTAGGGTTCATCATTTTGAATGGCATCTTTAAAATTCAGACTAAAAACCAGACTGGATCAACTCCTCTAGTGGCATGGAAACCGCCAGCTGCCACTAACTGGAGGAAAGTGATAGATTATCTCCAGCAGTCCCCTTTTCCCTCCAGGGAGCTGATGGGTGGTGGTGGTGGTCAGCTTTCTGTGAGCTACCTACACTCAACTCTGACTGTTTTGTTCTGTCGTTTGCTGGATACAAGCCACGAGCCTTACTTCTTTGCTTCTCACATTACCAGAGTCAATCAGCAATGGATTTGTTGGCTAAGTTTTAGTTGACAATACTGTGATCTTTTTCTTCCTCCTCCTCGCCCCTGCCTTTTAAATACACTCATGACCCACCAAAGGCCAATGAGCTGTGGATAATTCTCACTGGAGTCACATTTCATCACGTTACCTATTAAAAAATAATCCACCTCCTTACCTTCCTCTGTGACTTTTTTTTTTTTTTTGTTAAAAGAATAGGAAACTTCTCATTAACCTCTTGTTGCACTGTAATTTCTTAGGACTCTGCTTTTAGGAAGGAGTAATATTTTGAAATTTTATCACAGCGGCTTGGGAGGAAAAGGATACAACTCATTCTGAAACAATAGAGAGAGTGAGGAGAGGGGGACAGTTTCCCCATATTTATACTGGCACGTACCATTAAACCCTGATGGAAAAAGAGAAGTAAATGCCTCAATATTCTTTCCAAGCTGTATGAAAACGAGTAAGTGATTACTTGTGTTAATTCAACCCCAAATGGCATCTGCTCCTTCCTGCCTTAACGCCATGTCACTGTGGCCACCCACAGATTTGTAGTGGCTCCAGCCGTCTCTAGAACAGAAGAGAATTTTGCTGGACACAAGCAAATATATAGACTCTCTGAGTGCTTCCAGACAGAGGACTCTTGCTGTTTACAATTAAAAGGCATTATCCAGCTGTTCCATTCCCCCACTCCATGGCTTTTCCCTTGTTAAGAAAAAAGATGGGAGAAACAATGGGAAAACATGAAGAGGTCAATGTCTGTACCCCCTCATAGACCTCAGTGACTGAGGTAGTGTGATTGTACAGTAACATCCTTGTGGAGGGACCCGGCCTGCTTTTCCTTCTCTCAGACTGGAGATGGCGGCTCCCTTCCAAGCCTGTGACAGCACCCTGTCATCCTCTTTCCCCTCTTAAATCCACCACCTCAGGGAGAAAGGTCTCTGGTCTTATTCAGAAAGATTTAATAATCTGTGGTAGCATCTTTCTGTAAAATTAAAATTGTTGAAAAAGTACTCTGCTAAGTCAGAAGTTATACAAATGGAATGTAATCTTTATTAAAATAATAAACAGGGGAAAAGATATTGGGTGCTACAAGTATATTCAGGCAAATAGAACTTCCAAAAGTATTTAACCAGTTTCTTCAGCTTAACATAGTATTCAGGTTTTGAGCTTTCCTACACATCCAGACTTTGGCTTCCTTTTCTGCTCAAAGGCTAAATTTCCAAGTCTAGGTAACCTCCTTCTGACTGAACTCAAAGTAGATTGATTTCTTCTCTGTCTCTCACTAGAACCCTGAAAAGACAACCCTTCTTGCTCATACAGCCTCCCTTGGCTGACTGAAAAACTATCACTCACTACTCTCTCTGGGAATCTCTCTGAAGGAAGCTCCAAAAAAAATGCAAGTCATCATCTTATATAGAGCAACTTTTCAGAAAGCTCAGCCCCGCCCCTGCACCAGTGGGCTGGGTTTCTCTCTTACGCAGAGCCACCTGGGCTACATGGCAACCTGTTGCCAGGGCAGGCCTGTCACTCAGACTGGCCACCCCCCCAGGCTCTGTCACAGTCCTCATCTAGAAGCACCTTTTATTTCCCAGGTCACCATGAAGAGTTGCTAAAAATCACCTCCACCTGATAAATGACTTCACTCACACTGTAACCATTGGATCACATGGATGAAGAGGACCTTTAAAATTGTCACGTCCAACTGACTGCCAGTGGCATATTGTTGTTGTTGTGTGCCTTCAAGTCATTTCTGACTAATGGTAACTCTAAAGTGAATCTATCACAGAGCTTTCTGGGACTGAGAGTGTGTGATACTCCCACGTTCACCCAATGGGTTTCCATGGCTGAGCGGGGAATCAGACCCTGGTTTCCAGGGCTGTAGTCTCAATACTCAAATCACTATATGCATTGTTGTTGTTTGCCTTCAAGTCATTTCTGACTAGGGCAAACCTATCACAGGTTTTTGGGGGGCATGCCCAAGATCACCTGGTAGGTTTCCATGTCTGAATGGGGAACTGAACCCTGATCTCCAAGGTCATAGTCCAGTGCTCAAATCACTACGTCATGTGGGCCCACCCCTAGTCTGATGTTAGCTCAAATCCCATGCTGGCAGTATTGGCTGACTGAAGGTATTGCAATCAAATCTAGAAGGTATGACACTGGGGAAAGTGGTGGGAAATTTACTGTTACAGCGCCTTATAACAGGTCATCCTGTTAAAAACTTCTAGTGAAGGAGAATTTGCCTTCATAGAGGGCATTCTGTTCCATCTAACAGGTTTTAAGCATTAGGAAGTATTTCCTAGTGCTTAGTTTAAACCTCTGTCTTGTAATTTGAATCCATTGTTTCAAGATCTTGCTCTCTGGAGAAATAGGAAACATATTTGTTCCGTTATTTACGTGCCAGCTCCTCAAATATTGGGAGATGGCTATCATATCATCTCTTCTCCAGGCAAACATATCGTCCAGTCCTTCAGTTGTCTCTAAATGTCGACACATACTAGTCACACAATTTGGCAAGAGCTTAAAGAACGTTGCTTTTCTGGACTACTCATCCCAGAGTTGGGAAACTTCTCCTAGCTCTGCAACTTGTCCCAATCAGAGTGTGAAGTTTCATGTTCAATGACTATGTACATGATAATAACTTACAACATGCTGAAGAAATGACAAATATCTGCAGACATTATAGATCAGGTGGCAGTCCCTTGCTATGGCAGCAGCATGTGTAGTGTTCTCCTTTGTGATGATGAATGCAAGAAGCCCAGTCCAGATTTATATAGCCCAAACTGTGCATAATATTGTTTTGCTGTCATCCCCATGTGTTGTCGCTTTCTCCCTTTCAAATGAGCTGTGGTATCTCTTTCTTCCAGTAAGCTGTCACAAATCACGGGTTGGTTGTGGAATCCCCCAGGATGAAGCAGTTTTGAAACCCAACAGAGAAGGGCTGAAGGAAAGCATGGTATGTGTCTCATGTGCCTGCCACATGCAGATGCTGCGAGAGCACTGCCCAGTTTACATGATTATTCTCCATTAAAGGAGTATTATTCAACATTTTATTGACATCCACAGTGGTTGCCTCCAGACGGTGAGTTTGTAATCCAGATGGAGTGGATGGAACTATTGACTAAGAGAAGCCATTCTGAAAGGTGATTATCATCCGCCTAAAGGCCACCCTGTTAGTATCAGGCGGGTGGGCTTTCCAGCCTGGAAACGGGTGTCTGTTGTACATTGCTGAGTTGGTTCAAACTGTATTTCAGCCCTTGGCAGAATTTCACTGCTAATATCCCCTCCTCTGTGTTGTCCAAGGCAGGGGGTGGGGTGAAGGAGTGGGGAGCGTTCTTCAGCATTTTTTCACTTTCCTCCTTGCTCCATGTAAACAAATGCAAGGAGGGAACAGCTGTTTATTTCAGGGATGGGTAAGTTTGCTTGGGATTTCCACCCCTTAAGTCCCAGCCAGCAAATGGTAAGAGGCTTACAGTCCCTAAACATCTCTGGGAGTTGTAGCCCAAAACATTTGGAGGGCAAAAGATTCTCAAAACACTCCCCCCAACCATATATTTCAAAACTTGAAAAAGTTACTCATTTGGACTATAACTCCCAGCGTCTGGAAATTATAATTCAAAAAAGTAACTTTTCCAAACTTTAGTTTATTTGTTTGGAATGCAAGAAAAGAGTCTATGATCAGAAGATGAGAAATTGGTCGTACAACTAGTGATGGCTTCCCATATTAGTGGGATGCCAAATCCACTCTGGGTTTTAGTTTGAACTTTATAGAAGATCTCCAAGGTACTGACTCTGTCCAGCAGTCCAGCCCCTCAGTTAGCTCCTTTAAGGTCCAAATTAGACTCACTACTGCACTAATATGGGAACCACCAGCCACCATTGTCTACATCTCAGATTGTGTTCCCTGCGGGTCTGGGGCTGGTATGCCTTTAGCTGAGATTTCCCTGAATTTTGCAACCTCCCTTCTTCTTGGCAGCCCCCTGTCCTATGGCTAGGACTGGTCTGAACTTAATACACTGGCATGGAAGATTAGTCCCTTGGGTGTTCTTTTTAACAGCATTTGTAAGTACAACAACATTTGAGGGAAAATTTATTCCTTCTCTCTTTCTCAGTCTCTCATGAACATATGAACATACTTATGGCCTCCCTCATGAACATTTAATCCCAGGCTCCAGGGTTTTGCTGCTACTTCTTTGCACTGGATGCATCATTAAACATCCTCCTTCGCCAAGGCTGTTGTCACTTCCATGGGAATTAAAAAGGAGCCCTGCCTGCTCATTTGGAAAGGAGCAGATTGTGGATTTGGGGAGCCAGTGACTGGCACCAATAATACATATATAAAACATGTGGCTGTGTTATATCATCACTCATGAACAAACCAGGCCAGACACCATGCAGTGGCTTAAAGAGGTCCATGCTTAAGAACAGCAATGCCTGAACTCTCAGCCATGCAAAGCCAGGCAATCTAGGAGTTAAAATGGCAAGGGCTGAGCAGCTTCCGCCCATATGAAAGATGTCACACAATTCCCTGTCCTCTGACTTGAGGCCAAGTTTCCCAAAGACAGCACCAGCGCTGCAGCTGTGGGCAATTAATACTAGCTCAAAAGTGTCCCCAAACTGTGCCTGCTGATATACTTCAAAGATGCGGCTGGAAAGCAACTGCATTTTGGAAGCTCAGCTGAAACTGATGCCTGTAAAACACTTGTGAAACTGGAGTTGTGGGTATGTGCATGTCAGACCCAACACTTGAACAAGTTAATGTTCTTGGGCAGCTGCTCCCAGAACACAAGTGGCCAGGCTGGTTAAGGGATTCTGAGAGCTGCAGTCCCCTGAGGTAATTTTTCCAAAGCTCTGACACCATTTCCACATTTCCACATGACAACGCTCTCCCACATTGTCCCATTGCAATCCCGGCAGTGTTTTCACTGGGAAGGGAGCGCAACAAGAACACTCCCCTCCGCATTTGACCAGCTCCCTGTGGAAGGGCGTGTAAGTGACATGTCTCCCTTCTGCAGCACAGAAGCATGGCTGAGAGTTCAGGCATTGCTGTTCTTAAGCATGGACCTCTTTCCCATGCTGTGGTGGGGAAGGAAGTGCCTCCATTGCACTTCCTGCCCTTCCACATGGCAGGTAAGTACAGGAGCGCTGCACGATTGCAGGCGCTTAATGGATTCAATATGTTAAGTGAATATCCCACAATCGCAACGCATGGAGGCGGGATGGCAGAGGGACTGCAACGATGGCCATTTCCTCACTAGCCTGTTATAGCGCGATGATTCCACTTTCAACATCCTCTGGAATCCTGGGGTTTGCAGTTTCGGGAGGGGCCAGCCGACTGTCATGCAGAAGCACAGCCCATGCACCGCTGCCTTCCCGTCCCCATAGTAGGACTGCAATGCCACATGGAAATGGCCTGCGTCAGACTTCAACGGTAGCTGCCTAAGAGGAGATCCCATTGGGCCTGGTAGGATTTAATTCCAAATTAGCACATATAGGGAACACCAGCATGGTGTAGTGGTTTGAATGTTGGACTAGAACTCTAGGAAACCAGGGTTTGAATTTTCACTCAGCTATGGAAGCCCACTGGGTGACCTTGGGCAATTCACATTCTCTCAAACTAAAAGGAAGGTGATGGCAAACCTCTGAATAAATCTTACCAGAAAAACTCTAGGATAGGGTCACTATTATTGGAGTTGATATGAAGACACATAACAACAAAGTGGACACAGAGCTCATGCTGTTTGCACCCCTGAATTCAGACCAATTCAGACTTGAGATCTTCCAGAAGGCCATCACTGGCATTCAGTATTTCATGTCTCAAAGATGTGAGAGAGAACAGCACGGTGGGGGTCTGTGGTAGGAACAAAGTTGCTTCCCCACCTTTGCTAGACAGACAGGAGCTGTTCAGACAGATAGACTGTAAGATGAGATACACAGCAATTATACCAACCGTACTCGTCCAACAGGTTTGTAATATATCCTGTTTCTTGTGTAACAGAACTAGATACTTGAAACTTAAGGGTGCAGCCTGTCTGCTTTAGTGGCATGTCAGATGTTTATCCTGCAAATAAGTGCTGATATAATTTGTTAAAGCACAGTGCTTGCCATACCTTTGCTGCTCCACACTTACTTCTCCGGCTACTGGTCAGAGCCACGTCAGTTTCATATGTGGGACAAAACAAAAAAGAAGGTAATTAAGTCTACAATCCTATCACATTTCCTTAGGAGTAAGCACCACTGCGTATCATAGGACTTACTTCTGAATAAGCACAGGAAGAAGATTGTGCTATGCATCTCTCAATTTTAAAGAAGGTGTGGCAGGGACCTACAATTTTTTTAAAAAAATTAGATAACTTGAACTGGGCAAAGAGAGGAGGGTCTAGCTTGCTCCTTCACAATTTTCTTCTACAATCTGTAATCTTCAGTTATTTGTAGCTGAGCTTAGAAAGTGTTGGCTAGCACACTGTCGGGATTTGCAGTGTTTTAAACCAACACATGGTTGCACAGTTTTGCACTGTGGCATCAAACAACGGTCATATTCCAAGGAGGGAATACACACACACAACCCCCAAACACTCTCCAGGTGCCAGCACTAGCATCAGCAGCCACCTCCATTGCTATGCTTGACACTAACTAGTCCCCTCTCAAGACAATATATGGACCCCAAACACAGACACACACACAGATACACACAGTTTTCAGCAAGCCATTGGGCCTACTGGGATTGAAGACACCAAAACACACTCCAGTCCAACTGCAAATGGTGCCCTCATGCTTCCCACTTCCAACACCCTCTAACCTGGCTGTTTAAAAAAATCCTCCTCCTCCTCCTCCTCCTCCTCCTCCTTCTTGTTATTATTATTTTCTTTCTCTGAAACACCTTCACAGAGGGGGAACTGATCACATAAACCGAGCAGCTATCCAGCTCCCAGGTTTCTGTTGCTTGCTGGTCAGGCTTGGTTTCACTCCTGCCATTTTGCTAGCCACATCTTGTCCATGTGTATCCTCAGCTTCTCCCCCTTTCTGGTCCTCTTGGCTTTGGTGCTTGTGCAGGAGGGATGCAGCAGGGCAGGCATCTGTAATAAGCCACTGCATCATTGTTTGAGCAAAATAATGGCTATACTATTGCCTGCCTTGGCCCTTTCCTGGGAAGACTTGTTTTTCTTTGGAAAATAAAAATGGAAGTTTAGAATCCAGGCCAGCTAATGATGCAAACAGGCAGGGAAGTGGGGTGCCTGGATTCTAGAGAAACCCTAGCCAGCTGGCTTGTGTGGTAACCCAACCCCAACATCCTAGAATTGATTTTAGAAGTATATGAGGGTTTACTGAGATGTTACTACATGTGCAGAAGAGAGCAACCACAAATGCATACGGAGAATTATTTGAAGTTTCAACTTCACTCACCTCATTAGTGAAGATATTCCATTACATTTTCAGCTGAAAGATAGCTCACTCATTCAATAGTATGAGCCGTCAAAGCAAAGGTTACCTGTATTCCCTAGCAGTGCAACTCAATGGCTACCCTGGTTGGAATGAAAGAACAGGCATTCTAGAATAAGGATGGAAAAGATTTTTGTTGGATTCAACAGTCTTGATTAAATGTGTTTTTTTCTACATCTAGCAGGACTCATTTAGGAAAAATTGTGCCTCGAGAATCTGTACATTTTCAGGCCTTATGGGGCATTTTGGAAAAATAAAGGTCACACAAAACTGTGTCCACATCTTAAACTGTGAATTTCTAAAATGCATGCAATTGCAAAAATGAAGAACACGCTTTAGTCAATGGGGAAAGGCATGAATTAATTGAACTATGTTAGCAAGCATGTAAATCAGGAGAAATGTATTAACAATATGCACAAATTTTTGTGGGCAAGGGGACATAAATGTCTAGAAACCTAATATGAGCCAAAGACGGGGAAAATATTCAGATGTGTTTTGCAGAAACACAATAAAATCAAGACAAAATCACATCCTTATTCCAGAATGTGATTACCCAACAGTACTTGAATAGTATGGACATAAACTCCTCATTGTGATCTTCATTTTAAATTTTTGATCTGTAGCTCTAGTTGCCTTCCTCTAATTTATCATTTCTCTTATCTGAAGACAGACCTTTCCAAGTGTGGGTTTTGAGGCATCTAACTGAGTAAGTAACTCATGGAAGAGCTTGTCATTTCAAATAAGGGTTACCAGATGAAATAAGGGACTGGAGTCCTGTGCCTTTAAAGGTGTACAGAAAAAGGAATTTCCACAAATGCTGACTGTTGTGCAAACCTGTTGAAATGTTCTCTTCTACACAACTGTTAAAGGTAACGGGCGGGGGGGCGCTGTTCCTTATGTCACCTGGCAACCCTTTCTATAATTTTTCTTGGGAATTCTTGAGAATGCTGCTGCTTTCTAGATATTGGCAGTTCCATGCCTGTCTGTCATTGCAGTTTCATAAATATATTCTCAAACATGACTTCAGGTAAATGTGCATTTGGGTGTAGATGAATGAAGGAAGAACCTAGGTGGCATCCCATCTAGGAGCTGAGTTATTTCAGGTGCAGCAGAGGGCTGGTGTGTTGACAAAACTGTACCTTCTTAGATCAAGCTAGTTTTCAGGAACATATTGTTATGAGGAGCATGTTAGTCAGCATAAAGCAAATGTATTGGGTGGGTGAATGTGGTGAGAGAGGTTTGGCTTTACCACTTGCTCTTCCAGATTGCCAAGTTTCAAGCCCCTTAGGAAAATGTATCCCATCTGTAGAAGGCATATGCACAGGGGAGAGGAAGGTGGTATGGAAGATACGTTGCTGAATGGTGGTGGGAGAACATTAACCTAGCTAATGAAGAACGTGACATGCATTTTCAGAGTTTTTTTCCGCCTTTGGAGCCACTGTTCACAAGTCCCTTGACCTGTACAGCAGATGTATCCTTTTCACAGATCAGTCCATCCTCGCAAGCCCTGAGATCTCTGATTATGATGGTCCTATGTTCACCATATGTGATCAAATACAAAGGTGGACATAGTTCCTTATGTGCTTTAATTCTGAGGGAGGAGGAGAAAATGACTTGTTGGCAAGCACAGTTGGTCATATAGGAATGGATGGGGGCTTCTGCTGCTGAAATACGATTTTAAGAAATTTGTAAGTGACACTTGACAGGTCACAGCAGAGCCTGGAAAAATTGGATTACATATCCCAGAATCCCCAGTCAGCAGGGCTATGTAATTTTTTCAAGTGCTGTGTTAGGTTATTGTATTCATTTGGACCAGGAATGCTATTTCTGGTGACTATACCTTTCCAGGATCCCAGGTAGTCTCATTTAAGGGTGTAATGAAGACACTGAAATAGTTTACAATATTCTTGGTTAAGTCATAAATCAAAATAGAGATTGTAATCAAGAAATCAGAAGACCAGTACTTGGAAGGGCAAATATGAAGGAATTACATAAGATTCTCAAGTGTAAAATATATATCATTAAATACAGAAGTCAGAATTATCCATACTATTTCCAGTTTCTATTGGTGGTTGTGAGAGCTGGACAGTGAAGAAAGATGACAGAAGAGAACCAGCTCATTTAGATACCGTCTTTCCTTAGAGCTGTTTACATACTATCAATTGTCAAGAAGACAAATAAGTGGGTCCAAGAAAAATCAAGCCTGAACTCTCACTAGATGCCAAAATGACCAAAATCAGCTATATTATGAGACAACATGACTTATTTGATAATGCTTAGTAAAGTTAAAGGCAGAAGGAAAAAGGAGAAGAAAACATTATGGATGGATTGACTCAATCAAGGGAGCCACAGCCCTGCGTTTGCAAGCAGGGCTGTTCATGACCGGGGCCATTTCTGCACAACACTCTTATAGCGCGATGATTCCAGTTTCAACCTCCTATGGAATCCTGGGGTTTACAGTTTCGGGAGGGGCCAGCCAGCCTCTCATGGAACTGCAAACCCCAGGATTCCATAGGAGGTTGAAAGTGGAATCATCGCGCTATGAGTGTTGTGCAGAAATGTTCCCGGACTCCTGGAAATCTCCCACTCACAGGGTTGCTATATGCTGAAGCCAGCCTGAAGGCAATTAACAACAACATCTCCAGTAGAGGTCCCTTTCTCACCATTTTTAACTGGAGATAAGAGCAACTGAACCTGAAACTGTCTGCATGCAAAGCAAGTGCTCCATCACTAAATTTATTTTAAAAGAAGAAGCAGAAGAAGCAGAAGCAGAAGAAGAAGAAACTACTAAGAAAGAGAAATCCCATACTCTGTCCTACTGTCCTTGGTTTTGTTTTCTGTTTTCTGTTTTTTTTTAGGTTCCCTGAATTTATGATCCAAATTAACTGTAGCACGAAGCACAGAGTCACCACTACTCGAAGTCTCCTTATTATCTTCCCTGCAACACTTAATGCAAACAATGTGTGTTGTGTTGTAACTGTCTGTGCATCTTCCCACCCTTGCCAACCAATGATGTGAGACTCAAGTGGGAACATACATAACACAACGGCATCACATCAAGCATTGTTTTCTATTCAATTAACACGATATATACATACACACACACACAAACACACTACACACATATATATATATAACTTTTAAATTTATATTTAACATTTCAAGGGTTTTCCATGTTCACTCCATCTCCATAATGCTGGGAAACTGTAGATTTTAAGTTTCATGCCTTTAACAAATGCTTCTCTTTGAGGGGGGCAGTATGGATATGGCACATATCTTATACCTTGATCAGTTCCAGCTTCATAGCTACCTTAGACCTTGAAAGATGACTGTGACGGAGTCTCAGATTTTCACTGGAGTAGACACAGTCTATGCTGGCTCTCTTAAGAATTCTGCCAATGAAAGAGGCCCACAAGTCCCAAAATGCTGGAGCAAAATGATGGCAGATTTAGGCAGACTTTGGTTTTGTTGTTGTTGTATACCTTCAAGTCATTTCTGACTCATGGGGACCCTAAGGCAATCTATCACAAGGTTTTCTGGTGCTGAGAGTGTGTGATATGCTCAAAGTCACCCAGTGGGTTTCCGTGGCTGAGAGGAGTATTACACCCTGGTCTCTGGGGTTATAGTCCAACATTCTAACCACAATACTGTGCTGACTTTCAGAGTTTGGCATTGTCTGGTAGCAATTACTGATCTAGACCAAAATCCTGCTGGACATCCACAAAGGTGAAGGCTGTTCCTCTTTCCCCAAGCTGCATATAACAGCCATATAGTACTGAGCACACTGCAGCCTGCAGCCAATCAGTGGCCAGGTGGGTGGAGCTGCCTGTAGGAGCTATCCTGGTGCCATGTGTCAACTACTACAGTTGCAAATACCTTACACCACTTCAAAGTAAAGTTTCCAGATGAGGAGTCTCCTAGGCCCTGAGATATCAAGACTAAAACTTGAGACCATTGAATGAGTGAACACACATTCATTTGTGCACCCAAATGCACAACCAGTCGGCAGGTATGCTAGCACCACATGTACAACTCCACTTCTGAAAACTTGAAATGAATGTGAACATTCCACCTTGCACAAAAAGTCCAGCTGCTTCCATAGGGAAATTCATGTATGTGTAATTATTTCTCTGTTTGGAAACAACAAACTGATGGCAGGATAGCTGAGTTCTATATATAATCCACAGTCCATACAGCCTCAACACAAAGAAGGCCACCTGCAGTTCTAGTTGTTTGGTAGGTAAGGTAGCCATAGAAGCACGTGTGCAAAGCAGACCAGGTTTTCTGCAAGCTGCAGAACACAGAAAACAAAACATTGGCACAATCTGTTTTTAACCCATGGAGGGTGTAGTGCAAGGCCAAGATCCTATTGGTGACATACCTCAGTTACACAGACATAGGCATCTTAATGGAAATTTCACAGAGAAGTTTCCACTACCTCCTTGCGAAACATTTTTCCTCCATGGCACAACAGAGCTTGACAGAACTGGGACGTATACCCGGATGGGAGAGCTTGGACATGGTCATGCTACACTTGGGGAGCAAGAGAGAGGGAGGGATGTTGTCTTCTTGGATCTCCAGCAGAAGGCATACGTCCTAGTTTTGGAAGTCCAAGAGAGCAAGAGCTGTTCCTTTTACCCAACTGTAAGGCTACTACTACATGTAAAGACAGGCATGACTATATGTGGCCTGTCTAATAGAATGTGCTGAATATTGTGTTCCTGATGAATGTTTGAGTTTTTAATTATGTACTTTAACATTGTTTTAATTCTTTTTTATTGTTTAATTATGTTAACGAGGGGAAGCGGAGGGGACTTGAGTGCCTCTCGCAAGAGGCTTCTCGCGTGATCCCCTCGTGATGACACCGGAACAAGGCAAGGTGCGAAAAGGGCCTAAGTATTTCTTCATTGCTGCCATTCCTTTCATATGACTATACCCAGTTCTCTCAGCCGTTATAGCAGGGACAGACAACTGCATTGGCGGGGAGGGGAGAATTATTTCTGTCCCAGGATTGCACAGATCCCACACAACCCCCTTCAAAAAACTCAAAAATGTCCTGAAGTCAGTTTTGTTTCAGTTCTGGGGGGAAAAAAGGGAGAAAAAAATCACCTAGCATATTAAACAATGCAGTGGAGAGGAGTACAACCTATCCAAAAGGTGAGTTGCTGCCCCTGGAGGCCTCAAGCAGAGTCAATTAACCCTCTTTTTGGCCAGAAAATGGGTGGTCTGGAGAGTCAGGGTGGTCAAGAGCTGTAAAAACAGCCTTGAGTGCTGAACTTTGTCCTCCTCTGTTTTACATTGTTTGTCATAAATCAAACACCTAATGCTTTCTGATGGTAATCTACTGATGCTCCATGGTTTATATGTGCCATTTGCAAAACATGCAATACAATTGTACTCATCTGTTTAGGTAGGTCTGTTCTTTTAGGGCTGCATCTTAGTAGCCTTTTGCTAAGCCACAAATATTTAAGATCAGTACAGCCTTGTAGCTGAATTCCTCAGGTTTAACATGCTCCCACATCACCTGTACTTTGCAGAAGAACTGTCTAATCAAGACTGCAAGTACAAACGTCTCTCCTTGAAGACCACACATAGAGCATTGTAACCAACACAGTATTTATCTTCTCCAAAAATCAGAATTACTATAATCTTGCAGCTGCAAAGATTAATGAGTTTGTACAGATGCTACCTCCCATTTACTGCCCTCAACAAATATTCCTCTGCAACAAAGCCTCAGTAAAATACAGGTAGTTTTGTTTGAAGTTTTTGCATCCATAGGTTAGACCGTCTTTTTCAAATGCTGTAAATCAGCTGCTCCCAGGAAGGCAGAAGACATATTCTGTTACCAAACGTTATAATAGGAACATTTTCCATTATGCTTGTTCCAAGACACACATGAAGTCCATGAACAAAGAAATGAATCGTTTTATAACTATTCCCAGAAGGGTTTGTAGCCTATAACAATATCCACTGGTGATATATTAAGACCATCTTAGGAGAACGGATCTACAGAATGCTTTGGAGTGGGAGGGCTGTCAACTAAGAGCAGTAAATCTCTTGTGTGGAAAGGCTACAACAGTTTAGTTACAGAGGCAATTATGGAGGCATGGGACACATGGTAGAGGTTTGTGCATGGAGGGATAGTGTGGAAAAAGTGGATGCAAGGAAACTTTTCTGCCTTTCTCCTGGTACTAAAACCCAGGGTTATCCGATGAAATTGACTGACAGGAGGAGGGCCAGCATTTTCATAAGGCAGAATGAGATGTTCATATCAGATGACGGAGTACGGCCCATCTCACATTCTCTCTCTACCAGAAAGGTTCCACTGTGATCCTGAAAGCCTTCACAGCACAGCCAAGCAGCAACTCTGTAAAGACAATCAGGATCCAAACAACTTTCTTTTAAAGACATGCTTTGCAAGGAAGCTTCCCTGGGAGATTTCAGCTGGGATCCTACATCATGCTGGCATCATACAAATAATCTGCACTCATGTTGTTAAGTGGTGGTTGTGCTATATCATCCTTCTGCTGCATACCAACATTGTCCAACTAGTTGCATATCTATGAATCTGCTTGCTTGTTTCCACAATCAGCGATCAAGGGCTACACTGAAGATGCTGACAGATGCTGAAGATGCTACAGACAAATAGAATTAATCTGATGTGTATCAGGATCCTTAGTTCTGGAAATAAACAATTGTCTCTCATGCACACTCCATTTCCACAAAAGAGATTACCTATATTTAGATGGAAATGATACTGGATGTTATCTGACAGGTGGTTTTTGCATTCAGCTCCCTTCAGCCTAGCCACTATAACCCATGGTGAAGGATGATGGGAGTTGTAACCCAACAGCATGTGGAAGACCACATATTCCTTGAGCCTGGACTACATGCAGAGTTTGGGAATCTTACTTCTTTTGGACTACAGTTCCTTATACCCCCAAAGCAATAAACTAGTGGTGATGTTAGCTGGGGATTCTTTGTGCTGCAGTCCTAAAAAGTCACTTTTTGAGATCTGGATGAATCATTTCTTGTTAGTTATCTGCCTTCAACTCAGCTCCAGCTTATGGTGACCCTATGATAGGCTTTTCTTGGCAAAGTTTATTCAGAGGAGCTTTACTGTGTGACTTCTCTTTCTCTAAGAATGTGACTTGCCAAGTCATTGAATGCAAAGGTCATTTAGTAGGTTTCCATGGTGGAGCAGATTTTTGGACCCTACTCTTCTAGAATTCTGGTCCAACATTTAGCCTGTGACCCCATGCTTCCTCTCCATGCCCACCCACTTTTACAATAAATTCCCATGTCCTACAAAATCACTGTTCATTTTGTAATACAGGAGAATTATTACACGTGGAGTCAACAAATGTTCTATCTTTTCCTTAGCACCTAAGGACGTTAGGATATAACTGATCTGGAAAATGTTTCTTGCTGTATGTACTGTGTGATTCACCCTGGCAGCCAGACTAGTTCCCTTGCTTTCACATTGTCCCCAGTGGAAAAGGGTTCATTCAGTAGTTCTGGCTCATGTCCTGGATTTTCTATGAAGCAGATGTACATGAGTGCAGTGTCAGGCATGTTACAGTGCCTGTGGTTTTGTGACTTAGCAGTTCATTCCTTCTGTTAATGCATTTTTGGAGCAACCAAAATGGCGTGGGTGCTCTAGTTACAACAGACTCTCATGCCTTTCAGTGCAACAATTCCACAAAGAGTATGAGCTATTTCTCCATCGATCAGTTTGTTACCAGTTTCACATGATTAAAATACTGGTGATGCACCTGCAAACACCATGTACAAAAGGTCTTAGAGTTCTTGTACTCCTAGGAAATTGACACTTCATCCCTGGATGTCCTTTTTCTGAAACATTTATGGAAGTATTTGGAATGGTATTCAAGCAAACCTACAAGTTATGAGCTCCCAAACACAAGACGTTCATGTCACTAGGCTGTTCTAGAGTGAGGATGTTATTGTTGCTGTGTTGTTCTTATGTGTTTTCAAGTCAACTCCAATTTATGGTGACTCTATCATAGGGTTTTCTTGGCAAGATCTATTCAGACGAGGTTTGCCATTGCCCTCTTCTTAGGCTGAGAGAGTATGACATGCTTCCTTGGCTTCCATGGCTGAATGCAAATGTGAGTCCTTGAGCCCTGGTCTCTCAGAGTTCTTGTCCAACCCTCAAACCACTACAACATGATGGCTCCAGAGTGAGTATATACTAGTATATTTCTATAGATCAGTGGTTCTCAACCTGTGGGTCCCCAGATGTGTTTGGACTTCAGCTCCCAGAAGCCCTGAGCATTGACCATAGTGGCTGGGGCTTCTGGGCGCTGAAGTCCACAAACATCTGGGGACCCACAGGTTCAGAACCACTGCTATAGATTTAATGACACCCCAACTTAGAAAATGTCATCCACCTGCCAGTAAGCAAGAAATCTCTTGTCCCAATGGACCTGCCTCCTCTGACAGACAATTTACCCTCTCCTCAAGAACTACATTCTTATAGAGATTCATTCCTACAGTGGCAGGAAAAGAGAAAACAAATTGCAAAATGCTGAGCCAGAAGCAGCTCCCAGTGCACAGAAGGCTGCTCAAAAACTCCTTGAGGAGAAGGACTCTGATACAAAGTATGCTTTGTATAGAGATATTTACAAGTGTTAATGCCAGGATCAAAGCTTAAAAGCAAAAAAGGCATAAGGAACTAGTTACTAATAATTATTTTCCCCAGTGACATTGGCTAGCATCCTGTCCAGTGCTTACAAGATAATACAGTGATCTCATCACTTTGGGGATTCATGTTTATGGTTGTCAGTGACTGAACATAACCGAAAAAACCTACATCTTTCAGCCAGGCAGTGCAACAGCTGAAGGTACTACGGAGGGGGGCATTGGGAAATGGCACGTACAGCACTCTCCTGATCGTGGGGTGGATGGAGATAAGCAGCTGTGGCAGGACTTCAAGGGTCTCTCCAGCTGCTTATCTCAATGTTCCCTAGAGCCAGGAGAGGCAGCAATCGTTTCCCAGTGCCCTGCTCTATGAAGCCCAGAAATCCTTGGAGCTCTGTCGTCATAGTTCTGTCTACCAATGCAGAATCTCAGCCATTGGTATAACAACCGTCCCTCACAATTGTAACTTAATGGGGGATAACGTGACTCCTCTTTTTTACTACTGTAGAGGTGTAGCCTTACTAAATCCCTACAACAGTTAAAAAAAAAAAGCTGAAAATTTACAGTTGTGCCACAAGAGGAGCCACATTATCCCTCATTAAGTTATAATTGGGAGGGTATTATTGTTATGAGAGCCAGTATGGTGTAGTCATTAGACTGTTGGACTATGACTCTGGAAACAAAGGTTCCCCACTCAGCTATGGAAACCCAATTGGTGTGCCACATATTCTCAGCCCCAGAAAACCCCATGATAGGTTCACCTTAGGGTTGCTATAAGTTGGAAGTGGCTTGAGAGCACACAATAACAACAACAAGAGCCTTCCTAAACCCTAAATAGCGGAGGGAGAATCTCATGTGCTTCAAAGGCTAACTCATGCTTTGCCTTCTATAGCTGCCCCATGCACTCTTATAGACAATGAGGTTGCAGCAAGGTGGATGGGAATGTATATAAAATCATAGGCAACTAGCTTGTAATGTTCCAATAATCTGGATTTTCCAAAAGGAACTGTTTTAATTACTTTTAAGAAAGAGAAATAGTTAAAACAAGTATAGCAGTAAATAAGGACTTTGGGAGCATTGGAATGACAACAGTTATCAAATACTGTTCAAAAATAATTTTCCATACCTGCTCAGGCATACCCAAGAAAAGCTAGGATCAGACATTTATGCTGCCTAATTTAAAGAGACATAGTCGATATTAGTCTGTTGGTTTTGCAGTATCCTTGTAATTTCAGTCTACAGGAATTTTCAAACAGTTGCTATGTTAGACCATTTCTGCACTACACTGTTATAGCGCTATTATTCTACTTTCAACATGCTATGGAATCCTGGGGTTTGCAGTTTAGGGAGGGACTTTTAGAATTCTCAGCCAGAGAGCTATTTGGCCTCAGTAAACTACAAACTCCAGAATTCCACAAGATGTTGAAAGTGGAACAATAGCACTATACAAGTGCTACAGTGGAAAGCCCCTTAGTCTTTTGCAGCATAAAAAAGGAGGAAGGGAGGCAGAGAACAAAAAGAGAATGTGGCAGCATCTTTAAAATTAACTGGTTTGTATTTTAGCACAAGCTTTCGTGGATATAAACCCACTTCTTCAGATGCAGTACAAAGTGATATTAAAGCTTCAAGTATAAAACGTGTTTATACAGTTGTGGGAATGAGGTAGAAAGTAAATCAAGATATAGGACTTTGCTTCTAATGCTTATTTCTTTGGAATGGAACCTTTGCCTCAGCTCCTTGCTCCTCTTTACTCTACTGTAACTAAAGCTAAATACGTGCATATGAAATAAAGCATATTTGCTCCTCTTTTAACATTTACTTCCTCGTCCTTCCCTTTCCTTTGTTGTCCCTCTGTCAAATTATAGACAGTGCACCCTCTGGAAAGGGACTTGCTTATTTGGACTCTATAAAACAACATGGTTACTATTTCCTGAAGCTGAAAAGGTCATTTAACACCCAGGAGCCAAATCTGAGAGATCAGTCTAATCTTGCTTCAGGCATTTCCCACTGGTATGCTTGGAACTGAGATAGTGCAGATGGTGCCCACCCCCATTTTCTTTCCTCCTAGGAATATACAGTTATATACAGAATATACAGTTATATACAGAATATACAGTCCCCTAAGTTTCAAGGGGACACTACTATATATTTGTTGATTCCTTAAAACTGCCAAGTGAAGCAGCCACTATTTGGGGACCGTTTTGAGTGACTTCCATGCGACAAATACAACCTCTCTAGGATAGATTTGGCAGAATAATGGCAAGAAGTAATGATATGCCTCTAGCTCTAGTGCAGAGAATCCTCTTCATACCTTATTATCTTAAAACTTTTTTTTGAGCTAAGCTTTGATTTCTAGACACCCATAAGCTGACATCACACAAACATTTTGTTCTGTTTCCCAGTTCTCACTTTTGAAATATGTATGTAACATAAATATCTTTATCTGAAGTTCTATTCATTGGAATGTCTTATAATTCTACCTCCAGCCATTTATAAATTTTTTTAAAAAAACCCTCTACATTCCATGTCCCATCACAACTGAGTCATTAGAGTTTTAAGAAGATCGTTCTAGTGGGTGCGTACAGCCGCACCTGAATGCTTGAGAGCTGAGAGCACCATGTACAGCCTCTATGGCCAGGAGGTAGATATTGGAGATATATTAAATTCACACTGAGATCTTTTTCTAATGATTCAGGAGACTTAAGCCTTTTCTCTAGCATGAGGAGAGAGATAATTACCTTAAAGTTCTCTGTGTATCCAGATCCAGATTCTACAGGCACCTTTATTCAGTTCACAACAGCCTGGCAAGAAAGGTTGAATCAATTTACTTCCTTGGAGAATATAACATCTTTTCCTTAAGTTATGTCCAGTACAACTTGAGAGACAGTGGCTTGATTAAAAAAAAAGTCCAAAGCATTTCAACCAAAGACTGGGGAGGCTACATAAAAACCAAAAGAGGACATGTGAGAACATATGATGACAATACAACTTACAAAACATTAAAAAACCTTCAGCCTTCATTCATATGTTTTTGTTTGTCCAGTGAATGGTTTGAGAGTTCCTCGTCTGGAAATTTTTGAAATTAAATTCTATATAAGTACGCACAGGCCATTTGTAGTATACTAATGTCATAATGATTGCATGTTGTGTTATGTGCTGCTATATTATGTATTTATGTATTCTTCTTTTATGATTTTATATAGCCTCTTGAAAAAGATCTTAAGAGTACCTTTAGCTGAGATGGCTTGGGCTTTTTCACTAATAAAACAACTGTCTTTTGAGCATCTTGAGATGTGGATTTCCCTGGATGCTCCATAGTTTCTGTTTTCTTAATACAAAATTTGACTCCAGTCTCTGGGGAGTTTGAAAAATAACTATATTAGTGACAACAGGTAATTGTGAGCTCACAGGTCATGAAGATATGGATATTGGACAAAGGCTATAATGCATCTTCTAGGCATATCACATCAGTGTGTGTAGGACACGAGGGCAAAAAGAGCCCTTTTCCTTTACAACAGCCAGTAGCAGCTGATGGCTTCCTTGTTAGTGCGGCAGTAAAACCCATCCAGGTTTTATTCAGAACTTTAGAGAAGCTATCCGAGGTGCTGAACCTATTTGGGAGATCAGGTTCAGCACATTAATCATTGGACTAAAACCCAGAACAGATTCACCGCTGTATTGACATGGAAGCCACCAGCTGCCATTGTCAAGGACCTTTCCTTCTTTATTGTCATCTTGTATGCACCACAACAGAACCTGTTACCTCTGTCCACCTTCCTTCCTTCCTCATCCTCTATTTAGAAGAGCATCAGCATTGAAAAGATGGTCCACAAGATCTGGAGAAACAAAGTTTCAGTATCTGCTTGTAGCAGCAGATCTATAGTAAATGATGCAATAAAATATGTGCTGGGAAAGAGTGGGATTCTGCTCTAGCCAATTCTACTACAGCTATGTGTGCCTGCCTACAAGGTAGACAGCAGCTGTCTCCAAAATCCCTTACTGAGCATATATGAACAGCAAAACAGGAAGAAAAGGGGAGAAGAGATCAGCTTTCCTCACCAGCTACTTCCAGCACATTAAAAAAGCATCATTCTATCAAGTGCCCACAAAAATGGAAATCATAAGAAAAGTGGAGGCTAGTGAAAGAGAAATGTCATCCCTGGGTGCATTAAGGAAGAAGTGTTCAGGTGATCTCTAGAAGGTTGAGAATATTTTTGCTTACTCATTGCAAGTCTTGCCTGATTTGGTTGTTTCATTTCACATGTGCATATTGTCAGTTGTGATTTTAAAGTTTTATGAAACATGATGAATGGCTCTTCCTCAGGATTCCATTGGGTGTTGAAAGTGAATAACAGCACTATAACGGTGTAGTGCAGAAATGGTCACAGACATATAGATCCAGGTCTGACTTGGTCTCTTAGAAAGCAATCCATGCATACCAGCATTTACCAAAACCAGAAAATTTTCCTTTCAACGCTGAATGCAAGTGGCTAGCATGCCCTGCCAGTACGGTAGTACTCAGGCTTTGGGAGTGGGCAAGGGGGGCAAAGCTACTGTAGGCTTTATTTCAGAGAAGGGCACTGCCAACACCACCTCTAAGTATTCCTTGCCTAAGAAAACCCTACAAAATTCATGAGGTTGCCAAAAGTCGACAGGCATCTTGAAGGTACATACACACACAAGGGGGCTTGACCCTTAAAGATGCACAGACATCAGTTCATACCATATTGCCAGTGTTGACCCCATTCTCTCTTTCTGCCTGAAACTCCTTTTTCCCCCCATTCAGTCTTTGCTTCGAACCAAATGTAACCTCTGACATTCTGACTGAAAATTGACAAGCAGAGATATCACAGCTTCCCAGGAACCTCTCGCAGAAAAACAAGTGTGTTTTTATATATGCATTTTTTGTTTACTGTATGTAGAAAAAAGGTACCTCTTTTTAAAGCCTCACATGTTCCAAAGATCTATGGGGTCATCTAGGAACAGGCACAGCTGTCCAAGGGGTTCCTGTTTGCCTCTTCTGCAATTTGCACTCGCCTAGAAACCTTCTTCATAATAGCCTGCCATAACAAACAACAGATCAGTTTTGGACAATTTTGTTCTATTTTTTTTTTTTTTGCATGTTTGTTTATCAAGCACCCACCCACCCTTTCCCCCAGAACATCTGAGGAGGAAACCTGGAGACCACACTGGTGTTTAGAGTCAGCTGTATGAAGAAGGGAGAGAAGAATGAAGTCTCTGAAGGCAGGCAGTAAGGGGAAGAGAGAGAGAAGGGGGCAAAGGAAAATAAGGAGCAGAGCTTTTGCCTCTGGCTATTAGCAAACAGCTTGTGAGATCCTTTGCATCACACTCACATTGTTGAGCAGCCTGTGACTCAAACTGTCATTTCCTTGCAAGGAAAAGAGCCCTCCGCGATGTGGGTGGGCTCCTGTGAAGACCCACTGTCTCATCCCATTCAGGAACTGCCCTGTGTCACTGCACTTACGGCAGGCTGAATGTTTGTTGTTTGAGTAAATAAACCAGTCAGTGTCTCAGGCTAGCTGTGAAGGCTTTTTCCTCCCATTACATACAGACTTTTCCGTCTATCCCTAGGGAAAGAGTAAAAAAATAAATAAAGGGGGAGGGGGGAGCAGCCAATAGTAACAAGAAGAGAAGGAGGGAGTCTGAGAATTTCAATGCCACCCACTAAGCTCTAACCTTCAAACAATCAGTGACCAAATTGTGTCAGCACAGCCCCCAGCAGTGGCCTGTTAGCACTTGGCTTTTCGAATATGGAGGGCAGCCGAGGGGTGACTTTGAAAGCATCCTGCTTTTAAAAAGAGAAGAGCAGAAAAAAGATTCAGAAAACCCTGAGAAAGTAGATTCCCACCAAATGGTTCAATTGTTTTCCAACAACAGTTCAGAACCTTTGTAGTATTAAATGTAGTTGCAACTCTTACAAACTTTATAGATATGGCTCTACGTTCTTCAGTTTCCCTTTTCAGGGTTTACTTATCTCCCCACCAAAACCAGTGTCTAAAACCATTGTTTGGATTTTGCGGGGTGCATTTTTGGCCAAGATCCAACTTTGCTTTGGCTTACTCAATATCAACCAGCAGATTAGAGTTACACAACTCTTGTCTTGAATACTAACATACAACAACTATGTGGTTCAGTGCTCAATATACATGACTGACAACCAACTATGCTATTGCAATGCACCATGTGCAAAGGCAATGTGTAGAGGGAATGTGGAGTTACATGCTACTCTACATACTTTAATGAATTACAGTTCCACATGTACAACTCTTCTTATGTTGTTGTCAGCTAGGCAGGACCATGTCAGAAAACAAAATCACTCCACATGTGCAGTGCAACTTAGACTTCCATATGTCACTAACCAAATGCTGAAGGTTGGACACCACTAGCTATCACTAGAAAGCAGTTCTGTGGTGACAGGTGCAGATTCTCACTCTAAGTGTCATGTGGTACATGAGAGGAAAAACCACAAACTTTTAGGTAATCTATGATTTGGAAGTTACTTTTAAAAGTGCATAGTTCCTGTTACAGTGATAACATTAACAGTAATGCTTTCCTTGTTCATCTCCCCAAAAAATTCAGAACAGTCAATTTTTGAAAAATATTTTAATGCTAGAAGATGTTTTCCACACAGTCTCCTCTTATGCACTTGGAGCCATTTAATATTTCTCCTTCATCTTTTGATGAAGCCACAGCCACACCCCATAAATCCATAAAAGAAGCTAAAATGTTGCAGTCATGCTGCAGAGACTGAAGTTACCCTTTGTTAAGCTGCAATTTTAATATAACTTAATATAACTTACTTTTATTATTCTTTTATTGCAATAGGCTTTTTAATGATAGAACAGGAAGAGGGAACAGAATGTCAACAAGAAGGAATCCAACTTCGGCAACAGGAACTAGGTCAACACTCCCAGCCTAAACAGAATGCCCAGGCAGTCCTAGAAGAACATGCTCGTCAAGGAGCCCTCAACAAGCCTCAGAAGAGGCGAGTTCTGGTTGTTGGGGACTCCTTGCTCAGAGGAACCAAACCGGCAATTTGCAAACCGAACAAGCTCAATCAAGAGGTCTGCTGTCTTCCTGGGGCCAAGATCAACCACATAACGGAGAGGCTAACCAAGCTGGTCAAGCTCACTAACCATAAGCCCCTCATTTTGGTTCATGTTGGAACCAATGACACTGCGAGGTGCAGCTTTTACCACGTCACAAAGGACTACGAGTGTATGGAGGTAAAGCTTAAGGACCTTGATGCTCAGGTGGCCATTTTGTCTCTCCTCTCTGTTTAAGAATATGGCACATGAAGGGAAAGGGCAATAGCAGAGGTCAACAACTGGCTCCACATGTGGTGCCGCTGGCAACGGTTTGGGTTTTTGGAACACGGCCTGAATTTCCATGAACATGGGCTTCTGGCAAGGGATGGGCTGCACCTCACGAAACTTGGCAAGAATGTTTTTGCAAACAGTCTCGCAAGGAAGATTAAGAGGTCTTTAAACTAAGTTCCACTGGGGAGGGAGACAATATGATTCAGGGCAAGGACTTGGCGAGTGCAGGGGGAAAAGGCCCAAATGATATTGGACAAGTAGTACAAGCAGCCAATGGTGGGAGGAGTAGAAACTGTAGTACAGGACTTGCAGGAAGGGCCTGGGGACTTAAGTGTCTCTACACTAATGCATGGAGTATGGGAAAAACAAGCAAGATGAACTTGAACTCTTAGTACAACAAAATAAATACGATTTGATAGGCATCACTGAGACCTGGTGGGGTGAGTCTCATGATTGGAATATAGGAATAGAGGGGTATAGCATTTTGTAAAAATAGACCAAACAAGAAAGAAGGAGGAATAGCCTTGTATGTCAAGGATGTTTTCACCTGTGAAGAGATTCATGACTTAAACCCAGAAAGCCAGGTCGAGAGCATCTGGGTAAGAATGAAGGGAGCGAGAAACAATAGGGATATTCTGGTGGGGGTTTACTACAGACCTCCAACCCAGACTGAGGACTCTGATGACGCCTTCCTCAACCAAATGATTGCAGATTCAAAAAGGAGAGATACAGTAATAATAGGAGATTTCAATTACCCGGATATATGCTGGCAGTCAAACTCTGCCAAGACAGCAAGGTCCAGCAAGTTTCTTGCTTGTCTTGCAGACAATTTCATGGTCCAGAAGGTGGAAGAGGCAACAAGGGGATCAAATATTCTAGATATGATCCTGACCAACAGGGATGACCTTATTAATGAGGTAGAAGTGGTTGGATCTTTAGGGGGGAGTGACCATGCCCTGTTGGAATTTGGCATTCAGTGGGAAGGGAAGGATAAGGGTAGCCAGACGCTCATCTTAGATTTTAAAAAAGTGGACTTCTGTAAACTTAAGGAGCTGCTGGCTGGAATTTCATGGTCAAGAATAGTGAAAGGGAAAGTTGTTCAGGAGGCATGGGAGTTCCTTAAAAGGGAGATAGTGCAGGCACAGTCTTAAACTATGCCAATAAGGAGGGAAAATGGAAGGCATCTGAAGAAACCAGAATGGTTGACTAAAGAACTCTCAGCTGAGCTAAGTGTTAAGAGAAACATGTACAGGAAATGGAAGAAGGGGAAACCACCAAAGAAGAATTTAAGCAAGTAGCCCAGAGATGTAGGGAGGAGGTCAGAAAGGCTAAAGCACAGAATGAACTTAGGCTGGCCAGAGACATTAAAAACAATAAAAAGGGCATTTTTAAATATGTCCACAGCAAAAGGAAAAAGAAGGAGATGATAGGGTCGCTGCGCAGAGAAGATGGCGAATTACTCACAGGGGGAAGAGAAAAGGCACAACTACTTAACACCTTCTTTGCCTCAGTTTTTTCCCAGAAGGACACAAGCACTCAACCTGGTGGTTGGGGAGCAGGTGAGGAAGCAGGGGGAATGAGGCACATAATAAGTAGAGAGGTAGTACAGGAATATCTGGCCGCACTGGATGAATTCAAGTCTCCAGGGCCATATGAATTGAATCCTAGGATATTCAAAGCGCTGGCAGAGGTCATTTCAGAACCGCTTGCTATAACCTTTGAGAAATCTTGAAGGACAGGAGAAGTTCCAGCAGACTGGAAGAGGGCAAATGTCATACCCATCTTCAAGAAGGGAAAGAAAGAGGACCCAAATAATTATCACCCAGTCAGCCTGACATCAGTACCCGGAAAGATCCTGAAGCAGATCATTAAGCAGTCAGTTTCTAATCACTTAGAAAGCAATGCGGTAATCAAGAGAAGTCAACATGGATTTCTCAAAAACAAGTCATGCCAGACTAATCTTAAACACTTTTTATGATAGAGTTACTAGCTTGATAGCTGAAGAGAATGCTGTGGATGTAGCATATATCGATTTCAGTAAGGCCTTTGACAAAGTTCCACATGACATTCTTGCAAAGAAGCTAGTAAGATGTGGACTGGACAGGGCTACTGTCAGGTGGATCTGTAATTGGTTGACCAACTGAACCCAAAGGGTGATCACGAATGGCTGCTTTTCATCCTGGAGAGAAGTGACTACTGAGGTGCCACAGGGTTCTGTCCTGGGCCCAGTGCTATTCAATATCTTCATCAACGACTTGGATGAAGGAATAGAGGGCATGCTCATCAAATTTGCAGATGACACCAAATTGGGAGGGGTTGCTAATACGCCAGAGGACAGGATCAAAATTCAAAATGACCTGGACAGATTGGAGAGCTGGGCCAAAGCTGACAAAATGAATTTCAACAGAGAGAAGTGTAAGGTCCTACATTTAGGTAGAAAAAATGGAATACAGAAATATAGGATGGGGGACACGTGTTTGGATAGCAGTATGCGTGAAAGGGATCTAGGAGTCTTCATAGACCACAAGCTGAACATGAGTCAGCAGTGTGATGTGGCAACCAAGAAAGCCAGTGCAATTCTTGGTTGCATCAATAGGAATATGGTGTCTAGATCGAGGGAGGTACTGGTACCACTCTACTCTTCTTTGGTTAGACCTCATCTTGAATACTGTGTCCAGTTCTGGGCACCCCAATTCAAGAAGGACATGGTCAAGCTGGCGCAAGTCCAGAGGAGGGCGACCAAAATGGTGAGGGGCCTGGAAACCATTCCCTATGAGGATAAACTTAGAGAGCTGGGTATGTTTAGTCTGCAGAAGAGAAGGTTAAGAGGGGACATGATAGCCATGTTTAAATATTTGAAGGGATGCCATGTAGAGGAGGGAGAGGGCTTGTTTTCTGCTGCTCCAGAGACCAGGACAAGGAGCAATGGATTCAAGCTGCAGTAAAGAAGATTCCACTGGAACCTCAGGAAGAACTTCCTGACAGTCAGGGCGGTCCGGCAGCAGAATATGCTGCTTTGGAGTGTAGTGGAGTCTCCTCCTTTGGAGGTTTTTAAGCAGAGGCTGGATGGCCATCTGTCGGGAGTGCTTTGAGGGTGTTCCTGCATGGCAGGGGGTTGGACTGGATGGCCCCTGAGGTCTCTTCCAACTCTACATTTCTATGATTTCTATGATTTCTATGAATGATTTGACCACCCCTGTGCCTGAGTGTTGCTTAATTTCTAGCAGTGAAGCAGACTGTTGAAAAGAAGGGCAATTCATGTAGTAGATGTCTGAAGTATGCCTCTCAGTTACCAAGGAGTTCTTTCATGAGCCATTACGGAAGAACTTCAGATCTCAGATTCTGAATGCCTCCATCAGCACAAATAACAATATCCAAAGACATGGGGAACCATAGGAGTGACATTTCACATGCTTACCCAAGAGTAATATAGTTGAGGGGTGGGGGTAAAATGAAGACATTGGCCCTCCAAATAAGAATTCCATCACTCAGTGAAACTTTCTGACACTGTAGGGATTGAAATCTTGAAAATCATTCACACCTAGGACTCTTATGCTTGCTTAGTTCACATTCTCTTGATATCTTTGCCTGCCCCCTTTCTCTGGATCCCTAAACTGTATTTCCAAGTGCTTAACAGAAGTTATAGATTACTTAAATGAAATTTGGGAACAGAAGGAAAATTTCACCCCTGCTCATTGTCCTGCTTATCAAGAGAGAAATGTACTTGTGTATCTGTCATCACCATTTTAATTCATTTATTTGTTCCAAGTTGCAATCATTAAATTTTAGCCCTGTTCTTACACTTTTAAAATTCTTCCATGATACTTGTGCAGTATTGTCCCTTATAAACCAGCTATTATCAATGGGGCTGTATGGTCCCCAAAGGGACCCTGGCACATTTGAAGGGGGCCACAGACTGAAAACTGTGGGAAGTGGGGTGCCAATGGTTTATGGGAGCCCTGTTAACTGAACCAATGAAATCCAAAGCAGTGATCTTAATTAAAGTCAGTAGTTTCTCTCCTATTTATAATATCTTTCCAACACACTGTTCAACAGTTTCCTTGACTGTCATTGGCGCTTTCCGCACCGGGCTATTAAAACGGTGCAGAGCGACCTCTGATGGAGGTCTTCTGCACCATAGGGTGGACTGGGGTGGACTACTTTTTGTAGTTCTGCACCTCAGTCTGGTTCAGAGCAACTGGAACTGGTAGCGCAGCGTGCTTTTTAAAAACCTCTTTTTAGAGGTTTTTAAAAAGCATGGAGCGTGCAACTCCGTGTCACTCCGTCCCCTTGCTCCGGTGCAGATTTGCAGGCGCGCACTAGTGCATGCCTGCAGATCTGCCAGGAGCAGGCTTTAGGCTGGCGAGCTTCTCTGGTTGGTGGAGAGCCTCCACCAACCAGAAGCTGCCATTTTGGACACCAGAGCAGTACGGAGCGATGAGCTCGCACTGCTCCTCATCCCGACGGACTCGCCTGGACGCTGAAGAAGTCTGGTGAGTAGCACTTTTTCGCGGTTCCTTTCCCATGTGCGGAAAGGGCCATTGTCTAATCTGGAATCCAGTATCATGAAAGTTGCAGAAAAGCACCAAGCTCAAGGATTGCATTAGGCCTTATAGATGTTTCATTTCATACAGTCTTTTTGAAAGTTTTGTCCAGTATGCTGGAATTTTCTTGGTAATATCAGTAACAAATGATTTTCTGTCTGTCTGTTCATGTTGTATCCTTGTTTGATGGGGGCCTGGGAACCTTAGAAGAGATCTTCAGGGGGCTGTGCCCAAAAACAGTTGAGAATGGTTGTTATGAACTCTATCTGCAAATCTGGATGTCTTAACATATCTTTGAATGCACCTTTACATTTAAAACTGCACATTCAAATGGAGTACAATGGTCTCCAAACTTTAACTATACCCATAATTCTCAATCCAATTTTTAAAAGACGTTACCTCTAGCTAGAGACTCTTAATGTTTCTCCAGATGGATCAATAGATCCAGTAATCGTTGGGCTATCTTGTTTGTAGACATCACACCTTGTAACAGTTGTTCTGAGCCTAAATATCCTAAAGGCACCAGAGCCCATCTGATCTTGGAAGTTAAGCAGCGTCAGCCCTGGTTAGTACTTGGGATGCGAGATTGCCAATGAATTACCAGGTGCTGTAGGCTATATTTCAGAGGAAGGAACTGGCAAAATCACTATGCCTAAGAAAACCATATTAAATACATGGAATCACCATAAGGCAACAGGCAACTTGAAAGGACATACATACAGAAAACAGTTGCTCCCACTCCCACATCCAGTCATGTCTCAAATACACTAGAGTTTTGACAACTATTTTTTCTTGCTTGAGGTGTGATTAACACTGGTATGGGCATGATTTCCTTCCTTCCTGTTATTTTCTTCATCTTTCCCACTCCTGCAGTATCCATATTCCCTGTTTTGCACATTTAATTTATTTGTTTGTTTTTGTTATGATCATAGTGCTAACATGTAATGCTATTTTACCACTCTAATTGTAAAAGAAAGGGAAAATGTTCAACCTGGCGACCAGAAATGTAATGAGTGAAGAAAGATCCACCCCCATGACAAAGGTTACACACCCCTGCCACATGTCATCAGTAAGATCTTACAGAAGTATAGCAGAAATTGAATCAATGGATATAGATGTGGGACAGTAAAAAATTAACAACACTGTTCTGGGTTTAAAAAGTCACTGCTGGTACCATCAATTCATGAGAAATAGACAGGGACAGGAAATATATCATACCACTATTTTCAAACTTCCCAAAGAAATGCAGTGGCAACTCCTTCCATATTCTGAGGCTTTTGGTCAGTTTGAAGGAGCCCTGAGTTAAACAATTAATTATACAAAAAGTCTTCTAAAAACTTGAATCATTTTTTTTAAAGGAGAGGGGAAAATGGGTCATGTTTTGCTAAAGCAAAAAGCAAATGAGGACATAGAATGCCTGTGAGTCCAGTTCAATTTAATTAACATTACATGAGTTACAAATGCAAACAGGTTCCCAAGCATACTGTTTGGCTTCCCTCTACTCTGAAGTTTGATGCTCTGCTTTGTTCCGACAAAACAAAGAAAAAAAAGAACAATATGACCCTGACCCTTCTTTACCCCTTTGCACACAAACAGTTCCTTTAAATATGCAGATGAGTTGCAACATGAAGGAGACACCTGTCATTTCTTTAGGTAACATTTTGAGCAGACTGTTGGCTGCATTGTGGGTTGGGAGCTATTTTATTTATTTTTGAAGAGGAGACTGTTTAAAAAAAAACATCAGCAGACTCCATTTTGAGGTCCAGCCTGTGACTTAGGGCCTTTCCAAACTACACTGTTATAATGCTATTATTTCACTTTCAATATCCTGTGGACTTGCAGTTTAGGGAGGGTTTTTTAGAATTCTCAGCCAGAGAGCTGTTACTGTGGTAGTTAGCCCTCTCCCGGGGTCTACAATTTAATATCAAAAATATTAAAACTATCTCCACGTGCTTGAGAGCGTCCCCTGGACGAGCACTCAGGCAGGCACAGCCAAACGGCCACAATCAGGAAAAACCTGATCTGGCCAGTAAACGATCTGTCACGTAGCCCCAGGAGCTCTCCAGATATGCATACCTTGAAATATACAAAGGGTCCTCTGCCCCAAGAAGCCAGCTTGACAGGATTAGCGATCCTGACAAACAGCCTGTCAAGCGAGAGCAATTTGCATACTGCCGCGGCTTTTGACAAACCCCGGCAAATCTAATCACACCAATAACTTTGACATTTTGGAGCTTTGTTCTCCCAATTATGCAGAGGACTTGGACATTTTAAAGCTTTGTCTTGGCTCCTCGACCCATTGTTCTCCCTGGGAAAGGATTAGTCTTCCAGTTACATTTTCCCCTATAAAAAGACCTGATTTTCGAGCAGTTCCTCGGATTGCTCCGGTTTCCTCTCAGCTGCACGCCATTCCGTCTGGCAATCCCCTCAGCCCTCCATGTACTGAGTTTCTTCTCTCGCCCCACTGCTGTCTCCGTCTTCAGTCTTCAGGACCAGGTCTGGTATACCCCAAAAATACCCCTCTAAAATCCCCTATCGATTTTCTTCTCTTTTCTTCTCTTTTCTTTTTAGCTCTTGAGTGAGTGAGTGTGAATGTGTGCAAGGACTGATTTTTAAATAAAAATAATTAAAATAGCAATTTGGTGTGGTTTTTGGCTGGACCTAATCCCATAAACATTGGGTTGGAAAGATCTTGCTGGGTTACCCTGCCTCTCGTGGCTAATTCCCATTCCCCATGTATTGAAGCACATTTAGGTGTCTCCTTCGGGACCCCAGAAATCAGGGTAACAGAGCTCTTTGGCTGCAGTAAACTACAAGCCCCAGAATTCCACAGGATGTTGAAAGTGGAATAATAGCACTATAGCTGTGTAGTGTGGAAAGGACCTTAGTGATAAGAATGCAAAAATCCATGTGCCTTCTTTTCCATAAAACTTATGCGCACACATGTGTATGTGTACGCATGCACACACACACTTTTTAATACAACAGTATTAGAAACTTATTGAATTATAGTCAAGTTTGAAATGTTAATTCAGCATGTGCAAGATTAGAATATTGTTTGAGAAGAGGCACCTCTAATGTATTGTTTGTGAGATTTTTTTTTTTTTTAACCACTACTAGTTGTGAACCATAATGCTTGGTAAGTTAGAAAGCAGTAGGAAAAGACAAAACCAATATTACTCAAGAAAAGCCTCTGTGAAGGAAACTACATCCCTGACTCTGCAAGACCTAAGTAGGGCTGTTGATGATAGGGAGAGTTGGTGGTCTCCATAGGGTCTCCATAAGTTGAAGTCAGCTTGATGGCAGTAAACAACACCAAGTTATGGATCACCTTTTCAAAAATGTGTGACACTCTTCTACTCCATTTTAGGATTTTCTTCAAGTATAGGTGTAAGGACCAGTTCAACTGACATTCCATGATTAGAGTGACAGATTTCTATCAAGAAGAAAGTATTTAGTAGGTAGCTTGAAGACTTAGATTCTGAATAGCTAGGGATGCTGAAGAGATACAGCTTGAGTACTGAGAAAATTAGAATCAGTATTATAAAGAAGATGATCTAAACAAATATCTAGATCTGCTTCCATTTGATTGAATAGAACCTTGGAGAGTCACACTGTATGCATGTATATTTCCACATGTTTAAAATTGGCCTACAAAGTGACTTTTCTAGATTGCTTTTCTGAAGCCAATGTTGAAGTAAACACACTTTTCTAGGGAACAGATATAGTTCAGTGATGGGGCACATACTTCTTGTGTGGAAGGGCTCAGATCCAGTCTGTGTCATTTAGAAGAGCCACACAGCCAGTGGGGGAACAGGATGGCACCAGTCAGCTCCAGTTCAATATAGTGGTTAGATTTTTGGATAAGATGTTGATAGGCATGGGTTCTGATTCCCACTGAGACATGAAACTCACTAGATAACCTTGGGCCAGTGAATTTTTTTTTTTCTCAGCCTAATAGTGAGTATAAACTGGAGAGGAAGACAAATGTGTATGCTGTCTTGAGCTCACTTGAGGAAGGGTGGACCATAAATGTAATAAAAACAAGTATTGGATTAAGTGGATAAATAATAGGACTTAAGCTTTATCCACACTACACAATTATAACACTTTGATAATAATTTAATTGCTAGGGTTCCAATCTATGGATTCCTGGGATTTGTAATGTCAGTGAGGTACTAGATCTCTCTAGCAGAGGATTCTGAATTCTTCACCATCTATAAATCCTAGGATTTCATAGGATGGATCCATGGCAATTAAACTGATATCAATTGTGTAATGTGAATTCACCCTTAGTTTAGGGCCTTTTCTGCACATTACCTGATCCCATTGTCCTCCTGTTGCAATCCCGGCAGTGCCTTTGCCACGAAGGGAGCATGACGGGAATGCTTCCCTCCTCACCTGACTGGTTCCCTGTGGAAGGGAGTGTGAGCAACATACGCCTGCCTCCTGCAGCCCATGCTGTGCTGGGGAAGGAAGCGCCTCCATCATGCTTCCTGCCTTCCCCATGGCATGTAAGAATGGGAGCATTGCACAACCATGGGCACTTAATGGATTTATTCCCTTAAGCAAATATCCTGTGATTGCAATGGGTGGGGGTGAAATGGCAGTGAGACCACAATGACATTGTGCAGAAGCACAGCCGTCCTGTCCCCATGGGGGACTGTGACGCCATGCGGAAATGACCTAAGTTAGCTTCTTGTATTACTATGCTACTACATTTATCATTTTCTTTTTGGTAAGAGAGTCTGTGATGAATATGGCTTTATAAAGAACAAAGAGTAGGTTGTCACAGAACTCTGTATACTGAATAGGAGAAAAATAGCAAATTAATAACACTCCTGTCTAAGAGTTCATCTCTTCCACAAGATTCACACAGTGGGTATCCATTTCATCATTAAATTAAATTTCTAGAGATCAACATTTAAACCAATTGTGAAGGGAAGAGCTGGGCAAGCCTGGTTGGTGCCAGCCAATCACAGCTCCGGGAATGCAGTGAATGGGGTGCATTTGTATCCATGGTGGATACAAAACTGGGGCTTGTCTCAGACAGAAGGCATATAGAGAAAAGCTGGTATAGAGACAGGGGAAAGTTTGCAGAGAGATAGCGAAAAGATGATTTAGAGACAGAAAAAAACAACTATATAATAGAGACAGGGCAGTCAGCCAAGGTGAAGAGCAGTGAATGACTAAATAGTTCAGAGGTTAATCTGTTAATAAACTTCTACTTGTTTACTCTTTTTCTACAACTGTCCCTGGCTATTCCTATTAAGTTTTGATAGGGAGCCTGATCATGCTAACCACAGTGAACCCATAGAACAACACATCTCCTGATCCACAGAGGGATCACTTTACGGTCCAAGTACCCAGTCCAGGGAGGGATTAAGAGAGGGAAGGAGGCAAAATGAGTGACAGGAGCCCAAAGTTTTAGAACTGCAAGGCCAGCCTGGAGATGGGATCTGTCATACAAATGATTCTTTCTCACACCATCTCCAAAAAGATGTCATGTTTTTGTCTCAGGACCAGGGGTCAATCTGTTGTGTAGGTACCTCCACAAATGGCAGACACGGCTCTCACGGAGTTCTAGATGAGAGCAGAATGACCTACAGGTCTAGCCACTGCCCATCTCTCAGCTTACTAAACTAGAAGTGAAAAGACAGCATGGCTTCATATGAACTGCAGTTAAAGCCAGATTAAGAAATGCTGAGTTCTCCAGCTATGTCAAGTGTTAGAGACCAAGAGCTCATAACATTACCAAAAACAGTGCATTATTCTGACAATTATATAATACTTGAAATTTGTGGTTTACCTAGGTTGTGCATAAATTCAGCACTGACTGCAGAACACACTGAGGTCAAATTAGACTTTAAGGGATGCACTTTCCGTACAATTAACTCACAATGAGATTTCTTTCACAGAAATGTGTGCCTCAGCAATTAGACTTGCAAATTAGGCCTGTGTTTACCTCCCAGTGGTCAATCAAAAAAGTATGCTACGTAAAACATATGCAGGTAATGAAAATCAGGTGCTATGACAAAATCTTTTACCAGTTTAAGGAAATGCTTCTAAAAATGTGCCAGACGTGTCATCCAGTTTGATGCTGCAGTTAATTCAGTATGTGGAAAAATACCTTGTGTATCTGGGCAAATTTCTTGGGATCATCTTCAGTTGTTTCACCACGATTGATCAGGCAGCTAATCAATCACTTTACTTTTGCCCTCTCTTTCCTCCAAGGCAGCTTGAGTCTCAGTGGCCCATCTTTGCTAATGAGCTCTGGTAAACATGGTTTTATCAGGTGTATCCTGGTAGTGGTAAATGCCTCATGCTGTCTAGGGGAGGTATCCATGGTATCGAGCAATGCAGGATAAAAGTGGCAGTTCTGTTCTTATCTGAAGGTCCATTTCCAAAAAGTGGCATTGGGGAACCTCTGCTCTGGGTGGAAGGGTGTCACAGAGCTTTGTCATATCCCCCATGCTCTTTACTATCTAAATGTGGCTCCTCGGTGAGGTCATTAGGAGTTTTGCTGATTACATTCAGCTCTATTTCATCAGGGTTATCTGGGGCTGTGCAGGTGCTGAGCCGCAGTGCCAGGGTGCTCTGCTGGGCTGGATGAGGAGCAGTAAATGGAAGTTGAACCCTGGAAAGATGGAAGTTCTATGGATTGGTGATTCTCAGACCCAGAAATTAGGATTGCCCGAGGTCTCTTGGCAGTGTCCTCCTTTGTCTCCCACCATCAGGAGAAATATACTGTATGAGGACACAGAAGAGAATCTTCTTTCTGGTGGAGAACTGGTTGTGATGCACCCTTCCCTTGGAGATCTGACTGGCATCAGCACTGGCTTCTTTCTGGAGCCAAATTAAAACATGGCTTTCTATTAACATTTTTAGGTCCAACAATTATGCCCAAATCTGAACACGTTTTAAACTGTCTAACCATTTTAAATATTAAATTGTTTAACATTTGTTGACTGCTTACATTGATCAATTGTTTAATTTTAGACTGTTTAAATAATTCCTCATTGTCTTAAATTAAAAGTATGTCCACCTGTGAAGTGAGGCTATGATGATGGCAGCAGTGCTGCTGGTAGGGTCTCCTGTGTCAAACAGGCTTGAGCTGAGGAGCCAGACTAAATATTCCAAACAGCTACTGGGCAGAAGCAGTAGAAGGGGATGACACTGGCAGAGGATCTCTCAAAAGCAACTGCAGTGGCACCATAGGTAACTCTTCTTCAGACTGTATGTTCAGCAAAGGAAGAGACACTAGGGACCATATCGCAAACATATGCTGGATAATGGAGCGCACCAAAGAATTTTAAAAAGTAATTCAGCCCGTGCTTCATAGATTATAGCAATGCCTTTAACTGTGTAGATCAGGACTTCTATGGATACCCTGGACTGCTAAAAAGACAAATGAATGGATCCTAAAGCAAATCAAGCCTGAACTCTCCCTAGAAGCCAAGGTGACTCCACTGAAGCTGTCATACTTTGGACATATTATGAGAAGACATTAAGACAATAATGCTTGGGAAAGAAGAAGGCAATAGGAAAAGAGGAAGACGCCATTACAGATGGACAGACTCAATCAAGGAAGCCATGGCCCTGAGTCCGCAAGATCTCAGTTGGGCAGTTATTGATGGGGTGATTTGAGGGCCTTTCCTCCATAGGGTCACAATAAGTTGAAGCCAACTTGACAGCAGTTAACAACAACAACCTGAAAGAGAAAATAAAAGTTAAATTAAAATAAATGTCTCTTTCTTCTCTCTGTCTTGTAATGCCTGGTGTAACATGATGCGTAATGTGACACTGTTGCACAGGCTTGTTTCCCATTCTGCCTTACCTCACTGGGTTTTGGTAGCAGAGCTAGGGTAACTGAGTATGCTTTGCCAAAAAAAGAGGATAGGAAGAATCCATAGATTTCTATTTGCATATTTACACGTCAAATATTTGCCTGTGCAAAGGAACATGTACAGAGGAATATTTGTATATAATTTCTATAATCTGAACATTAATACAGCTCCCCATAGTAGCAAAAACTGTGACCAGCTGACCCAGGTCTTCCTCAGGCTATTATCCAGTTGCCAGCTCCGAATGGAGACTTTCAAGGGTTTAAATTAGATGTGAACCGGACAGTTCTTGAATGAGAGGGCACCTTCAAACAGAGAAATATCCTTTGGCAAACACGCTGCAAGACTCTTTTATATGGTTCAGGTTCACTTGTATAGAAAGGAAGGTGAAGTGCTATTGTCCAAGAAAGTTTTGGAAAAGAATGAATGTTACACATTGTGCCTTATGGACTCTGAATCAAAAAGCAGTTAAAAAATTGTTGTTGTTGTTGTTTTAAATTCCTTTAGGTTGCAAAAATTACACCAAAACACTGCCTAAGCTAAATGATATCAGCCCAGTTTTAGCATGACTTTAAAGGGTTTCTCTCCACTTAGAACTCTAAGAAATGTCACTACAGGCTGTGCAGTTTGGCATGTATTTTCCCTCAACATTTTAGTCCAACAAAAGAATTGCATTATATGTTTGCTAGCCAGAGAAGGAGAATATAAAAGTATAATAACCACTGGTGAACATCTGTGCTGCTGCACACTATTTTTGACTTCTGTGTATAAAAACTGCTTCAGACAAGCACAAGTTTGAGATCTAAAGGCCCATGTTAGCTGAGTACCTAGCCAGACCAAGCACTTTTGTGTTTCAAGTGACTTGCAAAATAGATAAGCTCTTCCTTGAATATTATTTTTTATTTGTAAGTGTTGTAAGAAGTCATGGATCACATACAAAAACAAATGGAATTTTTAATTGATTTGCTTGCAGTAACGCACAAAGCATTGTTATTAAATAAAGTTTTTAAAAAAATAAATGAAAAGTCATGGTAATCCCAGCCCAGATAGGTTAATTTTTTTTTCACTACAACTCCCAGAATCTTCCATCCAACATTGTCACTAGTGGGAGATTCTCAGAGCTTTAGTATAAAACAATAATATTAACAAACTGAAATTTCTGAACACATCAAACTAGTGATGGGGTTTCGTTTTGAAACAGTTGAAATCAGTTGAAAGCATTTGGAACACTACATGTGATATGTACACTCATCCCCCATTGCCCATATAAACAGGTTTTATAAGTTTTTGTATTGGTTCAAAAACCTGCTAAATCTACTTGACCAGAATTGGAAGTGAGGCAAAAGAAATATGTGTAAGCACAACTGAAATTAATGTTCCCCTCAAACCTCTTTCTTTTAGCTCTCTTAAAACCTATTCATTATTTTCTGATTCTTCAAAGAGGAGGCAGCATGGAGGTGAACGGATCTGGCTATTGCTCTTTCAGAAAAACAGGAATGGATCTTTTATTTCTCTAATCCTGAATCATAGGACCAAAGCAATAGTGAGCTGCTCCCTTGTGTTTTTCTGTGCCTCATTTCACCCCTGGTTCTGAATGTTGGCAGAAAGCTAAGATTCTTCTCTGATCCCTTTGAAAGAAGCACAGGATACAAATGCAGACAATAAAATGCAAAGGCTACAAACATATTTGCTGGGGGAAAAATCAAATGCAAATTTTGGGTTTTGTGTCCTTGGCAGAATCTTAACCAGTTCCAATTTTGCTTGTTATTTGGGTGTGCCTTGCCCTAAATGACAACAAATTACTTTTTAACAGTCTCAAAATGTATCATATATTCAAACACTCTTCTGAACAATGCCAGTGGCAGCCTTTTGATTTTGTTTTCTCTGGCCCACAAGAAGAAAATAAAGTCCACATGGGCAGCCTGCTGTGACAAATTTGCAAGACACTTTGCAGACCAAATCTCTCAGATTTGCTCTGATTTGGATGCTACAATTGAGGCAGGCCCCGTGGATGTAATCTTGGCACCTACTTGCCCTGTATTATTGTATACATTTCAATTTGTGCAGCCTGAATATGTGGACAGGATCCTTGGAGATGTGAGAGTCATCGCATGTATATTGGATCCTTGCCCCTCCTGGCTTCTGTAAGCAGCTAGACGGGGATTGCCTGAGTGGGTAAGAGTAGTGGTGAATGCCTCTCTGGAGCAAGGGGAGTTTCCATCCTACCCAAAATAGGCTATAGTGAAGCCATGGCTAAAGGCCTCTCTGGATCCCATCATTCTGAATAATTATCACCAGTCTCTAAAATTCCATTTTTGGGCAAGATTCTGGAGCATTTAGTGATTTCCCAACTCCAGTGGTTTCTGGATTAGATAGATTATCTAGATAGATAGATTATCTAGATCCATTTCAATCTGGTTTCAGCCCTGATTATGGAACAAAGACCACTTTGGTTACCTTGGTGAATGAACTACATAGGCAATTAGACAGGAGGAGTGTGTCTCTATTGGTTCTGCTGGACCTTTCAGAACCTTTTGATATCTTTGACCATGGTGTATTTCTAGGCAGATTCTCTGGAATGGGACTTAGGGGCATTGTTATGTAGTGGTTCTGGTCTTTCTTGGAAGGACAAACTCAGAAGGTTGTGCTGGGGGACTCCTGTTCAATACCCTGGCCATTGGCCTATGGGGTCCCTCAGGGTTCCATCCCCCCCCCATGCTGTTTAAGATCTGCATGAACGTGCTCAGAGATATCATCTTGAGTTTTGGAATTTGGTGTTACAAATATGCTGATGACACTCAGTTCTACCTCTCCTATTCATCTGATTCTGAGGAAGCTGTTTTGGAACTAAACTAATGTCTGTTGTCAGTAATAGACTGGATGATGGCAAACAAACTGAAGCTTAATCCAGGCAAGACAGAGATGCTCCTGGTCGGTTGAAAGGCAGATCGAGGAATAGAAACTCTGCCTGTGCTGGATGGAATTACACTGCCTGTGAAATCTCAGGCTCTCAGTTTCATGTTTTCCTGGACTCAACTCTGAACCTGGATGCCCAGGTTTCAGCAATGGGCAGAAGTGCATTTCCGCAGCTAAAAGTTATGTGCCCATTCCTTGAGAAATCAGATCTGGCTATAGTAACAAGTGCCTTGATTACGGCCACTTTGCACTACACTGTTATAGTGCAATTATTCCACTTTCAACATCTTGTGGAAATCTGGAGTTTGTAGTTTCCTGAGGCCAAAGAGCTCTCTGGCTGAGAATTCTAAATGCCCCTCCCTAAACTGCAAAACCTAGAATTCCACAGGATGTTGAAAGTGGAATAATAGCACTGTAACAGTCTAGTGCAGAAATGGTCTAGAGCTTAGTTGGACTACTGTAATTCACTCTATGAGGGGCTGCCTTTGGAAACTATTTAGAAATTTCAGTGAGTTCAAAATGCTGCAGCCGAAATGCTGACTGGGGCCAGTTATAGAGAGCAGATAACTCATTGTTAAAATAGCTTCACTGACTACCAGTTAATTTTGGGGCACAATTCAAAGTGCTTGTCATCACCTATAAAGCCCTATAGGTTCAAACTATCTGAAAGACCATATCTCTCTAAACAAACCTGCCAAAGTTTTAGGATCTACAGGATCTCTCAGTCCTGCTGCCATCCCAGGCTTACTAGGCGAGGACATTGGAGAGAGCCTTCTCAGTGGCTGATCCCATCCTCTGGAACTCCCCTCTGTGGGAGGCTAGGTAGGCCCCCTCCCTGCTTTCCTTTCATCAGCGGGCAAGGACATTTTTGTTTAAGTAGGCTTTAATGTATAACCAGAAGAGCTTTTTACTGGGATGTTCTATTTAGTTTTCAAACTTTTGTATGTTTTAAAAATTATTTTACAGTGTTTTTATGTTTGTTTGTTTCTTAATTTAATTGTACATGTTTTCACTGCCTCTTTCTTGAAGCCACCTTGAGTCCCACTCTGGGTGAAATATAGCATAGTAATGCAACAAACAAACAACATAATTCAATATATAGTCTCTATTCTCCCCTGTCTTTCAGGAAGATTAACATGTCCATTCTCCCATTCATGATTCATCTGTACAGCAACTTGATGGAATAGGTGAATAGGGTGGCATCCCAAGTCATGCTGGTGGAAGAAAATTCCAGGAGGCTAATTTCCCAGTCTCGTTCTTCACAAGAACATCCTTCAGCAAAAAAAATAAAAAATAAATAAAAATAAAAAAGGTCAGGAAAACCTCCTGAATGCAGTGACCTTTGCTGTTTGAGAAGTGGATCGCTGATGAGTGAAGAAAAAGGGCAGAGAAGTTTGCTTCCTGGCACATTTTTCTGCCAGCACGACAATTGGATGTTGACCATACTGTGCTTATTTTATGGAAGTCTTATTGGGAAGGGGGCGCATTCTCTACGAGTCACATATGTGAGGCCACCCAGTAACTTTGTTTCTCAGTGAGGAATTTGCTCCAGCTCCATCCAGCACTTTCCACTGAACCAGACTGACCCTAATATAGGCCAGACTGTAAAGAGAAAATGTTTAAGTAAACATTTCTATCTAAGATTCAAATGTATGAATGCTAAACTCCTTCAAGCAACATTCTCTCTTGGCTTAGGTTTTGAGTAGAAAGTAAAAAGAGAGTAGGCATCCTCTCCAGGTTTGTGAAGATTTACTTACTTAATTACTCAGAGGTATTTATAGCCCTCTAAGAACCAGTGTGGTGTAGTGGTCTGAGAGTTGGGCTATGACCCTGGAGACCAGAGTTTGATTCCCACTCATGCCATGGAAAAGCACTGGGTGACCTTGGGCATGTCACATACTCTCGGTCCCATAAAACCTGTGATAAGTTCACCTCAGGGTTGCCATAAGTCAGAAATGACTTGAAGGCACACAACAATAACAACAACAACAACAACCAACAACAACAACATTTATAGCCCACTGTTCTACCCACCCATGTCTTGGCTGCTCCCAAGACATTTTTCTGCCTGAGGAGAACAACACAGCACCCCTTCTGTTCCGTGTACAGATGCTAGCTATGAGTTGGATCTTTCTTCAGTGCTGGTGATAAGAGAGCATCCTCCAGTCTGGAGCAAACCAGCTAATTTTGCTGCTGCAGAATAGGCTGTGTAGCACACAGCTCCAGTTGTGATATGGCTTTAATATCAGCGGGGCTCTGGGCTTTAGTCCAAACATTTGTCAGTCTAGCAATGAATCCATTTCAGGCTTTAGGATAAATTTTCAAGAAGCCATCCAAGGTGCTAAACTATATCCCCAAGAGAAGATCCAGTATACTGGATGGACTTTTTAATGTTTAGATTTAAATCCAGAGGAGATTAAAATCAACCCATTTAAAATAAAGAATCCATTAAAACATGTTTCAACAAAATATCAGGAGCAGGGACAGATGATAAATCATGCAAACTGTGCTGGGAACGTGAAACACAAGTCAGCCTCGACAAATAAGATAAAATTGGCACCAGTTGAGCCACACTATCTTATGTCAAATTACTATTGGGTGGTGGTTACGGTTGTGTGTCTTCAAGTTATTTCTGATTTATAGTGACCCTAAAGCGAATCTATCATGGGGTTTTCTTGGCAAGATTTGTTCAGGGGGAGTTTGCCTTTGCCTTCCTCTGACACTGAGAGAGTGAGATTTGCCCAAGGTGACTCAGTGGGCTTCTGTGACTGAGCCAAGGTTCAAATTCTGGCCTCCAGAATCATAGTCCAATGGTCAAACCACTCTGCCGCACTGACTTTCTATTAATAGCTATCTTATGTCAAACAATGGTGGGACAGGGAAAAAGGCCCTTGAAGAGGACATCAGGTTCTGGAGAGAGACTTCTTGTCAGAATAAGTGTACTTTGAGGACAGTGCTCCTGAGCTATCTACAGTAAATATCTTAGAGATCTCATGTTTAATCAGTGCAAGCAATCCCTACAGCAACACAGATCAGAACTCTTTCACATTGTTACTGAATTCATAGTTGCAGTAGCCAATTCATTACCTGATAGCCAGCCCTCAAGTGAGGAGCCTCTCTGTATTTAACTAGGCTTATCCTTGGTCAGCAAACATCAAGTGCAGCCCTGAAGCTTGACTTCCCAGAACCTGTCTCTACTGTCGTAGCCAAAATCACTTCCACACCACAATGAAGAAGGAGAAGATGACTTTGGGGAGGGTGAAGCCAAAAAGTGCTTTAAAATTTACCGAAGGGCATTGCTAATACTTATAAAATTCAGGGCTACACTCCCTCCTGCCATATCCAAGGCTAAATGGCCAGGCATTCTGTGGGATGGACCCAGGGCAGCAGGCTAGCAACCGAAGCACGCAACCTGATAGTCACAGCACCACTCCTAGAGTCCTTATGCAGGCTTCCCAAACTCTTGTTAGAATTCACTAAACTTTCATGAGATTTTGCAATGCCTTGTGAGAGTGCATTGATTTTTTTTAAAGTACCACACAACACATTGGACAAGACTTGGACTGCCTCTTCCCACATAAGGCAGCTTCACTCTGTCAGGAGTTAGTGTTTGGTCAGGTCCTGGCTATGAAAAGCTGGGATGGGCAACAGTTTTTGATCGACGAGTGGTCAGTGCTGCCTTTCAATTTAAGAAGAGAGTTGTAGCTGGAGAGTGGGTGGGCAGCCAAAGGGTCTTGCTGGCTGAACAGCAATCAAGGCAATGACTGACACTCAAGGCAGTGAGAAGTAGATTTGGATTCCACAGGGTCACAGCCTTGCAATGTCCCTGGATTTACCATTCTGTAATCAAAAGACACAGGCAATCCTCCATTTTATTGTCAGTGCAGGATGTTTCTTTTTGACCTTGCCTTGGGAAATCTGAACCCAATATGTGCCACAGGTACTCGCTGTCAGTGTTCTGAAATGTTCAACGAAGCACAGTTGTGCTCAATCAACTCTTCCTATGGAAAATTCACAGCAGATCCAGTAAGGCAAATGTACATTCCATCGGAAATTTAAAACATGTAAACAGGCTGACAGAAATCATCAGAGGGATGTGAGAAACTTGTAAATTAACAACAAATGCTGGGGGTGGGAAGGAAGGCCCAGGACAAATGAAACAATGTTTTTTCGTGAGTATGGAGTACTTCTAATCCATTTCTTTCAAAAACATATGGCACATTGAATGTTAAATGGGTACAAACCCAAGGGATCCTTGGCAGCAGATGGTGGAAATTTAAACAAAAGCAATTTGTTGTGCTGTGTCTGTCTTTCTTTAAATATTTATGCTTCAAAATTTAGTTTAGTCAGAATAGTTTTCCATATTCATCGTGGTCTGAATTTTCATTTTCAGACTGGGATGAAAATTGGAAACTCTGTCTGCAGCCTACCAACATGATATTGGAATCTTGTTGGTGGATTACGTTTGCGTGTACCCAGCTTTGCAGAAAATTGTCCTCTAATTGAAAGTGTCCTCTGCTTGAAGGGGCTTCTGGTGCAAGTCTGGTTTAAAGACAGAAAACCACATGAAGGCAGAACAGGAATTTAGAAACTGTACATATGCAGTCTATACCTGTACAGTAAATAGAAGGTGACGGTGATCAGAGAATGACTGAAATCCTGTTGGTGAATTATGATGGTCACACCACTCAACTCACCTTTTTGGTCATTGCAGAAGATGCAATTCTTTACAAACGTGTAATGATCAAAATGCCCCTCAGAACCCACTTTTTAAGAGATGTCGTTCCCACAACATGGCCATTTCCATGTCACTGGAACATTTATGAGTGGCATATTGGTTTAAATCCAGTGTATTAATTACAGGTGAATATAGTTTTTACTAGCATTCCATTGGTTTTTCTGCTTGCCCAAGTGATAGCTCGTTTGCTCTTATGATTCCCTAAGCACACTCTGATTGTGCAAGTGGTAGTTCTACTTCTCCTACTACTGGTTGTACTACCATCCAACAGTGTTTAATTCCACTGCTCATCTAACCCATTTCCGCACTAGCCTGTTATAGCGCGATGATTCCACTTTCAACATCCTCTGGAATCCTGGCCCCTCCCGAAACTGCAAACCCCAGGATTCCAGAGGATGTTGAAAGTGGAATCATCGCTCTATAATGGGCTAGTGCGGAAATGGCCCTAGTCAGGAACTAGGAGTCCATAAGTGCCATGTTAGTTGCATTAACAAATGAATACAGGCCACTTTCTCTACCACTACTGATCAGATCACTATTGAATAGTGGCAGAGTTCCCAGTGTCATAAACCAGGAAATTGTCAAAGAAGCCACTGTGTTAGTCTGTTGCAGCCTAAAAATGACAAAAGAAAGGGGAAGGGGAAAAGGGAATCTAGCAGCACCTACAAGTATAACTTATTTTTATTTTAGCACAAACTTTTATAGATATCTATCCAGTTTTCCAGTTCCAATAGAAAAAAACCCTTTTTCTCCCTTTCCCTTTCTCTTTGGTAAACCAGGAAGTATAACTGAGGCAATGTCAACTACATGTCAACACATTGCTGGATTTTAAATGTCATTTTAATGGCATATTTATTTGACTTAGTTTATTTTCTTAACATCATTGCTTCTGTGGTGTACCCAGTATCTTTCCTGACAATGGCATTATACACTTCTGATTCTGTGTCCACTTACATGAATTGCCCCCATGTTGTTGTGCCACAGTTATTTGATTTAATGTATTTCACATCATTCTCATCATTCTCCATTTCAGTTTGCTTTTTATTATTCTAAGAATCTCAAATATCTAATAAAGCACCCATGCCATCTATTATATTAGCCATGAAATGAAGATATTTTGAGACTGGAAAATTATGAGCAAGCCCAGAGATGTTGCTATTTGCTCTTGCTGCCAAACCTCAGATATCTAACAAAAGAGAATTCATCTTACTGAAAATGAAAACTGAGCCCATAGAAAGTGTTTGAAAAGTTTATTCTTCCCCATTTCTTCTTTCAGTTGTATCTCACTGTGAAGAAAAGGCCAATGTAGTCTGTAGGCCAGTCTGCTTGCAACTGAAAATGATAAGAGTTCTTCTTTAACATCTCTGGATGGGACCAGTGTGGGAAAGGGTGTATGCATGTATGTGCCTTTAAGTCACCTGTCAACTAATGGCAACCCCATGAATTTCATAAGCCAGGAATACTCAGAGGTGATTTGCTATTGCCTTCCTCTGAAATCTAGCTTACAGCACCCGGTATTCCTTAATGGTGTCTCATCCAAGTACAACCAGGGTGACCTGTTTAGCTTCCAGGATCATATAGGATCTGATCCTTCAAGCTGTTACAGGCTTTTCCTCTCTTTAAATTCAGAAATGGAATGGAAAATGCTGGAAATGTGATGGAAAGGAGGGGTCCTTTTTTCATATGTGGTGGACCTGTAAGGTAGCAAAAAAGTTTTGGAAAGAAATACATGATGAAATTCAAAGAATGTATGGTTTAAATTTTGAAATGAAGCCAGAATTTTATTTGTTAAATATGTTAGGGCAACAAAGAGAAATAAGATCTCATCAGAAGACATTGTTATATGTAATAACTGCTGCCAGATTGACTCATGCTCAATATGGGAAAGAAAGAAATTATATTGATATAAAAGAATGGAAATTAAAAGTTCTGGATATGGTAGCGATAGAAAAGTTAACTTTTTCACTTAAAAATAAGCCAATCCAGAGCTTTGAAAGAGAATGGCAAGAAGTGATGAACTGGATAAAAGAATAAGAAAAGGAAGGAAAGAAAGATTGTTGAAAAGGTGGGTAAGGTAAACTAATGATGTAAAAGATAAAGCATAAGTTGCAGTGTAACAATGTTAAAAGTAATAGTGTAAGACTGTTAAACAGAAACAATGTATATATGGAATGTAACACAGACTCAACTGGAAAAAAGATGCTTGGGAGCGGCGAGGGGGGCTTTTTTTATTCTTTATTCAAAATTTCAATAAAAATATATACAAAAAAATAAATTCAGAAATGGTTATCAAGACATTAATAGAAGAATAGTTTAGCTGATGGAGTGTGTGCGTGTGTGTGTGTGTGTGTATTCTTGAAAGGGTAGAAGAATGGCTGTTTGGTCTGGGAAGGGGATGGGAAGCAGGATAAAAACCAAATGTTTATTTTTGTGAGATAGTTATATTTCTAATTCTTGATTCATCTTTATCCTAGTCAGCTTTCCCCTTCCTAAAACATGTCTTCATTAATAATGCATATTTATGGCACCCACAAATCTACTGATGTACTTTCAACATTACGTCATTTGGCCTTTAAAAAAATTAACTCATAGAAAAGCCAAGTTTCAATAAAATGATTTAATTAAACTCTGTAAACCATTCTCCTGTAGAAGGAAGCTGATGTTTTTGTCAGACAAACGGCACTGACCTAGATACATGATGAGTTCTTGCCTTTTAACGTGGAATGGTTCTACGGGTTTTTAACAGGCGATGACTGGGATCTGGAGAGCTACTTTAGGTCTGGCGTGCCCAATGGAATGTTTGACTCATTTTCTCTCAGCAGTAGACCTCCCCCAGCCATGTGAAAAGCTGGTTTTGGACCTCTCACTTCCAAAAGCAGTTTTCCATGCAGCAGTGTGGAGAACTGGGGCTTGCTCATTGATAAACAAGTGTTGTAGTCTATGCCTAGCCTCAGAGCAACAGTAAAAATATTTCAATTCTGGCGACCAACTGCATCTTATAGGTGGGATATGTACTCACGTGGAAGTTTGCAAATCAACATGAAGACACTCTGACCCCATCCAGATGAGAATCATTAAGGTAAATGGAACTACTAATGAGTAAATTTTCCTAGTTGTATCAAATCTGAGATATTCCTCAGAACATACAACAACAACAGCAACACTTTGTTGCACAGTCTAGACAGGCCCCATGTCTGATGATGTTGTGTTCACAAGCTTTGTGAACATTCCTTTCAAATGTAAACATCCCAGATAAATATGAGCAGTTGATTTTGTCTTTACATTCACTTTCTATGAGGATGGAGATACCAAGGAGAAAACTCTCTTGTGTGTCAATATTTAGAAGTGGTTTATGTGTAAATGAGTTGAACAAATCAAACCAGATCTCTCACTAGAAGCAAATATGACTAACCTGAGACTCCCATACATTGGACATATCATGAGACAACATGACTCACTGGAAAAGGTAGCAATGCTTGACAAAGTGGAAAGCAGTAGAAAAAAAGGAAAAATCACAATACAGATGTATCAATTCAGTAAAAGAAGCTGTTAGGCATGAAATTTGATGTTCTGCAACTTGCTGTAGATTTAATACTTGATAGTCATTAACTGTGATATTAATTGGCATTTTAGACACTCAGGGCTCATCAAACAACCTCGCTTTAGAACTGTTTATTCTGCTCTGCTCCTGTTTATAATCAGTATGTGCAAAGAGAAGGACACTACTAACATGAAAGATATCTCTGAGAATGACCTAGGATGTAACAGGGTCATGTAGACTAGGGAAGTTAAGGGTCAGGTTGAATGTAGCACGTGTACAAGTTGTGACTCTGCTAATGCTGATGCATGAATCTTTTCTTTTCTGTAAGCATTCTTTAATATAAACATAAAAATTGTATAAGAAGGGAAGCCTGAAAGAATAAATCACCCTTCTACCCTTCCTGGGAGGGATCCTTTGGCCAAAGAGATATGTGTGTGTATCTGTCTTTCTTTCCTTCTCTTTTCTACATTCTTATCTTGTTCAAGGGTTCAAGCCAGCTCCATGTCCACCTGAGGATACAGTTGAGGTGTGGTTTGTTTATCCACCCTAACAAAGCCACTGCTCTAAGTCTACAAGATCTGAGCAGGGTAGTTGATGTCAGGAGCTCTTGGAAGTCTCTAATTCATAGGGTTGCCATAAGCAGAAACTGACTTGGTGACAAATGTGCATTCCCATACTCAGCTTGGGTCTTCATGTGTTCAAAGATGGTTGAAAAAAAGCCACAGTGGAATTCTCTTTTTAGTTTGAGGAAAAATTCAAAAACTATTTGTGATATGGTGAGTCTGTATTAAGAGTCTGTATTAAAAAGAGGATTTTTTAAAAGACTTAATGGGCAAGCAGAAACTCTTGGTTATTCACAATATAGCATGGATATTATATCATTCCAGTTCAGCGCTGCTGCCTCAATGTTCAAAATGGTGAAACTTTTACTGCTGCATATGTGAAAGAGTAAAATTCGATAGAATCCTGTTCGTCTTTTTATTTCCCTTATAGCAATCTTCCCTAACCAACTTCCACTCTGCCATCCAGCAGAACCAATGGTCATGTAGACCAGGAGTGATGGAAGTTGCAGTCCAACACATTTAGATGGAGAAAGTTGTGAAAGACAAAACATCATTTCGTGGATATAGGGGTTATGTATATTCTTTGTATATATGTGCATATTTTGACATATGTATGGAACTATGATGTGGTAAAATAAAATTTAAAAATGCCAGCAAATCTACACTGCTAACATATCAGTAGATGACCAGGATGTATAATGAAGCAGCAAACAGGTTGGATTTAGTCTACACGTCATGCAACATTTCATGCCAGTTACATGCTGTTGTTCTTCAATCAGTGGTAGTATTCATCCAGATCATGCTGTTCTCAGAATACCACGCGCCAAACACATGAGACACATCCCAAATATAAACTGCACAGGAAGAAAACACAATATGTACTGTCTCAAAAAAAAAAAAAAAAAAGAAAAACAGAGGTGGTATGGCTGGAAGATTTGAAGAATATGCCAACAGGTGGCAAGATGAATCATCACTTTATCAGGATACAGAATGACAAAAAGACTGACTGAACAAGCCTCATATTCACTCCACCCTATAATAAATTGCTTTGGTCTCCAGGCTGCTGTCAGCTTCCATCCTCCTTCCTGAGAAACTGCCTCTGGGAAAGAGAGGGTTTTCTCCCCCTTTCTTTCTCTGTCTTTCTTTCTTGAAGAAAGGTATTAAAAGGCAGCAAGAAAATAACTCCAATCTTAGCCATCATTGCGGCAGAAGTTTTATGTGAACAACCCATGCAGCATTTATAGATGCTATTGCCAAACCATCTGCATTCTGATAAGGGCAGCTTGTGAATGTCAGCCTAATTAGCCACGTCTAATGTCTGGTTTCCTGTAGTGAGCTTTTGTAGAGTAATTACCTTACTTGAGGTCAAACTGCTGCAATTATAGGTCTTTAACTAATCGAGATAAACAGCCTTTGAATACTCACAGCAAGTAAGCCAGTTCCACAGAAGGGCTTCTCATCTTGACCTCTAACAATACAGGATATTATGACAGGTGATTGCAATGCCTTTTATTTATGTATATTTACCATAGTGATCTGAATGCCAGTTTATCCCATTAAGTCTTTTACAAATGTCTAACATGCTCTAGATTCTGCACTGAGGTGATTGTTTGAATCATTATTATGGCACTAGGGATGGTTTCAAGTTCACATTCAAAAACAAGAAGTTTATATTTTAATGGAACGATGGATCTGGTTTTATTAGAGAAGCCTTCTGAGAAATAATATCAAGGGATATACTTCTCTTTCCCTCTGGTTGAGTGTTCTGCTATGCCATTCCTGGGTCTACTGAGCCCTACTGAACACACATTCTACAGAAGATACAGAAAATTATTATCTCATAATAATCCTTCTAGAACAATTCTATTTATTCCATTGAGAGTTGAATCTGTTTGCCTATATTTAAACATGCAGTTGATCTCATTTTTCTAGCTCACTAAAAATGCCCTCAGACCAATCTTATATTAGACTGGGGAGTGGGGTACAAGTTAGTGCCCAAGCAATGTGTGAAAAGGAACCATGTTTCTTTGTGATCCACAAAGCTGAATTTTCATATCTTTCCTCACTGAGATATCAGCAAACAGGTCCAATCCTGTACATCTCATTTCAGAGTTAGACTTGAGATCTTGATAGTGTATCTGAGTAAAGCAATTTGGAGATGCATGTGATTTCCAGGAACGTAAATCCCTGCACTTCTTTTCATCTGTAAATGAGCTGACATTGTAAGTCACTATCACTCGGAGGAGAGGACTAATTTAATGGCAAGAATATGAAGAGTATAGGACTGTGCCTCTTTAGTTAGTCTCTATTGTGCACACTTAGGACTCAGTTACCCTAAGTATGATTTAGGTGTCTTTGTGCTACAAAGCTCGTACATTGCTTCTATAACCTACAGAAGTCCAAAGAATCAGTCCTAATTATCATTCTTGTTGAGTTTCAAAGTCTTCTTGGTTGAGGAATCTTTAGCCTTCCTAATACCTTGTTAGCAAAACTCCCATAATCCCTAACCGTTGGCGATGCAGGCTGGAGTTTCTGGGAACTGGCATCCAAAACATCTGGTGAGCCAAAGGTTCTCCATTTCTATTTTAACTGATTCCTGGTTTGTTTTTGAATCAAGTAACACTAGGAGCAAAGAGAAATACTGGTATAAACTAACCTGTTTTACTAGGAATTCAGGAATATTTCTATTCCACTTTTTTAAAAAATCAAAGAACAAGGAGCAAAAATTATATACTCAGTGAACTTACTGAAGCACACAGAAAGCAACAACAACCAATAACAGTAGTATTAGATTTAGGAAATTTATCCAACACATTATTTGGATCAAATAATGTGGAGCATGCCTTTGGGACAAGGAAGGCCAGATGGAAATGCCTCTCAGCTCCATTGACTGTGGCAGAAGAGAATTTCCTGGTGGTGGTCTTGGCCTGTGTGGTTCTCTACAACATTTGTGACACGAAGGATCATGTTCTCTACTGTAACCTCCGGTCACACACACACCTGTGACCATTCGTCCTACCTGCGATAGTACAAACGTTGCTACAATTAGAGTGATGGAATCGACTTGGAGGGCAGATCTTAATTACCAGTGTTGGTCCTACCATTAGGCAGAGTGAGGCAAATAACTCAGGCAGCAGATGCTGCAGGACAGCCATGGCAGCTCCCTGACCATTCCTTTCTCTCGGAGGAGAGAATTATATGTCTGACTTGACCTCTCTTGCATTTTCTGTTAGCTTGCTACTTTATCCTAGTGAAGGAAGCCATCCATACTGAAGTAAATTGCAATTTCTGTCAGCTTCTGAATGTGTATTGGAGGACGGTGTCATCTTGTCCTCTGCTTCATGCACTAAATTGACTTTGGCCTAAGGTTTGCTCTGAGATTGCTTATGTATCTGTTATGGGCCAAGCTAAGACTATTGCTGGCCACAGAATACCAAGGCCAAAGGTCAGACCTAGTGATGTAGCCCTCTCCATGCTGTCACAGTGGCATGTCCTGGTGATATTACAAGTGTGATACTATAAGAAGCAGCTCCTGATGCTGTCATTAAACAGAGTACCTTAAGCATCAACCATAGTACCACTCAAATAAAAAATATCAAGGCTTGATGCTTATTGTTAGTTCCAGACAGAGAAGACATGTTGATCCAGTGTGATTTACTTACATGTCAATTCACCATTCAGTTTTTGATTCCATGAGTCTCTTTTAGTTGGGAATAACCAATAGGATTCAGGTCCAAGTCAAACAAATGAATATTTCCCCTCCCTCTCTCTCACACACACACACACACATTTTTCAAAGCAGCACTCTCACCGTGAGATTCCTTCTCCACTCCCTGAAGACTGAAGAACAGGGTCCAGGCTCAGAAATATGAGAACCCTATTTGGACCAGCCTTGCACACAAGTGACCTAATTCAAATCTAAAAATGCACACATATACCAGTCTACAACGTGGCCTCAGCAAGAATCAAAACATTTGACAAAGTAAGTTGCACTAAAATTTTGAGCTGCTGGTTTCTTCAGAAAGAAATTACTCTCTGTCCTGTGATGAATGCAATTTATCAGAAATTATAATGTTCAGTTAATAGCATATTAGCAAGATAACTAGAAAATCTATACCTCCTCTTTATAATGAGCAGGGTGGATGGGGGTGAGTTGGTGCAGAGGAGATAGTTCTGTCAGTTGGTCATAGGGCTGTATCATAAAGAACAAGAGGAGAACTTTCCCAAAATACTCACATGCAATAACAATAACAACAACAACAGAGCCTACCCACCATTCAGCCAACTCTCTGGGTGGGCTGCACTTATTGTGGTGAGCAGCTCAAAGTTCAAAGGAAATGAGGACAGGAGATCCACGACTCTCAGTGCTGCATTCAATACACACCACCACACATGGTTAAAGCACACACTATCAGTAATCAAGAAGACCTCCCTGAAAGACCAAATGGTGTTGAGGTTATCCTTCTATAAATATCCTGAGATCCAACAATGTTTCCCATTTAGTTGTGTGAGTGGCTGTCCTGGTTTTGATAGCTTGCAAATTGGGTGGGGTGGGGGTTGGTTTTTGTAATCACAGCCATCATGTTGCATCAAATATCAAAAGAGATGTCTGGGCAAAGGAGGAAGACGGGAGAAAAACCCAATGGCCAGGCCCTCATTTACGGTTGGAAAGTTCAGAGCAAATGGCAATTTGTGGGGAATGCAAATATAATGTAAATATCACTTCCTTGCTCGCCTAGATTCCATCAGTTGCTGTGTGTGCTGCAGCCAGTTTTTTCTACACTGATGAGAAATCTGTAAACTGCTCTCATGCAAGAAAGAATGAGCTCACAGAACATTGAAACCCAGCCAGAGTGTTTTCATAGGGACACTGAAGATGAAGCTCTGGGCCCTTTCACACTACACAATCACAGCACTATGTTTCCACTTTAACTGCAATGGCAACATCCTATGAAATTCTGGAGTTTATACTCCAATGAAGCACTAGAGTTCTCTGATTTCTAAACATTTCTCCCTAAACTGTGAATTCCAGGGTTCCATAAGATGTTGTCACGCAGTTAAAGCAGAATTAAAGTGCTACAATTGTGAATTGAATATGTGAGGCCACAGTTTAGTTCTGAGTAGAGATGTATTGGGCATTATTTATATTCTTTTTGTCCGTAATAACAATACAGACTTTTTTGGAACTTGTTAATTTTTCATGACACCATCAGTTTCCTCTTTAAAAAAAAACAACCTACAGAGAATGTGCTCATTGAAACTTTGGCATGGGCTAGAATGGTTAAATATTCCCTCTTCTTGCATGCCATGGTTCTCACTCTATTTTTCCCCATGCTTCTTATTTCTTTCATTAATAATACAGGAAATGTACATGCCTAAGCACCAAATGACATGCAACATTAAACCAGAAGTGGCTAGAGTTCAAATTTGTTTGATCTTCCTCATGTCTATTGCAGAACACAGAGATGGACCATGTACACTTAGGCCCTTTCTGCACGAGGAAATTAAGACGGGCCAATGCATCTTGTCACAGAGGTCGTCTGCACCTTGGAGCGGACTAGGTTCGGACTATTTACCTTTGTTCCGCACCTAAGTCCGATTAAATGCGCCCCAAGTGGTCGTCCAGCATGCTATTTGAAGAACGGAAGAAACAGGTTTTTCAGTTTCCTGGATCGCACCAATTCGTACCTGCGCAGTTGTGCAGATGCGCACATTCACACCAATGTGAACTGAGGATCAGTGGAGGGTGGGCTGTGGGAGTGGCCAGCTGCAGCGATTGGTCCCGCCGAACAAACCACAGGAAGCCGCAGGGATAGTGTGGATCTATGAACTCCCACTGCTCCGAATTGGCGTGGAACATACAAAGTAGCCCTGCAGAAGGACATAAAGGAAAGTCCGCCCTGTTTCGAGCCCAGAAGAACTGGTAAGAAATGGCCCAAAGCAATTCACTAGCCTCGTACGGAAAGGGGCTTAGATTTAAAGAATTCGGAGTCCAGAACTTGTGTTTAAGCACATAACCTTACAGTAAAAATGTCCACTCCTGGTTACCTTCAGCTCACTTCATTGCAGCAGTACAATTTAGAGCTGTGCAAAGTTTGGAAAGTTATTTTTAATAAGAATTAATGTCATGAGAAGCTGATACCAAGAGTGGATGTAGAGTTTCAAAGTTTTTTTTTTAAGTATTACAGTTACAGTTTCTAATTCATAGCTGTTACTTATTATACTGCTTCAAAAGGAATTTCTTGTGTTACTCATTGCTTTTCCATTTTTTAAAATGGAAATGGAAATGGAAATTTTTAAAATTCCTTTTTATTCTCCTTAGGGAGAATAGAACAAAAACATGAATTCCTATCCAGATTCCTTTAAAATGCCCTTTACAGGTAACTCTTTAAAGTAACTAGAAAATGTTATTTGTTACACAAATGATGTAACTTCACATTATGCTACTTTTGAAATATAACTTTGTTATGCTCTCATGTCTCAGAAGACCACTCAGAAGATCATTAGTGGTGATTATGTGCTTGCAACCTGCAAAGTCTGCATGCCATAGGCCATTTCCGCACTAGCCTGTTATAGCGCTCTGATTCCACTTTCAACATCCTATGGAACCCTGGGGTTTGAAGTTTCCGGAGAGGCCATAGAAATGAAGAAGGGTAGAATTGGCACTAGCCAAGTGAGACTTTTGAATTGTTTTTAGCACATGCTTACTACCATGCTGCATGGATTTGAAAGAGAGGGTAGATGCAAAGGTAATTTAGAATGTGAAATGAGGTTCTTCTGTTGAAATGCAGGCAAGGGGACATCAAAAATTCCACAGGTCTTGTGCAAGTCTGTTGCATACAGCCAAGCAGGTCTTTTGATTCTGGCCAGTAAGTTAAATTTTGCAGATTGCTATGATGTCATAACACAGATGAAGAAAATTAAACAATGTATATGTTTCTGCTGAAGGCATTCAGTTTTCTTTTCTTAGTAGTAGCTGTGACAAGCCTTAAAGTACATCACAATTCTCATAAGATTTTTGTCTGTCTTGGAAGGAACTGATGTGAGTAATTAGGGAAATCTGGACCAGTCTCTCAACAAAAATGATTAATCCCAGTATCTCTCTCTGTGTCTCTGTCTCTCTCCTATTTATTAAAAATAAAACAACAGTACAACAATTTGTTGGAATTGTGTGGCCCTCCAGAAGCTGTTAACCAAAACCTCCCACCTTTCTTCTACATTGACTATGCTGTTTAGTGGAAGTTGCATTTCAACACTATCTGAAAGATCATGCAGTTTCCACCTGCGTGTACTCCCTGTGGCCATACTTGCATGAAACAATAATCTAGTATTCTAAACAATCATACATTAAGCAGATTTGCTCAAGCTCATTCATCCAACACTCCTGCTCTGCTTTGTCCAGCAAAAGCACCTTCAGTCACTGAGAACTCTCAAGAAAGCAAAAAAAAAACAACTTAGCTTTACCTCTTAAACTGACTCCCAAACAAGTCAGGAACAGTTAGCCGTCTTCAGATCTTGGCTTCAGGCTCTAGCTTGTTAGAGAGGTGGTTCTCAATCTTCCTAATGCCACGACCCCTTAATACAGTTCCTCATGTTGTGGTGACCCCCAAACATAAAATTATTTTCGTTATTTATTTATATATTTATTATTTATTTATTTATTAGTTAGTTAGTTAGTTATTTCCAACATCTAATAGATTGGAAACACTGCCCTAAATCACTGCTCTGGATAGACTTCTAATGCCTAAAAACTGATAACCCACCCCGGCCCGTTTTTTTAAGCACAGAAAGTGTCCATCAATGGATTCCCAATGGATCCCATGGATTCCCTTGAGAAGAGAGTAGGGTATCTGCTTTTGTGAAAGTGGACCCTGACTGAGGCAGAATGAGTTTCATATGCAAACTCTTTGTCTCTCTCTCACACACACATACAGAGTTAGGAGCTCCTTATTATGTGCAAGTTTGCCTTTTGCCTTTCTCTTTTAATTTATTTTGTTTTTTCACCTTTATTCTTCTATTCCTTTTTTTGCTAATTCTCCCCAGTTCTCTTCAAATATAGATAAGATTGGCTCCCAATCTTCTTTGAATTGTTTCATAGTATTTTTGGACAATATTGTTGTTAATTTGTCCATTTCAATTAAATCATATACTTTAATTAACCAATCTTGTATCTCCGGTGTTTCCTCCTGCTTCCATTTACTCGCGTAGGTTATCCTAGCTACTATAATCATATGTTAAGAAAAAGATCCCAAAGAAAGTTATTAACAATCTTATTCCATCATATATGTTCAACAAGTATATTTCAGACTGCATCGTAAACTCAATTTTTAATATTTTTATTATCTTATTATGTACTTGCATCCAGAATATTTTTGCCTTCTCACAGGTCCACTATAAATGATATAAAGTTTGAAGATTTGGTTTCACTGCATTCAGACTGAATTAAATCCAAAAATAGCACTAGATTTTGTAGGCTTATTCCTTACAATTGACGCAACATTCTTGTTTTTATCAATATCGGAAGTGCACTCTCCAGACTGTCCAGTCCCAGAGTTACCAACACCTTTTCCAGCAAATTTTTAAAAGAATCTGAGGAAACTAATCTCACTTTATTATCATCTTCTGCATCCTCCTCAGAAATAGAACCGTCTGATTCAGAGTCCTTATCCCCATGAGCATCTGCCAAATCTGGTTCCTCATCGCTTTCAGATTAAGTGTGGATTTGTTCAGAGTGTGAGGACAAAGCAAATTCCTCCACTCTGGTCACTTTGGACCTACAGGCAGACTTTTTTGGTAAACACACACCGGCATCCTTTGATTCAGCTTGAATAACTTTTGTATTGTCAGGAAAATCATGTGAAAATGGAGGATTCATGGAAGTGGTTTGTTGACTGCTCAATAATGACATTACGCTCAAATTCAATGGATTGTCCAACTTGCAATACATTTTTTAAACTTGTTATGTATTTTGTGAAATCATTTCACTAATATGGTTTGCCTATTCACATGCACCCCCATTTCTTCAGCAATCCTTTGTCTCACCCCCCTCCCTGCTACCCTCAGACACATTCCTCTGGGGAGGCACCGAGGACACGGGAGGTCCAAATCCTACCTCTTTACGTTCCATAGGCATTGCAGTTTGACTCCTAGTGAATAAGGACACCAGACACAATGCTAAGTTGCCCTGTGCTGCTGCGTTCGCTAATAAAGAAGGGCCAGGACCTGCTGGCTGAGAGGCGGCCCTTCCTCTCGGCAGAGGCTGCTCGCATGCTTGAGCGTGATTGGCTGTGTTGCTGGCCAGCTGGGATTGGTCAGGACAGCCCCTTCCTCTTGGTCCCCTCCCTTGCTTTGTGTTGCTGGCGAGCTGGGATTGGTCAGGAGAGCTCCTTCCTCTCAGGGCCCCCTCTCTTGCTTTGTGCTGCTGGCAACCTGGGATTGGTCAGGAGAGCTCCCTCCTCTCAGGGTCCCCTTCCCTTGCTTTGTGTTGGTGGCGAGCTGGGATTGGTCAGGAGAGCCCCTTCCTTTCAGGGCCCCTTCCCTTGCTTTGTGTTGGTGGCGAGCTGGGATTGGTCAGGAGAGCCCCTTCCTTTCAGGGCCCCCTCCCTTGCTTTGTGTTGGTAGCGAGCTGGGATTGGTCAGGAGAGCCCCTTCCTCTCAGGGCCCCCTCCCTTGCTTTGTGTTGGTAGCGAGCTGGGATTGGTGAGGCGCACTCCTTCCTCTCAGGGCCCCCTCCCTTGCTTTGTGTTGCTGGCGAGCTGGGATTGGTCAGGCGTGCTCTTTCCTCTCAGGGCCCCCTCCCTTGCTTTGTGTTGCTGGCGAGCTGGGATTGGTCAGGCGTGCTCTTTCCTCTCAGGGCCCCCTCCCTTGCTTTGTGTTGCTGGCGAGCTGGGATTGGTCAGGCGTGCTCTTTCCTCTCAGGGCCCCCTCCCTTGCTCTCTGAATGGGCCTCTTTCCAACATGGCTGCCGGAGGTTGAAGGAGCACTTGGGAGCCCTTCCCCGCCCTTCACAGACTTCGGTGCATTCCCAGGTAGTTTTCCTTTTGCCTTCTTGTTATTTTATAATACCTATTTTCCGGTGGTCTTAGGCAACCCCTGTGAAAGGGCCGTTTGACCCCCCAAAGGGGTCGCGACCCACAGGTTGAGAACCGCTGTGTTAGATTGACAAACTAGCCATCTCAGTTTGAATGTACAGTAATGCTAACCTCTCCCCAGAGATTGGAACCCATGTGTTAATATTATGTTAAATCATTTTTTTGAGGGGGGTAGATTAAGATAAAATGATAACGCATAATATAATATAATGAATTGTTTTAATGGTTTAAAAATATTTGGCTTATTAGTAGATGAAAATGTGCCTTTAGGCAAGATGATGGGAGTTGCAGTGTGACTGAGTGAGCATACTTTTGGCAGAGAGAGACAGGAATTGCCTTTTGGCAGGATATGGAAGAGAGATAAAGAGACACCAGAGTGAAAAACAGCAAGTTACTGGCTAGCCTGAGCTAGGAGATAAAGATTTTAACTCTCTGAAAAGGGAGACCAGCAAGCAATCTAGTTCTGGAGATTAAAAGCTTTTTGCGTGTGCCTGCATCTATATTTTACAACCAATGGAATCCAAATGCGTATTTTTGAAAGGACAAAGAGAATATAATGGAAATGTAATGGAAATTCCATTTTCAAATGGAAAATGTGTCTAGCACTGACTTTTTTTCGGGGAACACAAGACCTGGTCAGTCCAATTGCACAATTGAAATCTTTAATTGTAATTTTTAATTGTCTTAATTAAAATTTGCTTTCTTACTCCACTCAAAATTCTCTGAGTTGTTTGTCATTGTCTTCATAGCACAGGGACAAGAAGATCTGTGATAACAAAAGTACTCTTGCTCTAAATGAGACTCAATGTGATTTGGGGGAAAATGGGGATTATACGGGAGTTCTATTTCATTGTTTATGTTGTTCTCCTCAGCTCAAGAGAGGGAAACCGATGGTGCTCTGCCCCATTATACAGAGAGCTGAGAGGAAAGCATAAAGAGGAGAAGGGGAGGGGGAGGGGAGATATATAAATATAGACACATCATATACCTATATTAATAAAACAGTCCCTCACTACTGCACATGTAACAAAAGGAATCTTCTCAGGTAAGATTTTTAACTCAAGGAAAACCTGTATCACTCCTGCAGCCCGTTGAAAATTTAGGGCAAAGATCATGATTTGCATTTTTATGGGTCCTATTCCATTCCATCCCACGCTCACAACTGTGTAAATCTGCTTCATATCCTAAGGCTTGGATATCATTCTGTACTGTATCTAAGGAAGTGGATTTATATTCACCAAAGCTCATGCTAAAATAAAAACAAGTTAGTCTTAAAGGTGGTGCTACCTTCCTCCCCCTCTACCTTCTTGTTTTTTTTTTTTTTTTTTTTGCAAGAGATTAATGTTGCTACTTCTTTGAAAACTACTACAGAGGGGAAAGGAAACAGCAGCATGGGGGAGAGAGCTGGGAGTGGGAGAGCAGGAGTGGATGGGGAGATGACAGGAGGGAGAGATAGGAGCAAGGGAAGAGAGAGAAAGGCCGTTTCCACACTATACTGTTACAGTGTTATTATTCCACTTTTCACATCCTGTGGAATTCTGGGATTTGCAGTTTACTGAGGCCAAAGAGCTCTCTGGCTGAGGATTCTCAATGCCACTCACTAAACTACAAGGCCCAGGATTGCATAGGATGTTGAAAGTGGAATAATAGCACTGTAACAGTGTAGTATGGAAATGGCCAAAGACACAAGGCTAAACCTACGAAGGGGAAATGAGAACATTGCCCCTCTCAAATAAGAATTCTACCCCCTCCTGAACTTTTCTTTCCATCCACAAATTTCAAGCATTACAGAGTGTGAGACAATGAAAATTGTTCGCATATAGGACTCTTTTATTTGCTGTGTTCGCATTTCCTTGGTCACTTTGCCTGTATTTCTAAATGCTCCACTTGAGTTTTAAGTTCCTTCAATGCTAGAAATATGGGGACTAAAGGAAAATTTAATGGGAAGGGGCAAAATTCTTATGGGAGATAACACAGTCATCTCTCCACCTCAGCTACATCCCTGGATACAGATGGAGACACATGTCTTAATGATCAACAGAGGACAGGATCAAAATTAAAAATGACCTTGACAGATTGGAGAGCTGGGCCAAAGCTAACAAAATGAGTTTCAACAAAGTGAAATGTAAGGACCTACACCTAGACAGAAAAAATGAAATGCACAAACATAGGATGAACGACACCTGGCTGGTCAACAGTATGTGTGAAAGTTATCTAGGAGTCTTAGTAGACCACAACCTGAACATTAGTCAGCAGTGTGATGCAGCAGTCAAGAAAGCCAATGCAATTCTTGGTTGCATCAATAGGAGTATGGTCTAGGTCGAAGAAAGTAGTAGAAACACAGTATTCTGCTTTGGTCAGACCTCATCTGGAATTGTGTCCAGTTCTGGGCACCTCATTTCAAGAAGGATATTGACAAGCTGGAGCATGTCCAGAGGAGAGCGACCAAGATGGTGAAGGGTCTGGAAGCCATGCCCTAGAAGGAGTGTTTTAGGGAGCAGGGTATGAAGAGAAGGTTAAAAGGGGACATGATAGCCATGTTCAAATATTTGAAAGGCTGTCATATCAAAGAGGGAATAGGCTTGTTTTCCACTGCTCCAGAAACTAGGACAAGGAGCAATGGATTCAAGCTACAGGAAAAATGATTCCACCTGAACCTCAGGAAGAATTCCCTGATGGTCAGAGTTGTTCAGCAGTGGAATATGCTGCCTTGGAGTGTGGTGGAGTCTCCTGCTTTGGAGCTTTTTCAAACAGAAGGCTGGATGGCCATCTGTTCTGAGTGCTTTGATGTGTGTTCCTGCATAGCAGGGGGTTGGATTCCATGGCCCCTGTGGTCTCTTTCAACTCTATGATTTTATGGCCCTTTCCACACAGCATGGCTGCCCCACAGTTGGGACATGACGGCAGCACTCTGCAGGTCATGCTTCTGCATGACATCACTGTGGGCCTGTCACCATCTTGTCCCCACGTGTTGTGCGAGTGTGGTATTTGTAAAACGGAAAAAATCCATTTTACACTTGCCATCGTGCTACACTGCTGCCTTTCCTGGCCATGCAGAAGAGCAGAAGTGTCCTAAGACAGCACCTCCCTCCCCAGCACAGAAATGGCAAGTGCCCAGCTGCATTGTGGAAGGGAAGAGGTGGGGCCAGAACACTCCCCTCCACAGCGACTGGGTGAGGTGTGGAGGGGAGCGTTCCTGGTGTGCTTTCCCTCCCTGCCGGGGCTGCAACAAAAGGACTTCACTGAGCCCCATTGTGCGGAAATGGCCTAGAAGTCCATGACTGTATGGTCTTTTCTGCACTTTATCTTGTTCCGGCACTGGGGTGTGGGGATCGCGCAAGGAGCCTCTGCCGAAAGACTCTCCCTTCCCTGGTGCATCAGCTCCGCAGCTGCTGCCTGCTCATGCTAGAGCCCCACCTCTTCCTTCCGCAGTGCAGCCCGGGACCTTCCCAGGCTGCACTGGGGCAAGAAGCACGACCAGCCCGGCTCCAGAGGCTTCGCACACCAGGTAAGTGCGATCGGCCCCTGCCAGCCCCTGGAGTATTGTGCAGGGTGTGTTGTGCAGAGTGCGTTGTGCAGATCGCTCCTCGCAATCGCACAATGCTCCAGACCCTCTTTCACATGGCAAATGCCATACGAAAAGGGCCTATGAAAGCAGAAGAAGAGACTCACAGAAAAGTGGAGACATATATAGAAAAGTGGGGAGAATATATGGGTGAGGATTAGTGCATTAAATTAATATGACAGATAGAAATAATGGGACTAAAATAAACTTCCCCCTTTCAATTTAAATATAATTAATGTACAGTCCTTACTTTTTTATTCTAAATGTAACCTAATGGCACTTCTTCTATCTCTGTCTTTTCTCCTCCAGACGAGTTGCTGATTACTGCAGGCACTTCCTCCAACAGGAGGCATACATTAATATACTTGTTCAGGACATTTGCTTCCTGAGGCACCTCCACATCTACTCATACCAATGTGCATAATATCCAAAGCCAACTAAGTTGTCTTGGAACCTGAGGAAGAAAGCATCATCAGAATATCCATCAACTCTGGTTACAGTAGCTTTAGCTATTTTTCTGACTTATGGCAATCCTAAAATGAACCTTTCATGGGGTTTTCTGGAGCTGAGAGTGTGTGAGATGCCCAAGGTCATCCAGCGGGTTTCCATGGCCAAGCAGTCGAACATTCAAACCACTACACTACCCTGGCTCTCCAGTAGCTCCAGCACTTGTTCTGTATAATTACTGTATATTACAAAATGCAGCTGCAGTTACAGAGACAGTTTGACATTTGTTATTTAACTCCCTCTTGGCTTGCCTTATTGTAAAACTATGTTCGATTTACTAGAAATTGTATTTCTTTTTTTTTCTTTGTCTGGAACATCTGCCCAAGGAATTCTGAGAATAAAGTTGTTCTTATTTAATGTAATTGATTTTGCCTTTGACATGCAATGTGACTCCATTTAGAGTATGATGCACTCCATTCCTAACAGGTTATAATATTCAAGGATAATTGCATCCCATTCATTTGTATCATGCACCAGGTTTCTGGTATGGTTCCTTTTAAATTCTTTTGAAATACCAGACCCTCATAAATACCCTGATAAGGCCACGCAATGCATAGGACAGGGGTACAACAGCTGCATGTGCCTTTTTGGTTTCTGGTGGTGCATGGCTGGGACCCAACAATATTCTGACAAAATAGATGCTCTGCTGTTTAAATAATAAATAGTGTAAGATTTATTTTCAAGGTATCTTCTTAAATATAAACAATACTGGGCTGGCTTCCTATACCAAATTCACCATGTTTAAATTGTATCCTTCCTGACCTTATCCTGAGCACTATCTCACACACATACCCCTCCTACCTTCCTTCTCCTATCTTGTCAGAACATACACTCACTGCCTGTTTACTTCATATACGGATACATCTTGGTTAACAAAATTGATTACTTCCTTAACAGAAACTTTGGTACCAAAGGTAGAAATAACATGGAAAGAATAAGGAGAGGTCTCTACATCATAAAAAGGACAGCAATTCAACATGTTTCAGCAGATTTTTAATGCAAAAACTAATGCTAAGTACATGTGAAATGAAACAACCAGGTCAAGCAGCCTTGCTTAAGTAAGCGAAAGCTTTTTGAATTTTCTAGCAACCACTTGAAAGCTCCTTCCAAAATGCATCTAGGGATGATTTTCTTTTTTCATTCAACAGCCTCCATTTTTCTTACGATTTCTCATTTTGGTGGCAAAACATCTAGAATCATGCCTTTGCAACATGCCAGGGTAGCTGGCACGGCAGGCTAAGCTGCTTTCCCCTTTTCTGTGTTGCCCTTCACACACGCTCAAGTAAGTGGTTCTGCAGGCAACTTATCTGTTGCACATAAGCACACACAGCTTCAGTAGGGTCACTTAAAGTAGAATCCCATCTTTTCCAGTATCAACTATATAGTATAGTATCCAGTATAGTATCTACTATATAAAAGTCAAAGTTTGTGAGTTTGTCTGTGTCAGGCAGGCAAAGAACTTGTATGATTGGCTGGTTCAGGCAAGAAGACTTCATATGATTGGCTGCCTGTGAAGATTCTATGGAGTTCTGGAGTTCGCAGTTTAGGGAGGGGCCTTTAGAAGTTTCAGATGGAGAGCTCTTGGGCTTGGCCAGTTGGTATGGAAATGAGGCCCAGCAGCAAGAAGGAGGAGGTTTGGATTCTCCTCAGAATCCAAACCTCTGTATGTTAATGACTCTAAATACAGATTGGATTGGGGAAAAGTTACAGGTACTAGACAAGGCAGTTTGGGGAATTAGAGACACAGGATCTAAAATCTGTGTATTTCAACTGCATCTAACTCCTACATAAGGTAAGGTAATTCTAACAAGTATTACCTATGAGAAAATAAAATCCCGGGCAACACTGGGTAAATACGCTAGTTCTTTATAAACAAGAAAGTGCATCAAAAGGCCTTTTCCCATCGAGCAGTGTGTGTCCTACCTTAGAGTGGCACATCATAGCCCCCAAAGGCCTGCTGACATTTAAAGCTCTTCATCCGCCTATGAACAAGATAGCAAGGACGGTGACCATCTCACCTCTCCCAGGAAGGGAATTCCAGAGCAGTGGTGCTTTTGTACTCGCATCCTCCCTGTGGGTTTCCCATAGGTACTCTCTGATCAGAATGCTGGGCTAGACAGTACCAGCTTGGCTATGTTGTTATGACTCAACCCTGAAAATTAAGTTTTTAGAAGAGCCAAGCAACAGGTGGAACCATGTGGCCATGGGATATCAATTCCCAGACCCCAGAATTTTCCTAAGGTGATTGACTCCATTGCATGATCATTCTTACACTTAAGGAACTCTAGCTGAGCGTTTAGCTGAAGAATGCCGCTGGGTAACAAATCATCATATAACCAGGGAAGTAATGAATCAAATAAATGGAATTTTGAAGAAAAAAAATAATTCACAATTGGTCCCAAATGTAAGTTATTAGGTGTAACTGTTGCAAGCCCTGTGTTTTATATGGTACTTGAAGAATATAAATATTATGTCACATGAAATCAAGGTGTTGGCCAATAAGATCTCTGGATGATGGGTTCTTTTTTCACCTTTAACTGTACTGTCATGCTGTTTTACAAGGCAGTAATCTAGCCACTAAATGGAGAGACTCCAAAAGCAAAGCCTTCATACTTTATCCCAGCAAGGGAACCAAATTATGACCTTGTAAAACAGTGTGACAGAGTTGTGACAACTTTTGCCACAAGTGTTGAAAAAAACAACTTTTCAAAAGAAAGAAATCCGAGTAAGTTATTAAGGGAAGAGTTAAGTGTTTGAAAGAAAAGCAGAAATAAGAGTTCCCCATTGCCCTATCACTAATAGGGCATTATAACAGTGTTTGGTTTTTAATTAATTTAAGTATGTTTCCCAAACGTTACTTAGCTTCACCAGCCAGCTGATTATGAGGCAAGGAATCAAGTTAAGTCTTACCAGTAGGTGTCTATACTTTGTTGTTGTTTTGCACCTTCCAGTCATTTCTAATTTGTGGTGACCTGAAGGTAAGCTCATCCAAGGACTTTCTTGGCGAGATTTGTTCAAGGAAGCTGCCGTTGATTTCTTCTGAGGCTGAGAGCATGTAATTTACTCAAAGTTGCCCACACTGGATTTCCACAGCCAAGCAGGGATTGTAACCCATCTCCTTAAAGTCCTAGTACAATACTCAGACCACTGCACCATGCTGGTTAATACTTGCTGGGGCTTTATTTGGGGCCCTTTGTTTTGGAGATCTTTCTTTCCCCTTTTTGGTAGCAACAATATCATAGCAATTTTAATCTACAATTTCACTCTTACAATGGGCTGGTAGGTTGCCCTCCATTTTTTTTTTTTACAGATGGGACAATAAGGCTGTGAGATTGACTTGTCAGTGTCACATAATGTATCTGATTCAGAGATAAAATGAATCATGAATCTGAAGGACAGAGTACCAATATGTGCAGTATTCCCCATACATTAGTACATTAGTACTCTAATCCACAGGAAAGAATACCAATGTGTGTAAGAGGAGACAATAGTGCCAAGCCCACTCTTCAATTACATAATTGGATGTCTTTTGGAATATTTTGAATAGGGGAAGGATAGGACACAGCCAAGGTAGAGGATAGGACATACAAACTAAGAGACTGACCCAGAATCCCTTGCATCTTCAGAAGGCTCTGTTGGATTTACTACATATCTTGATTGCATTAGTGCTCCTAATGAAACCTAAGCCATGTCTGCACGATGACGCTCTTCCGCGTCATCTCGCTGCAGTCTTGTGTCAGCAACGCTCCCCTCTGCACCCGCTTGGTCCATGTGGAAGAGAATGGGTGATGTCTTCCACGTATAAACCAGCACAGCCAGCCTTTTCCATTGCTGTGCTACGTAAGGAAGCGTTGCCAATGCACTTCTGCAGCTTCTGCATGGTCAGAAGTGACAGGAGTGCCGTGCGATCGCAGACGTGAAATGGATTTTGTCCATTTTGCGAAAACTGCACAAGCGTGACGCTCGGCGATAGGATGGCAGCAGGACGCTGATGACGTAATACAGAAGCGCGACCTGCTACCGCTGCCATCCTGTGGCAGAAACAAGACAGCAACGTCGTGCGGAAAGGGCCCTAGCCACACTGAAAAGGGCAAAAAGGAAGAAAAATGTGGGATAACAAACCCAAAAACAGATGGGTTGAAAGAATGAATCTCAATATGATGCTCAATTTTACTAGGCAGTAAATATGAGACACCTGTGTCATGTCACTATTTTAAGCAATGCTTGCCCCTTACTGACTGAGCAGGTGATGGCAACAAGGTTTTCAGAAAGATTGTACTTAGAATCATATGTTCACTCATTTGGGTGTAAGCCCTACTGAATTCAGTGAATAACTTTTGATGAATAAACACACTTAGGATTATATTAGGAAATTTTAAGTATACTTTAAATGCAACAATAAAACAAAACTTTAAATACAATACTAACCTTTAGTAGAGAGCCAGCATGGTGTAGTGGTTTGAGCTTGGGCTATGACTCTGGAGAGCAGGGTCTGCATCCATGATCAGCCATGGAAAACCATATTTTATGTGTTTTTAGCTGTTTTTTTACCACACCTCAAGCCATAGGGAGAGGCAGGTATGAAATTTAAACTGAGGAGGAGGATTATGGAAACCCACTGCAGGACCTTGGGCAAGGAACACTTTCTCAGCCTCAGCAGAAGGCAAAGGGAAACCCCTCTGAACAAACCTTGTCAAGAAAACCCTGTGATCAGTTTGCCTTAGGGTTGCCATAAGTTGGAAGAATTTGAAGACACAACCTGTAGTAGTCACACTTTTTATCTACTAATAAAAATGATATATGTGCAGCATTCAAAACTCTCAAAAACAATGAAAACATGTTATTATAAGAAGAATTCTTTTTTTAAAAAAATCTAATATCCTATTTTAATGGCAACATTTAAAAAAAAATCACACTCTAATAAAATGTACACATACATGTTACAGCACCAATCAAATGTTTTACATTTAGTGTTCTGAAAATCCCTTTTAAAATCAAGGATGGGTTTATGGAAAGTGACCACAATGGTCACACCACATAAGAACTAAGATGGTGGTCCTAGGTCTTGGTAGATGGGCTCCAAACAGGCCTGGAATCTGGTTTGATCCTGTTGGCCAAGGATAATACCCTTAAGAAAGGAATTAAAAAAATAGGGATGTTGGGCAATTTTTCATGACTTCCACTGTGAACAATCATTCAGAATTTCAAACAGAGCTGCTTTCCCATTTCTTAGGAGTCAGCTATTCATGACACTAAATATGCACTTTAATATCACGTGTATCTCCATCTGCTTTTTCAATGTAAAAAGCAACCATTGCAGGGTGTGATCAGGAACAGAATGCATAGGGAGAGGGGTTTCAGTCTTTCCCCATCAAATGGGGAAAACCAGCCCCCTGGCACAGATGCTGTTTGACATGGGAAAACATTCCCATTGGTGCCAATAGGAATTCCACCCCACTATGAATTGAAATTTTGGGGGGATCTCCTTCCCACATACATACCACACTGTGATACAAATCCTGACTGGGTTCCCCAGCAACCTCTATTTACAGTAGGAGGTGTGGAGATAGACATACTATTAAGCTGTATGCTTGATGGGATGTGTGGTTTGGCCCTTATGGGATGATGTCCACATGAACCCAGATTAATTTTAGTTAAATGTACACCGCTGCACAAGTCACGCATGAAATATGTACAATCTACTGTGGCTTGGCTATCCACCAAGTGTGCATTGCCACACAGTAAAACCACACAACTAGCACTACAGATGTGCAATTGAAACTCTGTGTGTGTTTACAGGGTGTTAAGAGTTTGCTCCTCCAATCTTCATTTGGTTTTCTCAGTTATTTCACTAGCATCCTGCCATATCTAATCCTGTGGCTTTGGACTGTACAGCCACAGGCTAGTATAAAAACTGTTCTGTATTTCAGTCTATGATGGAAATAAACAAGATCTGGCTCTGGGTCTCCCTTCCCCATGGGGGGTATAAACCAGCACAATTCATTCTTTATCCCTTTAAATCGTAAAAGCTTGGATTTTGAGGAAAACAACTATAATTGATGACAGATACATCACTGACTGTAGATTCCACATTTATCTCACCATACTAATTTTCCACTGTGTTGAGTAATGAGAAACAAATTGTCCACAGGCTGGCACCAAAGTGGATGGGAAGGCAGATTTAACAGACTGTCTAACTGAGGTAAATATTTAAGAAAGGATATCTCCTTATATTACAGTCTTAAGTTCAGTTTGTTTGTTGCATCCAAGGAAATCGAATTTCCAAACACAATTACTAGGATACACATACAAAATCTTGGAAAGGATTCATTAGGAAAGGAAATGGGCAGCATTCATGATAAAATAAACAGTGAAAGAAGCCAATTGCTTGTAACAGTTCGATTGTATTCCTAAAAAGAAAATCAAACCAGAAGTCAATCTTTTTATGTAGAATGAGACATTCTGGGGGTCTTTCAAACACATTCTGTCCTACTGGGAAAGTTTTTCTGTTCTCCAGCATGAAAAACAGATTGTAAATTGGAGAATGTGGAAGTACCACTTTAAAAGTCATAACATGGACCAGAATCCTGTGTGGAAGATACAGATGAGCAAGCACCATAGTTACGGTGTTACACAGTGAATCCTGACCCAATCCTCCAATCGCCACTTACTGGGAAGCAGCCACTGTGATCAATGGGTGTCTGTTTCCTTGTTGCATTTCCCCCTCACACTGGAGATTGCTCACATGGGACTGGGTAGGAACCTCAGTGAGAACAAGCCCCCATTAGTCACAGCAGCTACTGCCCAGTAAGCAGGGACTGGGGAGCTTTCACAGTCCCTATGTTGCCCTCAAACTAGGGACTGCAGAGGACTCCACGGATATGTAACAGTCACAAGTGTGTAACTCTACTTATTCATTCTTGATTGCCATAGGGGATTCCAGCCATTTTAATAATGTTGTTACTTTTCAAAAGTCACATGATGGCACATCCTTACGTTTTGGTGCAACAATTAACGTTCCATTGGTTAATTCAAAAATATAACATTCCAAAGTCACCTTGGGGAATTTCAGCCTTTTTTGCATTTTTAAAATGAATTAAAATGAAAGTAAGAACTAGCTAAGAACAACGCATTGGTATTTTTACTGAGCTGCTATTGTCAAAATAATGAGTAGCGAGTCACATTACTTTTTTAAAAGTTAAAATTAAATACCAATCCATTGGTTTTTTTTTAAAAAAAATCTTAGCCCCTTTCCGCACTAGAGTGTTATAGCACTTTGATTCCACTTTCAACATCCTATGGAATCCTGGGGTTTGCAATTTCGGGAGGGGCCAGCCGACCCCTGCCGAAACTGCAAACCCCAGGATTCCATAGGATGTTGAAAGTGGAATCATAGCGCTATAACACTGTAGTGTGGAAAGGACTCTAAACTCTATTTGATTGGTCTGTATAAATGAGACATGTATTCTGTATATAGCACATATATTGTTTCTTAATTCTTAAACTACTCTTATACATTCTTTCCCCATCTCTTTTTTTAAAATGAACATTCCCTCCTCTTGGTTTTCTTCAACCATGGTGCAGTCATACTTTAACTATGGTTGACACTACATGTATAACCAGGATTTGCAGATGCACTCAAACTCTAGTTGTGATTACAACCCTAGCTGGTAATAACATCGACACAGATGTAACACTGCAGCATGGTTAACATGCTCCAGGCAAAGGGAGAGAGAATTCAGGCCACAGTTAAAAGAAGCTGAGCAAACCCATGACACGCTCCTTCCTAGGCCCTTTTTTTGCAGGACAACACTCTTACACGTTGTCTTGTCACAATCCTGGCAGCACCTTTGCTGGGACGGAAGCGTGTCTCCCAGAGCTCCTCTCTGCACCTAAGTAGCTGCCTGCAGAAGGGAGTGTGAGGGACACGCCCCTTCCTTCCGCACTGCAGCCAGCCTTCTTCCCATGCTGCAAAGAGGAAGGAAGCGCATGATCATGCTTCCAGCCCTTCTGCATGGCCAGCTCCAATGGAAGGATTGCTCAGTTGGGGGTCATTGATGGAGTTTTTCCATCAATGATATGCTCCACAATCGTGCCATTCGGTGACACGAGAAGGGTGGGACCTGGACAACATCATGTGGAAGCATCATTGCAGCTCCACTCCTCTCCTGTCCCCATGCTGGGATGATGCCTAGTCTCTAAACTGGAGTAGGCAACTATGCAAAGGCTTGGAAACAATTTAACAGCCCCTCCCATGGGCCATACACTCCCAGCATGCCAACATACATTTCCTTTTACCTTTTTTCCATCATGATTACCTCAAGTGATACCACTTCATTACTTGTCACCATTTGGTGGGAGGAATGGAGGGAAATGGAGATACTTGAGAGGAGATTGGGGCTGGGATCCAGGGAGAGATTTTTATGCATTTGTGTGCATTTCAGGGACTTTGGCACACAATCACACTAATTTTTTTCAAAAACGGGCTTGTGTGGGCTTTCAAGACTACAACAGTTAGGTCCAAGGCCTGCCTGTGGCCTGTGGGCCACACATTCCCCAACCCTGCTTCAAATCATGATGAGGAAATTGAAAACAATATGCCTCCACTGGGCCAGCAGCGAAATCTATGTTTTGTTTCCCCCACTTCAGATTTTCCTACATTAGGTGTGGGAATGTGCACCAGACGTAGAGTCAGATTTTCACCACTGCAATCACCAGGATGATTGAAAATGACAACATCCTATGTGCACTTTTTGGATGACTGGAAATGACGTCACATGATTACCAGATTCATTTTTTTAAAAAACCAAATTTTGGCCATTTTCTTCCTGGAGGTTTGGGAAGTAGTGGAGATTGGCCATTTTGATGTGTCTCTTAGCCAAAAAAGAATGTTCCAACTTACTAAAAATTGAGGGTCAGGGGCTTTTGGTTATTCTAGAGTACTATGGGAGGCCAAATTCAGAGTCTGTGCTGCACACAAGCCATGGGCTCCACTTTCCCCACCCCACTCTGTGCAAAAGGGCTTCCAGAGAAGGGAATGCCTCATGTTTGAAGTAGCTTTCAGAGTTTAAAGAAAGAATCAGTTGGGAACAGGATTTTGTTCAAGGCCTCAGAGTAATTATGCATTTTACATATCTTTCAACACAATGCTTTATAAATCCCGGGAATGCTCTCGCAGACTTGTAACAATATTTCCACATGGCACGTTTATTGCAGTTACTCATTAAGTCACATTGTTAGCACATGAAGTCATTGGGGGGGGTGAGGGAGGGATTTAAGACATAACATTTACCGGATCCACACATGAGGATTTCTTTTCAAGTCATACTTTGCTTCACAGTCGAAGCAAAGTGCCAATGCCCATACAGAGTGGGTGAAGACTGTTGTTAGTATGAAAATTACTTTTGCATTAGATTTCAAAGCCATTCTTCATGTTCAGCTTGTCAAAGTACAGATTAACTCTCCTGCTTCAAAGCTATTGAAGTAGAATTGAAACAATAACTCTATAGCTGATTAAAAGGCAAAAAACCAAATAGAAATAACAAGTAAAGCTGCATGCTTTACCTAGTAGAGAAAGCTTTTGTTGGTTAATTGATGGAAGCCAGTCTTAATCAGGTAGGGCATTTTAATTCATAAAGCTGTTCACTAAGGATGTATATATTTCTATGCATGCTGGAGTTAAATTTGTTTCAGTTTGGGTATGGAAAGGACAGCAGTGAACCAAGAGATGTTCTCAGATGTAAACACCAACTCAGCCACGACTCCCACCTGTTCTCTCAATGTGGGCTAGGAGAATTTCAAGCCTTAGCAGGTATCCCTAGAGCCATTTCACACTACACAATTATAGTGTTATGATCCAGTTTTAAGTCTCACGGTGTTGTTCAATATGATCCTGGGATTTGCTATTCAGGGAGGAGGATTGAGAATTCACCACCGAAGAATGACTCCCCAAACTACAAATCCCAGGATTTCATAGGCAATTAAGACAGAATCATAGGGCTGTACTTGCATGGTGTAAAAGGACTCCCATGCTCTCAGGCCACAAAAATCTCTACCCTCTGTTGTCAGAGTCCAGCTAGAAGCAGTAAACAGCAACTAGTTAACCAAGATTCAACTAGTGAATCCAATGAAGGCCTAGATCTAGTAGAGGCTGGTTGAAATAACCACAGGGAACTTATTATAAGCGGGTTTGTTTACAAAGGAAAGCAACAAGACAAGATGAATAGACTAAGAAGTATAAAACAAGAAATGCTAACCTTAAGGCCTTTGCACACTACACTGTTATAGTGCTATTATTCTACTTTCAACATCTTGTGGAATTTTGGAGTTTGGAGTTTACTGAGGCCAAAGAGCTCTCTGGCTGAGAATTCTGAACGCCCTTCTCTAAACTGCAAGTCCCAGGATTCCAAAGGATGTTGAAAGCAGAATAATAGCACTGTAACAGTGTAGTGCAGAAAGGCCCTAATTTAGGACTTATCCAGACTGATTGGAAAGTCTTATGCCATTTCTGCACTACACTGCTGTAGTGCTATTATTCCACTTTCAACACCCTATGGAATCCTGGGGTTTGCAGTTTAGGGAGGTGCATTTAGAATTCTCAGCCAGAGAGCTCTTTGGCCTCAGTAAACTATAGATCCCAGAATTCCACAGGATGTTGAAAGTGGAACAATAGTGCTATAACAGTGTAGTGTGGAAAAGGGCTTAGATTTTGTTCCGTTTCTTCAGTTTTTATATTGAGTCAAAATAAATCGACTTGGGATGCTGACAGATTTTTTTTTTTAAAAAAAGTCACTGATTGTATTAGAAGCTGACAGACAATATTCTGAGATAAACCAAATTGATCTCCAAAATAAAAGTGGAAAGAACAGGAGCAACATTTCAGGGTTATTTTTTTAAAAAAAAAAAATCAGCCTGGTTGCCCCCTTAGTGTTACACAACAACAGCGTGGACCTCACTGAACATCTCAAGACCACAAAAGTCAGAACTTAACTTTTATATTCTTTATCTATAGCCTTCCAGAAAATTCTAGCCCTGGGGAAACAAGCCAGAATCTTTCAGCATTTGGTATACATGCTGACTTTCACTAGAACCAGATGACTTCTACTAGATACTAGAACCACCTGTAGCTATTTGCTTTAATTACCTTTGAGGTTTGCAAACAACTGATAACAATTGATATATGCCTACCTGACAACTGAGGTTTGTTGGAGGTGCCCTTCTCTGTGTTTCAGGGCTAGGGACAAAACATTATAAGAAGATATGGAAGAAAATGTTTTCTGCTGTGGCAGCCTGGTTACAGAATACTTTCTCCTCAGAGGCCTGGCTGGTAGCAATTCTGATGTCATTTTGGCACCAAGAGAACAATGCTATCCCAAGATGCCTCGAAGAAGACATCACTAATTGTAGATGTAGCAAAATAAATAATGATTATTTGTGGAAGGCATTCAGGATCCATCTATATCTAATATCAAGGGTCAAACTACACCTGAATTTAAAAGTGTGGATTGTACTTCCCCCTTTTTACAAAAACAACGTCCAGGAGGGGATCTGGAACTGGATTGTGGCATCAAACCACAGTCATGATGAAAATTCTCAACTCCAAAAGCTATTGTCTTCTCCTGAGTGATGTTGCTATTGCCCCTATCATGTAAGGCAGAGCTTTCCAAACTTTTCTTGTTGGTGACACACTTTTTCAGACATGCATCATTTCGCAACACAGTAATTCAGTTTTACTAGTAAACCAGAGGTTAAATTAACCCCTTATAAGAGATACAGACACATACATAAATTGTAATAACAAAATGTATGGGGACACAACATATCTCATGAAAACTTTTCATATATTTTTTTTAAAATATATGATTTATAAATAATAACATACATTTCCAAGATTGTAGGTGACACACTTACACACTTCAGGCAACACACTAAAGTGTCTCAGCACACGATTTGGAAAGCCCTGATTTAAGGTGTGGTCCAGAGGCTGTACACAGGCTTTGGCAGACACAAGGTCAGGCCACCATGCATCTTCAAGCTGCCTGATGCTCTTTTAGACTCCTCATATCTTGTTGCCTCCATTGCTGTCACAACATTGCTGGGAAAGAGGACACACAGGAATTATTCTCCTTGCCTACCTTCTTCCCTACCAAATTGGACTCCTAATAGCATGTGGATGTGCTACCACTGATTCCACTATAAAGCCCTCAAGGGCAAAAATTGCACTATGAGGCCCTCAAGAGCTCAATCAGTGCTTGAGGGAGCATTGGTTCCTATATCTACCTGCTCAAACATTGAGCTTTGTTGGGGAAGCCCTCCTCTGTATCTTACTAGTAGAAGCAATACATTAAAAGGAGGTGCTGGTGAAGAACTAGTTCATAAATAAAATAAAGCCATATTGGCAATCAGCTTTCCATTCCATATATATTTTCAGAGCTTCCTTGAATACCCCGTGCACACTCTTTGGACCAGGTCTTAATTTGCACTGAGGTTTGAGCCTCCTTTATGGATACAGTGGTCACTTATGACTTATCCCAGAAATGGACATTTATCAGAAAAAAAGGGGAAGGAAAACGCAAAAGGGGACAATGATTTTCATAATATTTCCATGTGTTTATGCATATGTATTAACTTGAATCATAAATAATTACTCTTATGTGCCTTCAAGTACACTTCAACTTATCCTGACCATATCATAGTGTTTTCTTGAAAATATATATTCTGAGAAGGTTTTCTATTGTTTTCTTCATGGGCTGAGAGAGTGTGATTTGACCAAGCTTTTCCAGTTGAGTTCCATGGCTGAGCAGAAATTCAAAGCCTGGTCTCCTAGAACCCTGATCTGACACTCAAATCATAATACTGCATTTTAAATAGAAATACAATATATGAATATATTCATATCAGAAAAAAAAACATAACAATAGAGAGCTAGGTGACTTGTCTCTGAGTGCTAACTTGATAATGGGCCACTTCAAGGCCTCTCCTTTCTTAGGGTTAGGCTGAAGCCAGACTAGGTCCTTTTTGCACGGCATTTGCCAGGTGAAAGGGCCCCTCGAGCATCGTGCAAATGTGAGGAGCAATCCACACGACACAGTCACAATCACGCAGCGTTCCAGGGGCTGGCAGGCGCCACTCGCGCACTTTTTCATTTTCGGCTTTGAGCTGAAAATGGTGCACAATCACACATTGCTCCGGAGCCCCATGTGCACTTGCCATTCGTGCGGAGCTCCAGAGCCACGGTGCTCACGCTTCTTGCCCCAGCACAGCCTGGGAAAATCCCAGGCTGCACTGCGGAAGGAAGAGGCGGGCTCTCATGTGAGGAGGCGGCAGCTGCAGAGCTGAAGGAACCAGCATGCAAGAGCCTCTCGCTGGAGACTGCTCGCGCGATCCCCGCACCCCAGCTCCATGAAAAGGTGCGTTGAGGAAAGGGCAGAGTAGTTAGCCTTCAAAGAGAGAATTCCTTCAAAGAGAGGTCTGTCCTGTGACAACACTTCCAATACAGGACAGTCCTCTATAAAGCAGACGTCATGGCCATCTTATTGACATACTAGCACTGCCTTTGTGGTTGTTCCCATTCCAGTCCAGGTATACGTAAAGAGTTTTGCCAACACAGTCCCTGGCACATTTGCAACATGTTTCTCCAGTGAGGTTGCTGGTGCCTCTGTTATTATTCCCAAGCTGTTTGGTTACCTGTCAAAACCTGTCCATGCAGCTTAGCTTCCTGGCTTGTGTATAAACCTCACAAACACCACCTTGGGAGGTCCACAGCTTGCATAGCTTGTAAACATGCCAGGAAGGTAAACCATACAGGGAAACATCTTCTTGCATAACTGGATCAAGGTAAAAGCAATTGTGTAGAAAACATGGACTTTCTTTTCAAAGTCAGGCTTGGAACTAGAAAACAGGTTAAGATGAACAATAAGGGGGAAAGACACAGTGCATGTTCCTCCCCGCAGAGACTTATAACCACAAAACAGACCCCACACATCTAGAATGAGAGGAAAAGATAACAAGGTCAGGAGGTATAACTCACAGGTCAACATGAACCCAGCAATTAAGTACTGCCTGGGTGTAATATGCCGTATTTACTTCCACTTTCTATCTGGGCACACGGTGATATGCAAAGCTTAGAAATTTTTTAAAAAAAATGAGTTCTGAGGCCAACTTTAGGTATAATTTTTTAAAAGTAATTATATACTTTTACTATTTCTCAAAAGTAACTAAAATGGTTGTCTTTACTTTACTATGTTTAAAATCATCTGAATGCTGCAAGCCACTAGGCTGTCATACACACCTTTCTTCTGATTCACTTCATCGTTGCCTCAGCACGCCCAACAGAACCTGAGGTAGTAGTGTGAGGTAGCATTTGAAGTATGTGGTGTTTCTCCTCCACCATTTAGGGAGGTGACATCTCCTACTATAAAGGTAACTTCAAAACTTACCTAATACCACATAAAGAGTGACCATGGGCCTTTCCATACTACACTATTATAGTGCTGTTATTCCACTTTCAACATCCTGTGGAATTCTGGGGTTTGTAGTTTACTGAGGCAAAGGTGCCCTCTCTGAACTGCAAACTTCAGGATGGTGCAGTGTGAAAACGACCAACATATCTCATTAAGTTATAGTTTTGATGTGATGTAACTATACCTTAGTTTTGAGGGAAAGAAATTAATAATAAGTAAATGGTTGTTCATAACTAGTTTGCATGGTCTGGTGACTGACTTATGTATGAAAGGTTTTATGTGAAAGCTTTGAGGACTTCCTAAATGCTTGCAGCCCTATGCTTCTTTGAAGTAGAAGTAATTAGACTTCAGGTTGGTGGGATCTATTGATGTGTGTGTGTGTGTGTGTGTGTGTTTTAGTGCCCCAAGATTTACCGTGTGTATTATGTGTGTTCAAGTTGCCTATCTACTCATAGTGACCTCATTAATTTCATAGGGTTTTCTTAGGCAAAGAATACTCAGAGGTGGTTTTGCCAGTTCCTTTCTCTGAAATATAGCCTACAGCACCTGGTATTCATTGTTAGTCTCTCATCCAAGTACTAATCAAATACTACTGTAGGCTGACCCTGCTTAGCATCCACGTTCAGACAGGATTTGGTGCCTTCAGGGTATTTAGGCAAAAGGATTACTGGCACAAATGACACATTGAATTTCAAGTTTCTGAGCCTGGGAATTGCTTCTGAGTACTGGAACTAAATGAAGTCCATTCTGCACAAAAATTTATCTCTGTCTATCCTAAGCATCCTTACTTCCTCATCAGTATAATTTGATGCGTATTTATGGTGGGATTGGGGAGCATGATTTTGTTTCTGATGTTGTTAAACAACTAGGAAAACACAAATCCTTGTTGATCTACCACATATCAGCCAGAGATCTACCAGTAGATCTACATCTATCTTCTACCAAGGTTTAGTAAAATAACATTAATTCTCTTGAAGGGTTAATAGCTATACACAAACAGCCACAACGGTGAAGAAAAAGTGAAAAGCAAAGAAAATCAAGCAATACGGCAAAGCACATAGTTCATAGGTATAGCTGTTTCAAACTAACAAGAATTTCAGCTCTTAGTGGAAAAGTGGAAGAAGAGAAACATCATGTTTCTAGCTCTCAGTCATGTCTTCGTATACTCTGTACCCATTTTGTTTCCCAGTTTTCCCTCTCCTGTTTTCCCCCTTATGTCTCTGACCCGTTCCTCCAATAAGGCCTAGGCCCACCTTGCCTCTACTTCACCTTTCCCAATGCCTCCCTTTCCATCACCTCCTTTTCCTGTTACTTTCTGAAATCACCATTCCTTTCCCTGTTTCCCTCTTTGCCCTCACCCCGCCTAGGAAAAGGAGTTCCACCAATGGGAGCCCAATATTCTTTTGACTGGCCCTGCTGTTGGACAGTGTGAGAGAATCTCACTCTCACAAGCGGAATAATCAGCATTCACAAGCAGAAGGTCAGCAACAATTGGTCCCATTCCACCAGTCCACCTCATATTAGGTCTAGCAGAGAAATAAAGCAGACTTAGGCCATTTCCGCACTAGACTGTTATAGCACTATTATTCCACTTGCAACATCCTATGGAATCCTGGGGTTTGCAGTTTCGGGAGGGGCCTAACGGCCCCTCCCGAAACTGCAAACTCCAGGATTCCATAGGATGTTGCTAGTGGAATAATAGCACTATAACAGTCTAGTGTGGAAATGGCCTTAGTCTTCTTTATAAAAACATATGAAGTGGGTTTACTTACAAATACTAAAGGTTTCATAGTACCATATGTTATGTGCAGGAAAAGAGAAGTGGGGCTAAGACCAGCAAACAGAAAATGGTATGAATACATGCTGTGACTAAATTCCTAGAGAGACTTTCCAACTAGCAGCGACTGATTATAAATATGCTAAGGTTCCTATCTCTAACCTCTACTCCTCTATGAGGATTCACAGTTCAGTTCCCATCACTGCTTAATGTTCAACACCAAATTCTTAGGGCAGCCACTTTCAATCTGGTACCTTCCCAGATGTGTTGGACTACAACTTTATTGCCCATGCTGATGGCAGCAGAAGTTCAACACATTTGGAAGACACCAAGCTGAGCAAAAAAGCTGGATCAGTGCGTTACAATCTCCTGCTCCATTAATATTGCAATCCCCTTTTATCTATCAGGATGGTATTTGTTACAGCACTTAGAAATTCCAAATGAAATCTTTCCAAAAAATGTGTTTTGGCTGAAGGAAGATTTTCAAATTTGCTTTTCTTTTTTTCCACCACCACCCGCCCTGCAAAGTTTAAAGAAGTGTATTGTTGATTGAAATGCCTGTTTATCACAGAAGAGAGCTCACTTGCTTAAAAAAAAAACCTTCTTTTTTCTACCAGCATTATTTCAAGGCAGCTGTGCATCATTTTATCCCTGTAATTTATAAGAACTATAGATTGTAAACTCTCACTGCCCAACCAAAGACCTTTCTCTCCCAACTACTTGCACTGCAACTAATTGGGCCAGCTGCTGAAATGCGAGTTTCAGCTACATGAAATAAGATGTGCAAGTCACGCAAGCTGGGTTAACTGACAGCAATGTCTCCAAACTTTTGGCAAAATTAGTCAAAATGGTGATAGATGTACCCTGGTTCCAGAGAGCCAAGCAGCACAATTGAATCATCTCCCCCCACTCACTGTCAGGCTTCTTATCTTTAACACCTATATGACAGGCAAGTTCAACAGGATCTTCTCCATGCTGGGAATCGTTATTGAACATTTGTCTGTTTGGCTGTGAACAGATGTTGGAAACTTTTGTTTAAATTCATTTTTTAATAATTTACCTCAGTTTGAAAAATATCTTTAAATATGTGATGAAAGAGCTTGAGGTTTAAAAAAATTGAAAGTGAGAGAAACTGACACTTGCAGATTTTCCTTTGGACAATTCTAGTTTGGTGCAGGGGATAAGGTTAATTTTTTTAGAAATTCTCTTCACAAGAAGAATTTGGTGCAAATAGAAAACTAGTACTGTGAGAGGGTAGACTGGATAGGAAACTTTCTCTCCCTGTTCTGATATTCATGTCATTTTCTGCTAGCCAGAGCTTGTTACATGGAAGACATGTGAAGACTACCCCTTGTTTACTTGACCTTTGCCTTTTCTAATCAATTAAATTAGCCACGGCAGGATTGGTCTTATGGTTAAAGGGACTGATTAATATCGCCTCATGAACATTTTCTCTTTTGCTTCAAAGAGGCAATAAGCAGATTTTAAAAAGAAAAAAAAACCTCCCTTGATTCCATAGATACAAGAAATTAAAAGCCAGTATCAACAAATGTACTCTTCTTCCTTAGGTACAACTCCAGACACATCTGAGTAATACTGACTACCTAGACCCATTTCAACTTGGTTTTTAGGGGGTGTATCAGACCAAGAGTGTTTTATTACCTTGATAGATGACCTCCACCAGGAATGACCAGGAAGAAACATGGTCTTATTGTTTATCTTGGATCTTTTTATAGCTTTTACTATTACGGCATCCTTCTCGTAGTACTCAGTTTTGTGGGAGGGTGGTGGGATTTTCTTGCTGTGGTTCTGATCCATCTTGTTACCTCAGGGCCAGAAAGCAATGCTAGAGGGCCTTCAGTTTGTCACCACAGCCATTGGCCAATGGCGTCCTTCGCAGCTCGGTCTTCTCCACTATGTTATTTAATGTATTACATAAAATTGCTGGAAGAAGCTATCCAGAGGTTTGGAACCAGGAGCATTCCACATTGCAACACTGTGTTATAGGCCTCATTTATTCTGATTGCTTGAAACGAACCTAGAAAGCACCAAGCAGCTCATCAGAACCAATTTAGTTCATTCTTCCTAAATCTTGAGATCTACCCAGCAAGACGAGAAATGTGGTTGGGATGTGTGTGTTATCATGGATCTCTGATCAGTGGAAGATGGATGGATCTGCAGGAGAAAGGATGAAGTTAGGTGCTCTGGACAGAATTAGGAAGCAACTCATTTTTCTCATGAATTATCTTGGTGACTAGTTACCCTTTTTTTTTTCAGTGACAAACTACCTGAATACTCCCCCTCCCATAATGGCTTTAATTTACTACTCTTTTTGTGGAATGGGATTTGGTTTTCTATGTGTTACTCCTCACTCAGAGGGAGGGTGCTGATTTGATCTGAGCTACAGTAAAGGGGCACTAAGAATGTCAGGGGTCACTGCCTCATGCTGCACTAGGAAAGATTGCTTTGTAATGGCTTTTGAATTTTTCCTCAGAATTTCCAGGACACAATATCTGATTTGGCTACCAGTAAAACAAGAGAGAATTTTCCTATAGTTTTTGGTGGCAGAATAAAAACAATAGTAGTACCTTGTTAGTAACAAGTAATTCAGCCAATTACAGTGCCTCTCCATGTTTGTGAAAGTTTGGGGCACAGAACCCTTGTGAAAGTGGAAAAACAGCACATAACTACTCATTACACTCCCCCTCCCATTGCCTTCTAAGGCTCCCCACTCCCATTCCCTTTTACCTGGGCACACATGCCTTCCTTCTCCATGCCTGGGCAAAGGCAAGGAAAGAAGGGGAGGCATGTGCACTTCCACCCATTCCCTTGCCTTTTGCCTCAAAGTGCATTCTCCACGCCAGAGCAAAAGGCAAGGGAATGGAGGGCGCAATTTTCTTCTCCATGCACAGTGCACCCTCTCCTATTCCATTGGAGGCACAGAGAAGGAAGGAAGGCACCCACACCCAGGCAAAAGGCAAGGGAATGGGAGGAGGAGGGTCTGGGGAGGGAAAGACATGTGTGCACCTCATACATAATCAAATTTGCAAACCCACTAACGGGGAGGAAGGACTGTACCTTTTGGGACTGAAGTACAAATAACAGTTGAATTACCTGTTGAGTAAACAGCAATGGATAAACTAACTAAACTTTTAAAAAGTAAGATGTCTAGTTCTGGTTTTAGGAGTGCACATTGTCTCCTTTCAGTATGTGCAACCCCCTACGGTTACAGCCATTTCATTTCCTTGATGTGCCTGAATACTTCACCCTATTTAATAGACATTTCATTTAATTTTAGGAGGGTATATGGTAACATTCACTGAGTGTCTGACAATTTTAACCTCGCAATAAGAAACAAAGAACAGAGTGGGAATCTCTTTCAGTCAGCACAACAGAAATATGATGATCAGGCTGAATCTGTAATGAGAAAACACCACATCTGGCATGTGATACTTTATACAGATTGTCATAACAACATAAGTTTAACTTCTGCAGGACAAAAACAAGGCAACCTTAACCTTTCTACACTATTAGGCTGTTGAGAATGGCAATCTGAAAATATAAATGCAGCAAAGCAAGAGGGCAAGGGGCTGCATTTTGAAAGATTAATTAATTAGAAAAAGAAACATCAGAAGCAAAGGCACACATGTGAATATTATTATTGGAAAGATGATTTTGCTAAAGAATTTTTATAAATGGAAACTGCCTCAACTTCAAGCCATACTTAAAAATACAACCATATGGGACAGTGGAGAGCAACAGCGGTGCCCAAATATTTTCCTAAGAAAGGAACATTCGTACTTAGGTCCATTGTGTATCAAGACAACACTTATGCTTCTCAGATTAATTCACGAGCATGTTTGCAAGACATATTGCCTTTGCCACTTCAACTACGCAGGCCTGGTCAGCTATAAACAAAGCTGTATATAGTTCGATGAATATGATAATACCATGTTGTCAATCCTTTAGCTCTTTAGAATGCAAAAGAAATTTCTTTAAAATTCCATTTGGCTGTATTAATAACAAAAAATAAAAGTCAAGAAAAACACTTTAAAATAAAACCTCCTGAGAACAGTCCTAAGAACGATATTTATTACTATCAAAACATAAAATGGAGAGCCATACTGAAATATATCCTATGTGTACAATCATAAATTATGTAGCTGCCATAAATTTACACAGCACTTTCCAAGGAATTACAATCTAAATAAAAGAGCAACAGGCAGAAGAAAAAAAGGTAACAGTTTTGCTGAGGCTCCGCGGAATAATTATTGACGGTGAGAAAGGACTCCGTATTGTTGAGAATGCTGTGTAACATAAACAGGAAACAGGGAGGAATAGAGATCTGCGCACTGTGAATTAATGCACCATGTAGCCTCGTGAAGTCTAATCTTGAGTAAATGAGATGGAGAGTTTGGCAACTTTAAATTTTTTGGACTGCGACTCCCAGAATCCTTCAGCCAGCAGGCCTGCTGGCCAGGGACATTCTGGGAGTTTTAGTTCCCCAAATTGTACCATTGCCAGACTTTAGGCTGAGAAGACCTATGGCTGTGATGCTGCCCCTGCTCACCATTTCTGAGCCATATTCCCCCTCTGCCAGTCTTAAGGGCAGCAAAATCCCATCTTTAAATCAATCAATTGACAAAGCAATAATTGGTTTTATATCTCACCTTTTCCCCCAAGGCAGGCCTCAAGGTGGCTTACAGAAGAGATACAAAATAGCTAAAAACACACCAAAAAGTCCTATTTTATGAGGCAGCCAAATGGCTTGTGACCTCAGCAAGCTGCCCAAAGCAGTGGTGGGAAATCTTCCTTCAAGTTCTGGAACTGGAGTCTAATGAAAAGTAACTTTCTTTGTAAATCTTCCAGTTTGCAAAGCAAACTGCAGCAACCTATCCTAACCTGTGTGTTCCTCCTCATTTATAACATTTGCTATCTTGACCACATTTTAATGTTGCTTGGTGGTACATATCTTGTTTTTCTTCTACGTAATATTGGAGGATATTTTACAACTGATATATTTAAGTATTTTACTCCACGTCTCAAGTCAAATCTCAAGTCTCTGCCTTCAAGTCTCAAGTCAAGTCTCAAGTCCTTGAAGATACTTTTAAGTCAAGTCTCAAGTCAAGTCACAAATCTGGGAGCCAACTTTATACTCCAACCTATATTCCAGAATTTTTGGACAGAGTCGAATAAAGTCAGTTTTAACAATTTAAGCAGAATTGGCCCTCCACATTTGCAATTTTGCCATCTACAGCTTCAAAAGTGGGGAATAGGATCCCTCTTACTCCCCATTACTGAAGCTTCAAAAGCTTTAGAAGGAAGGATCCTTCCTCCTCAAGTCTGATGCCCAACACATTTGCTGTTCCCCTCTCAGAAATGTACCCTGCACTCTGGAGGTGAGTCTTGTCTTCTGGTCTTAGGAAAAATTTTAGAAGGCTCCTCTGATACGCAGCAGAGACAGGCTGCTGAGCAGACTTCTAACCCGCCTCAAGCCTAACCTATTTGCTGTTCCGCTCTGAGAAATGCACCAACACTTTGGCCTTGAGACAGATTGTCATGTGACCAGTGGGCAAAAAGAGATGGAAATGTTGTTCAAAGTCATAAAGTTTCTGGATGCATGTGTTATGTTACTGAACCAAGGGCAGCAAGTCAGTCACTAAAAATATACAAGTCTAGAGTCAAGTTGAGTCAGTGTATCATTTATTGCCAAGTCCGAGTTGAGTCACTGAAGTGACTTTAAGGCCATTTCTGCACTAGCCTGTTATAGTGCTATGATTCCACTTTCAACATCCTATGGAATCCTGGGGTTTGCAGTTTCGGGAGGAGCCGGAAATTGCAAACCTCAGGATTCCACAGGATGTTGAAAGTGGAATCATAGAGCTATAACAAGCTAGTGCGGAAATGGAATAAGTCTGACTTGAGTCTGAGGCCCTTTCCGCATGGCATTTTCCATGCGAAAGAGGGCCTGCAGCATCGCGCGATTGTGGGGATTGATCTGCACGATGCACTCACAATCACGTGACACTGCAGGGGCTGGCAGGTGCCCATCGCGCACTTTTTCATTTTTGGCTAGAAGCCAAAATAATAATAATAATAATAATAATTATTATTATTATTATTATTATTATTATTATTATTATTATTATTATTATTTCTATCCCGCAACATTAAAAAACATACCCAATCCTCCCCACCCACCAACCCACCTAAAACCAACCCCCTAAAACACACAACAATTAACAATTAAAAACAATCAACTGACTATTAAATGGTGCATGATCACACATTGCTCCCGGGTCCCGCGCACACTTACCTGGTGTGCGGGGTGTGTGGAGCTGCACCGGTCACACTTCCTGCCCCAGCACAGCCTGGGAAACTCCCGGGCTGCACTGCGGAAGGAAGAGGTGGGGCTCTTGCGCGAGCAGGCAGCTCATGTGGAGCCAAAGGACCCCAGATGTGAGAGCCTCTCGCCGGAGGTTGCTTGCGCAATCCCCGCACCCCAGCACCGGAAGAAGATAAAGTGTGGAAAGGGCCTGAGTCAGTTGACTCGAGACTATATCATTGTATTTTACTGCTTTCTCTCATCTCTGCTTTCCTGGAGGAAAGAGGATAGAAGGCTTGGGGAGCCCCACCATCAAAGCACCTGCACCATAGTCTTAGTTGTGTACATTATATTCTTCAGTATATTAACACCCTTATACAATATTTTCCTGGAGGGGAAATATAATGTTGCCTAGATGTGGTGATTGAAGTTCTTAAGCAATATCTCTCCCATTGCACTCCATTTTACAGGGGTAACATGAAACTATACAGTGACCAGGTGTCTTATTTTACAGCAGGAGAGTCCTTTGTTGGAATGGTTGTCAGTTGACATTCCTTTATCTAAAAGTATCTTCTGTTGTGGAGAACCTGCTTTTCAGAGATAGCTGGCCTCCAGGCCTCATTAGCATGAACATTATAAGCAGTGGTCAGGCATTTTGGGAGCTAGAGTCCAGCACCCTCTAAAAAGCCACAGGTTCCCTTCTCCTGCTCTGTTTGAAGAGCTCTGCAGTTCAGTTTAAAGAGAAGGAAAAAAGGGAATGGAGTTCCAAATATGAGAAGAGAGAGCAAAGGCCTTGAAGTGAGGGACAGTCTTGGAAATTTCCAGACAGCAGACTGAATTGAGAAGGCAAATTACTTTTCTGCTCACTAGGATGAGAGAGATTCTGTTTCTACATTAATAATTATATTACGATAGTCATTTCTAGTGGTTTTAGGGTTGAAATAAAACCCTGGAGATGAGGATTCGATTCCCTGCTTGGCTATGGAAACCCACTGGGTGATCTTGGGCTTATCACACATTCTCAACCCCAGAAAACCTCATGATAGGTTTACCTTAGATTGCCATAAGTTCAAAACTACTTGAAGGCACACAACATCAAAGCATTTCTAAAGGTGCATCTGGTCGCACAAATTAGCACAGGTAAATTTTAGGCAATTTTGGTCACATCTGTGTTCTTGTTCACCCTCTGGGCTGAAGAAAAGCTATTAGAGGTAGAAAAGCAGAGTGTAAATTGCAGCCAGGGAAGTAAAAGAGAAAATGATGAGTGACATTTCCTAAAATATTTATGCAGTTTTCTCTAGCCAAGTGGCTTAGGATGGTTAAGAGCAAATTGTCATACTATTCTGTGTGCCAAATGCGATGAAAAGAAAGTCACAAACTTTCTCAGTGATTTGCCACTGGGAGCTCATGGTGTCAAAAGCTGATTTGCAGCCAGCACTGTGTTTCTTTCCATTCTCATTTGTAAATCAATATGTTTGTTTTGAGCATTGCTATTTGACTATCTAGTGACAAATTCTGTATAGTTTGCAAGGGATGAATTAGTTTCTGTCTTTGGAGATATTGTGACTCTTGCAGCCACAAACTTTTCCAGTCAGCATCTTTTACAACCACACATAAATTGGAGTTTATGATGTTGCCATGGGAAGCATCCAAAGGGAAATGGAGCCTCAGTTCCAGGTAAAACCCTTCCCACTGTAAGTTGAAAGATGTCTTCATAGCCTTTAACATTGCTTTTGTTGATTTTTTTTTTTAATTTCCCCCGCCCCTGCTATTTAACATCTAACATCTGTACTTGTTGTCTGCCTTCAAATCATTTTGGGCTTATGGTGACCCTAAGGCTAACCTATGACAGGGTTCTCTGGGGTTGAGAGTGTGTGATGTGCCCAAGATCACCCAGTGGGTTTCCAAGGCTGAGCAAGGAATCAAATCCTGGTCTCCAGGGTCATAGTCCAATGTTCAAACCATTCCACCATGCTGGCTCTTTGGATTTCTAGGCTCTAGTAATTTCTTCCCCTACGGTCCACTCCTCTCTTACTTGGTCATCAACCCTGAGCGGAGTATTCATGACTGGAAAAGGATTTGCTATGGCTTTCCTTGGAGGCTGAGAGAGTGTGACATGCCCAAAGTCACCCATGGCCAAGCAGGGAACTGATCCCTGGTCTCCAGGATCATAATCCAATGCTCAAACCACTATACCATGCTGGCTCTTGCATCTGTTACAGCAATATAATTCAGTTTTATTTCCTGGTAACAGATGGATTATTAAAAAAGAAATAGCCAATATGATGTAGTGGTCAGAGTAGGAATGGAAACTATTCAGCCCTCAAGATATTCTTGTCCTGCCACTCCTACTGAGCCATGAGATAAACTGGTGAGCCTGAGCCAGTTTCTTCTTGCCTCTCTGCCTAACATACCTCACAGGGTTGGTATTGTGAGGAAAAAATAAATAAATACATTTCTGGGCTATGCATCAGAAGACCACAAGCAAAACAAAGCTGTGGTTCCACCTGACACACATTACAGATGTAATAAGTCCTGTGGATTGACATTTCAGTCTTCCAAAAATATAACACATCCTTAAAGGGTAACATAGAAATATTACTTGTTTTTACTGCAACTCTGAGAATCCCCTAGTTGAGGAATTCTGGAAGTTTTAGTCCAAAGAAGTAACTGTTTCAAACTTTGCTTACAATAAATGCTAGGAGGATGCATGAGCTGCAAGGCAATTTAGCTTCTCTTTAATGCAATGTTGTTGGCTCACATTTGGTTTGCTTTAGCTGCACATGGGAAGCCCTCTGTGCTTGCAGCCTCCACTGCTCCTGGAGGGTGTAATTGCATTCCATGAACTTGGCACTGACCCATAGTAAATCTCTATGCTCTCAAATCACTACATTTTCCCATAAAGCAGAAATGTCAGAGAAGCACCTCTTTTTGAGTATGTCTGTGTTTGAAGTGTCAAAAGGACAAGGAAATACGTTGTTATTACCATAAAAACCTTCATTCTCTAAAGCCAAACAAGCAGACTTTGGTGCAATGGAGTTCATTCTGTGCAAACAAAATAGAAAGCAACATTCTGCTTTGAAAGCAAAAAGCCACAATATTTTGGAAGTTTGACAGAATGTTGCGGATGCCCTCACAAAATTGTTGCTGGGATACGTGGGCTTGCATATGCTTTACTTCCCATTGCAGGGAAGATGAGAATCGCAGTCTACCAAAACCATTAGATCTCCTCTTCAGACCCTCCTGATATACATGAAGAGGTGGGAGTGGAAAGGGATCTAACATGCTTGTTTTGATCTGCCCTCCACACTTACAGATTGGAAGCATCTGAAGAAGGCTAAAGCTATCAGGCAATCCCATCACAGATTTCCTGAAGCCAGAGATGGGGAAAGTTCCTTTTTGGGATTCCTGGGATGCTCTGGCTGGATATAAAGGGAGTATCTGGGGAGTTGTAATTAAGGAAAAAAAAATATTTTTGCACACTTTGATCTTAACTACAGCGTGAGGAGCAGTTACATCATCTTTTCATTTCCCCTCATTTACAAGTTTCCAAAATCAAAGGAATATGTCTCTGTCTGTCTGTCTGTCTGTCTGTCTGTCTGCCTGTCTGTCTAAGGCAGCTGGTGACTTCCATACCAGTGCGGGAGCAAATCTGCTCCAAATTTTAGTCAGAGCTATCCAGGGTTTTGAATCCTTGTGCTCCAAATGGGCACAGCATCTTGGACAGCTGCTTTGCCCCACTGCCATCCACCAACCAACCAACCAACCAACCAACCAACCAGTCAATCAATCAGTCAATCAATCAGTCAATCAGCTTTGGAAGAACTGTCTTATGAAACCTAGTCAGATTCTGGAAGAAAAGAAGAAACCAGAGATCAACCTGCCATCTCTGTTATTTTGAATCTTCATAATGCTTTCATCACAGGCTAAACTGGAGAGGGGCCAAGCAACCCACCTGTAACTGGAGCAGGTGCTATTGAATCACGTATGGCTGCTGGCTTCTGATTCACCATTGACACCATTTGCACATGCAGGCACAGATCTATAAAATCAGAGGGCAGCTGCTACCAGCAATGACAGCAGGTCTCCCATTTCAGAAATGGAGAATTATGTTTGGATGGGAAAATCTTTTAAGGTTTATGATGGTAGAGACACCTTAATATTTGTCTTTTGATCTGATGCAATATAAATGCTGTAGTAATCGTTACTTCATATACGAGGTAACATGTGATCTGTCTCAATTTTTTTTCTTGCCTTTAAGCTTACTCATAAACTACAAATGTATTACAAACATGATGGATATGCAAGTTTCAGTTTCAGTCACAGAACAGTTCACTAGACTCAACCAAAACGTTATTATCTTGGAGGTGGTGCCTGTAAAATACACATTCATGTATTGCTCAAGCAGTAAAATCTTCTGACAACTGAATGGTGGATAGTGTTTTGTCTTTCCAGCCATCAAGAGTACATCTTTTAGCATCAGTAAAAGAATGCAGGATCCTGTTACCTCAAAATGTGGGCAACTCAAGGGTCCACCCATGATGCCAGTGCCTCCGTGAAACACTGGGGGATGTTAACTCAAAGGAAAGACATGCAAGAGGAGAGGTAACTTTATGAAATC